>QJPP01001966.1:472211-900308 GCA_003996215.1 Jaltomata sinuosa | reverse complement strand
TATGGGTCCCTAAACAGTGAATTTACTGTTTAAACAGTTTATATACTGTTGATGAGACTGACAGCTATCTTTTCAGTCTATGTCGTTCATCTTTTCTTTGCCACGTCGTTTATTTTCCATGGCTTTGAGAGCTTGCAGCAAATCTTCTGCTTCATGTATGTCTTCTGTAGATAACATAGTATCTTCTGGCCTTTGGGCTTCTTCTCCTGAGGTCTCACTTCTCATCGAAGTGTCTGATTTATCAATAACATTAATGCCTTGAAGCAAAGTCCTCTTCATCTTCTCCAGATATTCATTGACCATTGCTTCTTTATCTCCTTCTTGAGTGGAGATTCTTCTGGCAATATGCCTGATGGATGAGTTATCAACCTCAATTTCCTTATCAGGAAGTTCTCTGTATGACTCGAGCGTGTTTACAATATTATCAATAAGCTCTTGTCCATTCAATTGCTTTGTTCTGGGATCCTTTCTCAATAATTTTTCCCAGAAATTATTATAATAAACACGATATAAACAGGGAACATCTTCCTCTGTAAACCCTACTTCTGGTATCCATTTATGGATCCAAGGTATAGAAAATTCTATAAAAAAGTATATTTGATCGATCTTTTCTAACCAACATATATGATCCTGGTGATATAATTCTTGGAGAAAAGGAGAAATCTTTTTCCATTCTTTGTATAACTCTAAGAATTTTTCAGGCAATATCTGAATAGTAGGACCGTGGTATGACCACCAGTTAATAAACCAATTTGGAATAGGTTCAGAAAATACTTTAGAACATATTTTTATAAACCAAGTATGTTTATTTTTATCATTATTGTAAAACAGAGTTTTACTGAATGCTTGGATATAATCCCAATAGGTAAAGTTCATTGCTATACCTTTGACAACCACCTGTCTTTCTTTCATTGGGGATAGTCCCCAGTCTTCAATAGATATAATCTGTTTGATAATTATTTTAGAGAAGTTATAAACATTCTCTTCTGGGGTCATACCCGCAGGACAAAAGTGCTGAATTTCTGCACTACTCATACTTATCAGAATGGTTTCATAATAAGATCGAGTTTTATAAGACTCGCCTGGGTAATATAATCCCTTTGCTAAATACCTTTGGAATATTTTCCAAGGTTCTGATTTTCGTTGTATATCAACATTTTCCAAGAAAAATATAATCTCTCTTTTTCTGACCTGTTCATAAGATATGATAGGATCAGTTTCTCCTTTCATGATCGAGGCAAAAGTATCTTTCTGCCTTTGTGCATGCAAATACGCCTGCGCATGTTCATATAATGGACTATCTTTTTGAATAGATTCCAAATTTATAACTTGCTCAGGAGTAATAGATGAGCTAGATGATGCACCTTCATCTGTAATCTTTTTATTAATAAGGCTCTTATTACCCTTTTGTATAACTGGGTTTCTGTATGATGATCCTTGTATAACAGGATAATTTGATCGGTATGTCGATCCTTGAGAACTGGATTGAGAGGATCTTCCTGGGGCTGATCTTCCCCTTCCTCTTCCTCGAACATGCCGCCATGGCGGATCCATCCTGTAGAGAAATAGATTAGTCATTCAGAAAAATAATCTGTAAAATCTTCTCTTACTACTTCTGAGTAGTCGTGAATAGAGAAATCATTTTCTCTAATTAGAATATCATCAATGATTTTATTAATAATGATCTTTTTAAGATCTTCTGGTAATATAATTACCCTGAATAGAATCAAAAGAGTTTCTTCAGATAAAAAAGCTAAATAATGCATTATTGAAGGTAAAATCATTTATGATATTCTAATTAGAGAAAATGATTTCTCTATTCACGACTACTCAGAAGTAGTAAAAGAAGATTTCTCGGATTATTTCTCAGAATGACTAATCGGTTTCTCTACAGGATGGATCCGCCATGGCGGCAGGTTCGAGGAAGAGGAAGAGGAAGGGGAAGATCAGCCCCAGAAAGATCCTCTCAATCTAGCTCTCAAGGATCGAGATCAAATTACCCTGTTATACAGGGATCGACTTACAGGAATCCAGTTATACAATTGGGAAACAAAAGTCTTTTTAATAAAAAGATTACAGATGAAGGAGCATCTAGCTCATCTGAACAAGTTATAAACTTGGAATCTATTCCAAAAGATAGCCCATTATATGAACATGCGCAGGCATATTTGCATGCACAAAGGCAGAAAGATACTTTTGCCTCCGAGATCCATAAAATAATTATATCCACAAAGGCACAAAGGGATTCTTAAACAGATTAATCCAAATGTTAAAACCAATGGTTATAATTATATGCCAGGTTCAGAACTTATTAGTCTTTCTTATAGAATTTATTTTAAATTGCTATCTACTCTGAATCCGAAGTGTAAGTTATACGACACTTCTGATTCAGAGTAGATAGCAATTTAAAATAAATTCTATAAGAAAGACTAATAAGTTCTGAACCTGGCATATAATTATAACCATTGGTTTTAACATTTAATGTTAAAGCATCCAGAATATTAGCATCAGATAACGATAATTGCAAATTTGGTTGCGTATTAAAATACACCGGACCATAGGCCACAGTGGATTCAATTGAACCCATAAGAGACTGTCTAAAATTTAAATTTCTAGCATCTCTGAGAGCTGCCAAAAAGGTCTCTGGTAACCCTTTAAGGGTAAGAGGTTTAAAAGCAATTTGAACCATGCCAATATGCAAATAGTTATACTGATTCTTATAAAGATTAACATCATGTTTATTTAATAAACGAATAGTCTGCTCAGAAGAATTCAAAGCTAAAGATTGCTCAGTTGTTTTAATCAACTGTTTTGTAGAAAGTTTATCAAACCAACCATAATCATAAATGGTTTTAATAGGAACTTTAGGAATCGTCCATTTGTTTAACAAATCAAGGTTTTGAGGTATATCAACCTCTTCAAGTCTAGTACTTTTAGTACTACTTTGTTCTCCGAGATCCATAAAATAATAAAGTTCTATATCTATATCAAGTAGTTTCACATCTATCTCATATATACCATGAACTGTGTCTAGGCTCTGATACCAAATTAACAGGATCGGAGACCGGGCGGTAATCCGCCATAGTCTATGATCTAAGATACTATGTTATCTACAGAAGACATACATGAAGCAGAAGATTTGCTGCAAGCTCTCAAAGCCATGGAAAATAAACGACGTGGCAAAGAAAAGATGAACGACATAGACTGAAAAGATAGCTGTCAGTCTCATCAACAGTATATAAACTGTTTAAACAGTAAATTCACTGTTTAGGGACCCATATGGGACCCCTCTTATACTGTACAAAGATTCGTTATGTCTTTTCTTTTTCTATATAAGTCCTCACTTTGTTAGATAGGAGGACACGCAGAAATTTTTCATTTCTCTCTTCATTTTTCTTTCTTAGTTTTGTAAAGAGAAAACAGAAAGCTTTAGCCACTGTTCCGATCATAAATAAAATTTTGGATCAGTTTTGCTAAAACATCTTCGGATCTTGGCCGTCCTTCGAGGTAGTTATTTTCTTTTTATTTTTACTTTCAGTACTCTTCTCCTAGCTAGGACTATGTCCGGCTAAACATCTTCTATATCTATGTCTTGTATCTAACATCTCTTCTATATGCACCATGAACGGATCTAAGCTTTATTAAAATAGAAAGGAATTCTTATGAAGTTTCTTGACTTGGTTCTGAGATGGTGGTACAGTCGGATTTAGAACATCTATTACTATCTCTGTCTGGCAAGCCTCTAGCAAGCCATGACCTATTTAGCCCAAATTATGTGTTAAGAAGGGCGCTCTTGGTCCGGTTAGAACCGCTATGGGTTAGAACCGTTGGACAAGAGTATAGTGATAGTATGTTCGGTGGTCCTGACAGGCCCCTTGCTCAGGTAAAAGAGTAAGTCTCTTCCATACAGTCTTAAGAAATTTCATAAAAATTCCCGAAGATTTCAGTTCTTATGCCTGCGTTTATGCGCTTGTATAAGGATGCTGATTTGCTAGATCATAGACTATGGCGGATTACCGCCCGGTCTCCGATCCTGTTAATTTGAGTTATACTGATTCTTATAAAGATTAACATCATGTTTATTTAATAAACGAATAGTCTGCTCAGAAGAATTCAAAGCTAAAGATTGCTCAGTTGTTTTAATCAACTGTTTTGTAGAAAGTTTATCAAACCAACCATAATCATAAATGGTTTTAATAGGAACTTTAGGAATCGTCCATGTGTTTAACAAATCAAGGTTTTGAGGTATATCAACCTCTTCAAGTCTAGTACTTTTAGTACTACTTTGTTCTCCGAGATCCATAAAATAATAAAGTTCTATATCTATATCAAGTAGTTTCACATCTATCTCATATATACCATGAACTGTGTCTAGGCTCTGATACCAAATTAACAGTTATCGTTATCTGATGCTAATATTCTGGATGCTTTAACATTAAATGTTAAAACCAATGGTTATAATTATATGCCAGGTTCAGAACTTATTAGTCTTTCTTATAGAATTTATTTTAAATTGCTATCTACTCTGAATCCGAAGTGTAAGTTATACGACACTTCTGATCAAACTATTTTGGTGGAAACTAATTTCGCCAGGTCAAAGGTCACTACTAGAAGACCTATTAAATGGGAAGAAATTAATTTTCCAGTAATTTGGACTCTTGATTCGGCTATATCTCCAAATCAATTAACTGATACAGTTACGAATTCTGAGTATTCTCATGTTTCTCAAGATCCTGATGGTAGGGTCTGTATTCAATTTACTGAAGGTAGCTATGCTCCTCACAGGCAGTCTTTGTCTACGCATAGACTCATGCCTCCGGTAAGTACTGTTTATAACAGAAGATCTCTTGGTCATAGTCATAGAGCTATACCTGATATTCAGCATATTTCACCGATTGACCCTATTTATGGTCCAGCACGAAATCGGGCTGCTTCGCTTCACACTATTGAATCAGACAATAACTCTGTTATTGAAAAGGTTAAAATTACCCCTGGTTCTAATATTGTGCAGGCTGATAATATTAATGATGATAGTTCTGATAAGGACTTCCCTACTCCCTCTGAAATGGAGTTTGATGTTAATAAGTGTTAATGATTCCACACCAAATTGATTTTAGCCCAGGTTCTCTGGCAAGAAAACAAATTCAAAAAGAATTTTTTGATAAAAGGTGGAGCAAGTTTAAAACTTGGTTTTTTAAATATTATAGTAGAGATGATATGAATAATATCTCTCAAGAGTTTTACGAAACTTGTGCTTTACATAATGAAATTATGCATTTTGTTCCATGGTTTATAACCACTTATTTACCTTTATATATTAAGGTTATTGAAAAAAGAACTTATCGTGAGGTAGACGGTAAGATTCTTACGCAGGTTTATCCCCCCCAATCTGCTTTTATTTTACCTAATAATACGGGTATTACATTCCACGCATTTCAGAATTTCATTGAGAAAGAAATAGCTTCTATAAGCATTTCTGAAATTAATAAGATTATTTCTCAAAATAATTATTTGAGTTTATATGTTAAAGTTTTAGGAGAACATATTGGTTCTCTGGATGAAAAACTTGAACAAATGACTACTTTGATAAAAGGTATAAAGGCTGATATAGCTAAAACCAATATTGCTTCAACTAGTAAAGCAAGTGAAGTTGCTTCGACTAGTAAAGCAGAATTGGTCCCTGCTTCTATTCAAAGACCCCCTCAAATTAATGATTTTAAGATTAAATCTATGAATGAGTTAGAAGAACTTCTTGATAAAAAGTTTTCAGGTTTAAATATTAAACCAATTGATTTATCACATGAGTTTTCAGAAACGATAGAACAAACAAATGATTTTAAAAATCACGTTTCTTCAGAGTTTAATAAACTCAAAGTTATCCTCGGAAAAATTCTGGTTATGCTAAACCAACCATGAATACTTTTTATTACCCTCGTCCAACTCCTCAGGATGTTTTGATAGAAGAACGAGATTGGAATCAGACTAATACGTCTTACAGTGGTTCTGAAATTTACGAATGGAACCTCGATGGGTTAAGTGATAGGCAGTTGACCATTCTGGTGCATAGAATGCTTATGTATTCAACCATTTGTAAAAGCACCAAAAATAGTGATAGAACTATTTGCAAGATGATTGTTGCAGGTTTCACTGGACAGCTTAGAGGCTGGTGGGATAATTACTTATCGTTAGAGGATAAAGCCACTATAGTTAATGCTATTTCGAATGAAGAAGGAGTTGATAACTTAGGTTTCAAATTAGAAAAGGATAGAGAAGACGCTGTTTATACTCTGGTAGTCACTATCTTAGAACATTTTAATGGTAGATTTACCTCCTCTTATGAAACAGTTCGTACCTTACTCAATGGTCTAAAATGTCCTACATTGACCAAATGGAGATGGTACAAAGATACGTTTCTAAGTCGGGTTATGGAATTACCCGAAAATAAATATGAATTTTGGAAAGCTAAGTTTATAGACGGCCTTCCTTCTTTATTCGCTGAAAGAGTTCGTAAGGTCCTAAGAGGAGACCGTACTGAAATTCCTTATCTGGAATATACTTATGGTAGATTAATTGGAGTTTGCACTCAGGAAGGATTAAATCTTTGTAATGAGCTTCGTATGTCACAAGAGCTCAAAAGAAATAAGCATAAAGAAAGATCTCAGCTTGGAGATTTTTGTACTCAGTTCGGTTTACCTGAACCTGCAGCCTATGGCAGTAAAAAGGAGTATTATCGCTCTCCAAGGACTGAGGATTCTAATAAGAGACGAAGAAGGAGATCTAGACGAATGTCTAGAGAAGAAAGAGACGCTAAAAGAAGCTCTCGAAAATCTAATAGATTTACTAAAGATCGGTCAGGAAGGGATCTTTCTAAGATCAAGTGCTACAAATGCGGTAAACGTGGGCATATTGCTCCGAATTGCAGGTTGAGTAAGCTTAAAGCTTTAGAACTCGATCCAACCATGCATGAAAAGGTTTATAGTTTATTATACACCTCAGGATCGGATGAAGATTATGAATCATATTCTGATACTGAATCAAATATTGATCTAATTGATTTTTCTGATCATGATGAGCAGGTTAAATGCACAACTTGCCAAGGTAATACTTGTACTTGTGAAACTGAAGGAGCTGATATTTATAAACTTCAATCACAATTTCAAGATTTTACTATCAAAATGTTTTCATCTGATAATATCATTGAATTGCTAAAAGAAGTTACTGATAACAAACTTCGTGAAAAAATTATTAATCTTGCCACGGTTAAAGAAGCTAGTTCTTCAAAACCAGTTGTGGAAAAGATTAAAAATGATTTTGATTATCAGGCCCCTTATTCTTTAAAAGAGGTGGAAAATCGTCTAATGATGAAAAATTCTTTTGTTGAAAAGGATGCTTCTTTTAATGATTTAAAAGAAGAAGTTGAAAATTTAAAAAGGGAAATTATTTTTCTTAAACGTAATCAGGCCATTCATGATACAAGGATATCTCAGATTGAGAAAAATAATGAGCATATCAGTTCCATTGCCAGTTCTTCAAAGGGAAAAGAGGTTTACTATGATGAACCTAATGAGCCTAACGACAACAATATTCCTGAAGATAATATGTTTTTAGGAATGATGCAGGTTGTTACTGCGCATAAATGGTATATTAAATGCACCATTTTAATTGATAATAGTTTTTCTATTACTAGTGATGCTTTAATTGATAGTGGTGCAGATGTAAGCTGCATCCAAGAGGGTCTTGTTCCCTCAAAATATTTTAAAAAAACTACTCATATGGTAAAATCTGCTTCAGGACATGCTTTAGATATAAAGTATAAACTGTCTAATACCAAGATTTGCCAGAATAAGGTTTGTATTCCTCATTTCTTCTTTCTGGTTAAAAATCAGTTGAATCCTCCAATTATACTTGGAACGCCTTTTATAAATGCCATTTACTCTTTTACACATATTGATTCAAAAGGGTTTTCAGCATCTTATAAAGACAATGTCATAAGTTATACTTTTATCACAGAACCAATAGCTCGTGATATTAGTGCATTAATTAAAATGAAGCAACAACATGTTGATTCTTTGCAATATGAACTGTTTAGCATAAACATTTTTGAGTCTCTCAAATCTCCTAAAATACAGGAAAAAATGAAAATGATTTCTGAACAGATTGCCATTGATATTTGCGCCGATCATCCCAGTGCTTTTTGGAATCGGAAAAAGCATATTGTCACTCTTCCGTATGAGGAAGAGTTTTCGGAAGATAATATCCCGACTAAGTCTCGTCCCTGCCAAATGAATTCAGAGTTAGTAGAATTCTGTAAACGAGAAATAGATACTTTATTACAAAAAGGTTTAATAAAGCCTTCAAAATCTCCTTGGCCTTGTACAGCATTTTATGTTAATAATGCGGCAGAGAAGGAACGAGGAGCTCCCAGGTTGGTAATTAATTATAAACCGTTAAACAAATGTTTAAAGTGGGTCAGGTATCCTATTCCCAACAAAAGAGATTTGTTATCTAGATTATATGATGCTAACATATTCTCAAAATTTGATTTAAAATCAGGTTATTGGCAAATTCAAATATTCAAGGAGCATTCTTATAGAACTGCGTTCAATGTTCCTTTTGGGCAATATGAATGGAATGTTATGCCATTAGGTTTAAAAAATGCCCCATCTGAATTTCAAAAAATTATGAATGACATCTTTAATCCATATATGGATTTTATCATTGTTTATATTGATGATATTTTGGTGTTTTCTAAAACTCTTGAAATGCATATTAAACACCTTGATATTTTCAAGAAAATTGTGATACAAAATGGTTTAGTTATATCAAAACCAAAAATGAGTTTATTTAAACTGAAGTTCGTTTTCTTGGACATCTTATTAGTCAAGGAAAAGTCACTCCTATACAGAGGGCTATAGAGTTTGCATCAAAATTCCCAGATATTATTACTGATAGAACTCAATTACAGAGGTTCTTGGGTAGTCTGAATTATATATCTCCTTTTTATAAAAATCTTTCAAGAGATTTAGCACCGTTATACGACAGGCTTAAAAAGGATTATAAATTCCCTTGGACTAATAGTCATACTGCTTTGGTAAAAAGCATAAAATTGCGAGTTCAATCGTTGCCTTGTCTAACTCTTGCTAACCCTGCTTGGCAAAAAATTATTGAAACAGATGCTTCGAATATTTGTTATGGAGGGATTCTTAAACAGATTAATCCCAATGATAAAAATGAATATCTTATTAGATTTCATTCAGGAAAATGGACTGAGGCCCAGAAGAAATATGCAACTGTGGCCCATGAAATGCTTACTATTGTTAAATGTGTTCTCAAATTTCAGGATGATTTATATAATCAGAAATTTGTGATAAAAACTGATGCTCAGTCGGTCAAATTCATGTTTGACAAAGACTTTAAACATGACGCTTCTAAACTTATATTTGCTAGGTGGCAGGCTCAGTTAGCCCCATTTGACTTTGATATTCAATATAAAAAAGGAGTTGATAACTCTCTTCCTGATTTCTTATCCAGGGAATACCTTCAATAATGCATTATTTAGCTTTTTTATCTGAAGAAACTTTTTTGATTCTATTCAGGGTAATTATATTACCAGAAGATCTTAAAAAGATCATTATTAATAAAATCATTGATGATATTCTAATTAGAGAAAATGATTTCTCTATTCACGACTACTCAGAAGTAGTAAAAGAAGATTTCTCGGATTATTTCTCAGAATGACTAATCGGTTTCTCTACAGGATGGATCCGCCATGGCGGCAGGTTCGAGGAAGAGGAAGAGGAAGGGGAAGATCAGCCCCAGAAAGATCCTCTCAATCTAGCTCTCAAGGATCGAGATCAAATTACCCTGTTATACAGGGATCGACCTACAGGAAGCCAGTTATACAATTGGGAAACAAAAGTCTTTTTAATAAAAAGATTACAGATGAAGGAGCATCTAGCTCATCTGAACAAGTTATAAACTTGGAATCTATTCCAAAAGATAGCCCATTATATGAACATGCGCAGGCATATTTGCATGCACAAAGGCAGAAAGATACTTTTGCCTCAATTATGAAAGAAGAAACTGATCCAGTTACATCCTATGAACAGGTCAAGAAAAGAGAAATTATATTTTTCTTGGAAAACGCTGATATACAACGAAAATCAGAACCTTGGAAAATATTCCAAAGATATTTAGCAAAGGGATTATATTACCCAGGCGAGTCTTATAAAACTCGATCTTATTATGAAACCATTCTGATAAGTATGAGTAGTGCAGAAATTCAGCACTTTTGTCCTGCGGGTATGACCCCAGAAGAGAATGTTTATAACTTCTCTAAAATAATTATCAAACAGATTATATCGGTTGAAGACTGGGGACTATCCCCAATGAAAGAAAGACAGGTGGTTGTCAAAGGTATAGCAATGAACTTTACCTATTGGGATTATATCCAAGCATTCAGTAAAACTCTGTTTTACAATAATGACAAAAATAAACATACTTGGTTTATAAAAATCTGTTCTAAAGTCTTTTCTGAACCTATTCCAAATTGGTTTATTAACTGGTGGTCATACCACGGTCCTACTATTCAGATATTGCCTGAAAAATTCTTAGAGTTATACAAAGAATGGAAAAAGATTTCTCCTTTTCTCCAAGAATTATATCACCAGGATAATATATGCTGGTTAGAAAAGATCGATCAAATATACTTTTTTATAGAATTTTCTATACCTTGGATCCATAAATGGATACCAGAAGTAGGGTTTACAGAGGAAGATGTTCCCTGTTTATATCGTGTTTATTATAATAATTTCTGGGAAAAATTATTGAGAAAGGATCCCAGAACAAAGCAATTGAATGGACAAGAGCTTATTGATAATATTGTAAACACGCTCGAGTCATACAGAGAACTTCCTGATAAGGAAATTGAGGTTGATAACTCATCCATCAGGCATATTGCCAGAAGAATCTCCACTCAAGAAGGAGATAAAGAAGCAATGGTCAATGAATATCTGGAGAAGATGAAGAGGACTTTGCTTCAAGGCATTAATGTTATTGATAAATCAGACACTTCGATGAGAAGTGAGACCTCAGGAGAAGAAGCCCAAAGGCCAGAAGATACTATGTTATCTACAGAAGACATACATGAAGCAGAAGATTTGCTGCAAGCTCTCAAAGCCATGGAAAATAAACGACGTGGCAAAGAAAAGATGAACGACATAGACTGAAAAGATAGCTGTCAGTCTCATCAACAGTATATAAACTGTTTAAACAGTAAAGTCACTGTTTAGGGACCCATATGGGACCCCTCTTATACTGTACAAAGATTCGTTATGTCTTTTCTTTTTCTATATAAGTCCTCACTTTGTTAGATAGGAGGACACACAGAAATTTTTCATTTCTCTCTTCATTTTTCTTTCTTAGTTTTGTAAAGAGAAAAAAAACAGAAAGCTTTAGCCACTGTTCCGATCATAAATAAAATTTTGGATCAGTTTTGCTAAAAACATCTTCGGATCTTGGCCGTCCTTCGAGGTAGTTATTTTCTTTATTTTTACTTTCAGTACTCTTCTCCTAGCCAGGACTATGTCCGGCTAAACATCTTCTATATCTATGTCTTGTATCTAACATCTCTTCTATATGCACCATGAACGGATCTAAGCTTTATTAAAATAGAAAGGAATTCTTATGAAGTTTCTTGACTTGGTTCTGAGATGGTGGTACAGTCGGATTTAGAACATCTATTACTATCTCTGTCTGGCAAGCCTCTAGCAAGCCATGACCTATTTAGCCCAAATTATGTGTTAAGAAGGGCGCTCTTGGTCCGGTTAGAACCGCTATGGGTTAGAACCGTTGGACAAGAGTATAGTGATAGTATGTTCGGTGGTCCTGACAGGCCCCTTGCTCAGGTAAAAGAGTAAGTCTCTTCCATACAGTCTTAAGAAATTTCATAAAAATTCCCGAAGATTTCAGTTCTTATGCCTGCGTTTATGCGCTTGTATAAGGATGCTGATTTGCTAGATCATAGACTATGGCGGTTTAAAAAATGCCCCATCTGAATTTCAAAAAATTATGAATGACATCTTTAATCCATATATGGATTTTATCATTGTTTATATTGATGATATTTTGGTGTTTTCTAAAACTCTTGAAATGCATATTAAACACCTTGATATTTTCAAGAAAATTGTGATACAAAATGGTTTAGTTATATCAAAACCAAAAATGAGTTTATTTCAAACTGAAGTTCGTTTTCTTGGACATCTTATTAGTCAAGGAAAAGTCACTCCTATACAGAGGGCTATAGAGTTTGCATCAAAATTCCCAGATATTATTACTGATAGAACTCAATTACAGAGGTTCTTGGGTAGTCTGAATTATATATCTCCTTTTTATAAAAATCTTTCAAGAGATTTAGCACCGTTATACGACAGGCTTAAAAAGGATTATAAATTCCCTTGGACTAATAGTCATACTGCTTTGGTAAAAAGCATAAAATTGCGAGTTCAATCGTTGCCTTGTCTAACTCTTGCTAACCCTGCTTGGCAAAAAATTATTGAAACAGATGCTTCGAATATTGGTTATGGAGGGATTCTTAAACAGATTAATCCCAATGATAAAAATGAATATCTTATTAGATTTCATTCAGGAAAATGGCCTCAATCAAAATGTTTTCATCTGATAATATCATTGAATTGCTAAAAGAAGTTACTGATAACAAACTTCGTGAAAAAATTATTAATCTTGCCACGGTTAAAGAAGCTAGTTCTTCAAAACCAGTTGTGGAAAAGATTAAAAATGATTTTGATTATCAGGCCCCTTATTCTTTAAAAGAGGTGGAAAATCGTCTAATGATGAAAAATTCTTTTGTTGAAAAGGATGCTTCGCTTCACACTATTGAATCAGACAATAACTCTGTTATTGAAAAGGTTAAAATTACCCCTGGTTCTAATATTGTGCAGGCTGATAATATTAATGATGATAGTTCTGATAAGGACTTCCCTACTCCCTCTGAAATGGAGTTTGATGTTAATAAGTGTTAATGATTCCACACCAAATTGATTTTAGCCCGAACCAAGTTTTAAACTTGCTCCACCTTTTATCAAAAAATTCTTTTTGAATTTGTTTTCTTGCCAGAGAACCTGCCTCCGGTAAGTACTGTTTATAACAGAAGATCTCTTGGTCATAGTCATAGGGTTCTGTGATAAAAGTATAACTTATGACATTGTCTTTATAAGATGCTAGTTTTTCATCCAGAGAACCAATATGTTCTCCTAAAACTTTAACATATAAACTCAAATAATTATTTTGAGAAATAATCTTATTAATTTCAGAAATGCTTATAGAAGCTATTTCTTTCTCAATGAAATTCTGAAATGCGTGGAATGTAATACCCGTATTATTAGGTAAAATAAAAGCAG
Source organism: Jaltomata sinuosa (assembly GCA_003996215.1). Taxonomy (NCBI): domain Eukaryota; kingdom Viridiplantae; phylum Streptophyta; class Magnoliopsida; order Solanales; family Solanaceae; genus Jaltomata; species Jaltomata sinuosa. The sequence continues at coordinate 886,890 of QJPP01001966.1, read as the reverse complement.
ATTGGGGGGGATAAACCTGCGTAAGAATCTTACCGTCTACCTCACGATAAGTTCTTTTTTCAATAACCTTAATATATAAAGGTAAATAAGTGGTTATATGAATAATATCTCTCAAGAGTTTTACGAAACTTGTGCTTTACATAATGAAATTATGCATTTTGTTCCATCTTTTATCAAAAAATTCTTTTTGAATTTGTTTTCTTGCCAGAGAACCTGGGCTAAAATCAATTTGGTGTGGAATCATTAACACTTATTAACATCAAACTCCATTTCAGAGGGAGTAGGGAAGTCCGACCCTCTTGAATGCAGCTTACATCTGCACCACTATCAATTAAAGCATCACTAGTAATAGAAAAACTATTATCAATTAAAATGGTGCATTTAATATACCACGTCGTTTATTTTCCATGGCTTTGAGAGCTTGCAGCAAATCTTCTGCTTCATGTATGTCTTCTGTAGATAACATAGTATCTTCTGGCCTTTGGGCTTCTTCTCCTGAGGTCTCACTTCTCATCGAAGTGTCTGATTTATCAATAACATTAATGCCTTGAAGCAAAGTCCTCTTCATCTTCTCCAGATATTCATTGACCATTGCTTCTTTATCTCCTTCTTGAGTGGAGATTCTTCTGGCAATATGCCTGATGGATGAGTTATCAACCTCAATTTCCTTATCAGGAAGTTCTCTGTATGACTCGAGCGTGTTTACAATATTATCAATAAGCTCTTGTCCATTCAATTGCTTTGTTCTGGGATCCTTTCTCAATAATTTTTCCCAGAAATTATTATAATAAACACGATATAAACAGGGAACATCTTCCTCTGTAAACCCTACTTCTGGTATCCATTTATGGATCCAAGGTATAGAAAATTCTATAAAAAAATATATTTGATCGATCTTTTCTAACCAGCATATATGATCCTGGTGATATAATTCTTGGAGAAAAGGAGAAATCTTTTTCCATTCTTTGTATAACTCTAAGAATTTTTCAGGCAATATCTGAATAGTAGGACCGTGGTATGACCACCAGTTAATAAACCAATTTGGAATAGGTTCAGAAAAGACTTTAGAACAGATTTTTATAAACCAAGTATGTTTATTTTTGTCATTATTGTAAAACAGAGTTTTACTGAATGCTTGGATATAATCCCAATAGGTAAAGTTCATTGCTATACCTTTGACAACCACCTGTCTTTCTTTCATTGGGGATAGTCCCCAGTCTTCAACAGATATAATCTGTTTGATAATTATTTTAGAGAAGTTATAAACATTCTCTTCTGGGGTCATACCCGCAGGACAAAAGTGCTGAATTTCTGCACTACTCATACTTATCAGAATGGTTTCATAATAAGATCGAGTTTTATAGAACCGCTATGGGTTAGAACCGTTGGACAAGAGTATAGTGATAGTATGTTCGGTGGTCCTGACAGGCCCCTTGCTCAGGTAAAAGAGTAAGTCTCTTCCATACAGTCTTAAGAAATTTCATAAAAATTCCCGAAGATTTCAGTTCTTATGCCTGCGTTTATGCGCTTGTATAAGGATGCTGATTTGCTAGATCATAGACTATGGCGGATTACCGCCCGGTCTCCGATCCTGTTAATTTGGTATCAGAGCCTAGACACAGTTCATGGTATATATGAGATAGATGTGAAACTACTTGATATAGATATAGAACTTTATTATTTTATGGATCTCGGAGAACAAAGTAGTACTAAAAGTACTAGACTTGAAGAGGTTGATATACCTCAAAACCTTGATTTGTTAAACAAATGGACGATTCCTAAAGTTTCTATTAAAACCATATATGATTATGGTTGGTTTGATAAACTTTCTACAAAACAGTTGATTAAAACAACTGAGCAATCTTTAGCTTTGAATTCTTCTGAGCAGACTATTCGTTTATTAAATAAACATGATGTTAATCTTTATAAGAATCAGTATAACTATTTGCATATTGGCATGGTTCAAATTGCTTTTAAACCTCTTACCCTTAAAGGGTTACCAGAGACCTTTTTGGCAGCTCTCAGAGATGCTAGAAATTTAAATTTTAGACAGTCTCTTATGGGTTCAATTGAATCCACTGTGGCCTATGGTCCGGTGTATTTTAATACGCAACCAAATTTGCAATTATCGTTATCTGATGCTAATATTCTGGATGCTTTAACATTAAATGTTAAAACCAATGGTTATAATTATATGCCAGGTTCAGAACTTATTAGTCTTTCTTATAGAATTTATTTTAAATTGCTATCTACTCTGAATCCGAAGTGTAAGTTATACGACACTTCTGATCAAACTATTTTGGTGGAAACTAATTTCGCCAGGTCAAAGGTCACTACTAGAAATTTATTTCACACACATATATTTAAAACAATATATAGATTGTGCAATATTATTAATAATAGTGGATAATTAAAAATATATACGTGGAATAAATATATATACATTGTATTATACATAGTACGTATAGTGATAGTATTTAATAGTATATAAATTACAGTGACGTTTTCTAATATCTATAAGACAGAACAAGAAGATGAATTATGAAAAAATGAGATATGATAAAAAATCGATAAAGAGGAAAAATCTTCAGAAGCTTACAATATGATAAGAGATAAATGGACTAAATTAACAATATTATATAATTACTTTATAATTAATGATAAGAATCTCAACTGATTTTTTATTTAGTGGCACAGTACCCTTTTAAATGATAATATTATTACAGGTAAACTCTTAAAAAGAAAAAATGACATCAGGCAGTCATTAGAAAATAACTAATATAAAAATTAACAGTACCTATAATTCAAATTATCAAATTATAAGAATAATTTAATGACAGATCTAGCCAAATAAGCATAAATCTTTTTTTTTATTTCTCTTTATTTCTTTCAATGATTCTATAGCACATCACCATTTCAGCTACAATTTTTTGTTATTCTTTTCTTTTTTTTTTTGGCTGAATTAATTCTACGATACAAATGTTTTACTATAAATTTTTGGGCTATACTTATGAGTTATGATGAATCTTTTATTTTATTCAGATCTTAAATTAAGTTTATGAGTGAATCACTGATCGTTCTCTTTCTTTTTTGTTTGCTCGAATTTTTGATAATAGCTAAAGAAATTTCTAATATGGTCGTCGCCACGTTGATCCGTTACCCTTTTTTCTCTTTCGCTCATTTTTTTTTCATTCTTTTAGATTTGACTGAGTTTATATTTTTCAGTGTTACTCTAAGTTTTGTCGTGAAAGCAACGTCGTGAATTTTCTATTTTCCCCCGATAACTTTTTTTTTACTAGTTCACATCACTCAACAATCGTTTGGTACATATATATCTGAATAAAAATATAGATAATATGTATATAAAAAATGTATAAGTAGTGTATCTGATTTGTATATAAAGTGTATATATAAAGTATATTGATAAAAAAGATATAATGTGTATAAATATTGTATAAAAAGTGAATATGAAAAGTCTACTGAAAAAAATATATAAAAGGTATTGTGTGTGTGTGTGTGTGTATATATATATATTGTATAAAAATTATATATAAAATGTATAATAAATATATATATATATATATATATATATATATTGTATATGATATATATTCTCGACTAGTGCATTTCACATTAAAAAAAAAGAACAGAAAGCAAAATAAATATGGATCTCACATGTTTGTTGAGTTGATCACCCTTTCAAGTTTTTAATTTTGTTTGAATATAAAATAAAATCTTAAGGAGATAAAATAAATAAGAAATCAAAAGAAAGAACATGCAAGTCGTAATAATAGTGTTTTTATTGAAAATGTTTTATTTTGAAATATTTATGTTATATATGATGTGTCTGTATTTTTTTTTTCTGGAGAATAGATGTACAATGAGTTTTTGGAGGAAAAAGAAGATTTGAAGGAGCAAAGTAATGACCTATAATTGAATTAATTATTAAACGTTAACAATGGAATGCTACTAGTTTTAGAAAAAAATAATTCATGAAAGGATTCGGAAGAAGAAAGAAATTGAAAGACATGTAAGCCTGTATATGGTAAAGTTAAAAAATTAAGAGATATGAGTACACGATTTACATGTGAAATCTAGATATTCAATACGATAAATACTTCAAATTGTAAATTTTTTCATGAAAATTTAATGACAATATATTTTAAAATGTTAATCAAAGTTTACATAGTTTGACTCTAAAAGTAAAACATAATATTTAATATGGGACAAAGAAAATATTTGACAATATATGTTTATCATTTGACTTGTGAAAAATATCATAGAGAATATGCTTAATTTTATATTAATACTAGTAGACCAGTCCGCGCTTCGCGCGGCCACATAAAATAAATTAATATGTAATTGAATAATAATATCAAATTTTTTATAAATTTAAATATTCAATAATCAGATAATTATTTTATGATTTTACCATTTTTTTCCCATGATGTTTTTAACATTCTATAAAATTAAATGAGTAAAATGAGGGGCGGGGGGGGGGGGGGGGGAATGTTCCCTTTTTTCAGAAGATTTAACTCTAACTCACTCAAAAATCATACACTAATTTAGCTTGCACAATGTATTTGAAGTTCAAATAAATTCTTCTATTATATATGGAGCATAGTCGTATATATGATATTTGCGCTGGTATTTATGAATGGAAAGTGGGATGCAAGATGGAATACGATGATGAAAAGTGTGATATTACACTTATTTTAATTCTATTAACTTTTTCATTAAATAATTTCACCACGAACTTAATTGAAATAGAAGATATACAATAATCTTCGTGCATCAAATAAAAATAATTATTGTGTATATGCATACAAAAAATAATTTCGTTGATTGATTAAGTCACATACACACAAAAAATAATCTAACTCCAACATTCCATCAATATCGTTAACATCATAGCACATTCTTTTAGAATTGACAACATTTAACTTAAATCAATTAAATTACAATTAAATCAATATTTGTATTGGTGTACTCCAACACTCTAATGTATCACTAACTAATATAACGTCATAAATCAACAATATTTTTATATGAAGGAAAAATAATATCATATTAAAATTATAACAATACTCCAAATTATAATTAAGATAGAAGATCATAGGAATATTATGCTACTACATAGTTTGATGGTATGAAATGAGTTATAAATTCTAATGTAGCATCAAATACAAAATATGACTTGATGAAAATTGGTGAAAATCACCCAAGGGAGTTAGGGAGAACTCCTAAGATGTCATAAATGTTCACATTTATTTTTGGGGGTTATAGATATAAAAGAAATAGGAGTTATGATTAATGGTAAAGTCATTATTGAGATAAAGAGTTACAATAACGAATATGAAAGATGAAAATAGCAATAATTGAGTCATTTATTCTTAGAAATAGATTACATAAAAGAAAAAGGGGAGGGGGGGAGGGGGCAGGGGGGAAGAAAAAAAAAGTTGATTTAAAGAATTAAGGGATGGAGAAAGAAATTTAAAAAGGAATCTTGATCAAAGAATTGTGCCACAGACCACAGTTAGTGATAGACCCACTACTAAAAAGTAATTATTCTCCCACTGAAATTTCTCATTGAAAATTATTTAGTGGTTATTCTTAAAGATTATTTGATTGAATCAATAAAAAAAAAATAGTAGTGTAAAAAAAAGAAGCTTTTTGGTATTTCAATAAGAATATATTTCTCGCCATGCGTTTTTTCAGTAAGCTAATTCGATAAAAAAATGTGTGAAAAAATTATATTTCATAACATAAATTTTTCACTAAATATGGTGGAAAAAAACTCAATTCATGCAATTATATCCTTTATCAGTCTATTTCTTGAACCTGTTATAATACATAAACACCTAAAATCAAAAATAAAAATGATAATTAACATTCTAAAGTTGTTTCTTCGTTATTTTTATATGGTTGTTAAATTTAGAACAACCACAAAACTCCACTCTTTCTATATCATACACCACTTGCATTGCATTTACCACAAGGAGAAAAGAAATCAAAACTCTAGAACAACCTGAAAAATGTCACTCACCATTTCAATCGATCATTCTCCAATAATAAAATCGTTTATCCACTAATATCTGCGAATTTTAGATCTTAGTGGGTGTCACTATAAGCTTGATGTGCTCTGATGGGTCTTTAGCATTTTAATATTAATATCATATAATATTATTATGCATTATGGATTTGAAATGTTGCATTTCTCATTTACACCATTTGGCATTTAGTGGCCATGAAGAGACCAAGACATTGCTGCATTTTTTCATTGTCTTGAATGACATTTTTATGCCCTTTTACTCACTTGTGTTTAATGGTAGAATTTGACCTTTGGTTTTTTGATAACTCCTATAACCACTAACTTATTGTTAATCCATTATTCTACCTATTTATTCCTTGTAACTTATATAACCTATATGTGATGTGGTGAGGCCATTGGACCAATAAACAATAGGCGCAAGTAGCTTGAAATCACCTACCCATTACTACCTCAATTTATTCTTCCTATTCAATACTAGGATGAATACCTCACCTATAAATAGAGGTGGTCTTGCATATTCTTAAAAGTACAAGAAAATATAGAGTGTAAAAGAGTTAGTAAAAAAGAGAGTTTTATTAGTTGAAGGAAGGTGTTCTTGTGTTGGAGCTTTGGACTCAACTCTTGTCCAGAGTTTGTTGAGTTATACTTTGTGTGTGGGCTGTTGTATCCTGGAGGGGACAAGCCAAGAAGACTACTGCTGGACCGGTGAAAACATTTGCTGCAGTGGGCTTGAATCTCCTTAAAGAAAGCGAGATATCCGCGCCTCAGCCAAGAAGATAATTTGTTTTCTTCATTTATTTTTTTTCAATTGTAATTGTTATTATTATTGTAATTTCACCAACAATTTTAAGGAGATTCATTATGGCTACAATTGAAAAGTCCGCGGATGTCAAGATGGGAGATCTTAACAAGTCATTCCGGTTCAACGGTACCCATTTTAAGAGGTGGAAGGGGAAAGTACTTTTCTACTTAAGTCTTCTCAATGTTTCTTATGTGTTAACTGAGAAGAATTCAAATAAAGTAGATAACTCTTCCATTAATGACGAGGAACTTATTTCTCTTCAAGAGAAAGTTGAAAAGTACGATGGTGATTCCTACAAGTGTCGGTATTTTTTACTAAATTGTCTATCTGATAATTTTTATGATTATTATGATAGAACTTACTCTAGTGCAAAGAAAATTTGGAAAGCATTGCAGAGTAAGTATGATACCGAGGAGACTGGAGCGAAAAAATATGCCGCTAGTAGATTTTTTTATTTCCAAATGGTGGACAACAAATCAGTGGTAGACCAAGCTCAGGACTTTATAATGATTGTTGGAGAGCTCAGGTCCGAGGAGATCAAAATTGGAGATAACCTTATTGTTTGTGGCATAGTTGATAAACTTCCACCTTCTTGGAAGAAATTTCAAAAAATTATGCGCTACAAACAAAAGGAAACCTCTCTTGAGAAGTTGATAATGCGAATCCGCATGGAAGAAGAAGCAAGGGGTCAAGATGCACTTTTGCAAATAGAAGAGAACAAACATCTAAACGAAGGTAAATTTAATTACTTCAAATAATGCTACCCCGGATACTAACAAAAATACTATTTTGAAGCCTAAGAAGAAAAAATTCAAGAAAAATATTGGTAGACCTCCCAAGAATAATAATGGTGGAAATAACCAAGTACAAAATCAACATGTTCAAGATAAAGGACCGTGTTTTGTCTGTGGCAAGAGTGGGCATATTGCTCGATTTTACAAATTTTAAAAACGTGAGCCTACACCTCAGGCAAACGTTAGCAAAGAACCATTTGTGGCGGTAATAACAGACATAAACATGATGGAGAATGTTGATGGATGGTGGGCTGATTCTGGTGCAAACCGTCATGTCTGCTATGACAAAGATTGGTTTAAAATATATACTCTTTTTGAAGAGCCCAAAATCATCATGCTTGGTGATTCTCATACCACACAAATTCTTGGAAAGGAGATGTCGAATTGTGTTTTACCTCTGGAAGGGTACTTACTTTAAAAGATGTACTTTATACTCCTTCTATGAGAAAAAAATTGATGTCTAGTTTTCTTCTTAATAAAGCGGGCTTCAAACAAATTATTGAATCTGATCAATATGTAATAGTGAAAAAGGGTATTTTTGTGGGAAAGGGGTATGCATGTGATGGGATATTCAAGTTGAATGTTGAAATGAATAAAACTTCTACTTCTGTTTACATGCTTTCTTCTATTGATTTTTGGCATGCTCGTTTGTGTCATATAAATGATCGTTATGTGGGAATCATGAGTAGTTTAGAATTAGTCCCAGTGATTAAAAAGAATTTTGAAAAATGTGAGGCTTGTAGTAAAACCAAAATCACTAAAAGGCCTCATTTTCAAGTTGAAAGAAAAACTGATTTATTAGAGTTAGTACATACTGATATTTGTGAACTTGGAGGAATTCTAACTCGTGGAGGAAATAGATATTTTATCACTTTCATTGATGATTTTTCTAAGTACACATATGTTTACTTGATGAAAAATAAAAGTGAGGCTTTTGAAAATTTTAAAGTTTTTCTCCATGAAGTTGAAAATCAGTTTGGTAAAAAAATAAAAAGAATTAGAAGTGATAGAGGCCGTGAATATGAGTCTAATGAGTTTAATTCTTTTGTTAGATCATTGGGAATAATTCATGAAACTACTCCTCCTTATTCTCCTTCATCTAACGGTGTAGCAGAAAGGAAAAATAGAACTTTGGTTGAATTGACTAATGCCATGCTTATTGAGTCAAATGCACCTTTAAATTTTTGGGGTGAAGCTATTTTAACTGCTTGTTATATGTTGAATCGTGTGCCTCATAAAAAGACTAAATTAACACCTTTTGAGTTGTGGAAAGGTTATAAGCCAAATTTGAGATATCTTAGAGTTTGGGGTTGTTTAGCTTTTGTAAGGCTAGTGGATCCCAAAATTACTAAGTTGGATAAAAACATTACTACTTGTGCTTTTCTTAGTTATGCTTCAAATAGCAACTTATAGATTTTTTAATCTTGAAGATAATATTATAATAGAATCAGGTGATGCTATTTTTCATGAAAATAAATTTTCCTTTGATTCTAAAAATAGTGGAGGTCAAAGAATTGAAGAAAATATTTTGTCACTACCTAGTTCTTCTACTTCTGTTTTGAGAAACAAAGAAAATGATGGTTTTGAATTAAGAAGAAGTAAAAGAGCTAGAGTAGAAAAATATTTTGGTCCTAATTTTCATATTTTTAATATTGAAAATGACCCTCTCACTTTAAAAGAAGCTTTATCTTCACATGATTCTATATTTTGGAAAGAGGCTGTAAATGATGAAATGAAATCACTAATATCCAATAAAACATGGAAGTTAGTTGATTTACCACCGGATTGTAAAACTATTGGGTGTAAATGAGTCTTAAGAAAAAAGTTAAAACCGGATGGATCTGTTGATAAATATAAGGCTAGACTAGTTGCAAAAGGTTTTAAGCAACTAGAAGGCCTAGAATTTTTTGATACTTTTTCTCCGGTAACTAGAACTACATCCATTAGACTTTTGATTGCTATTACTGCAATTTTTGATTTACAAATTCATCAAATGGATGTAAAAACTGCTTTTTTAAATGGAAACCTTAATGAGGAAATTTACATGGAACAACCCGAGTGTTTTGTTGAAGCAGGTCAAGAAAGCAAAGTGTGTAAACTTACTAAATCCCTATATGGCTTGAAACAGGCACCAAAGCAATGGTATGAAAAATTTGATTCCTGCATGATTAAAAATGGCTTTAAAACAAATGAGTGTGATAAGTGCATATATCATAAGTCTTGGAATAATTCACATGTTATTATTTGCCTATATGTTGATGATTTATTGATCTTTGACTCTAACATGAATGTTATTAGAGAGACTAAAAATATTCTTAGAAGCCATTTTGATATGAAAGATCTTGGTGAGACAAATATTATTCTAGGAATAAAAATTACTAGAACAAGTGATGGAATTTTCCTTGACCAGTCACATTATGTTGAGAAAGTTTTGAAAAAATATAATTTCCTTGATTGCAAGCATGTTGTAACTCCTTTTGATTCTAGTGTTCACTTGTTTCCTGTTCAAAGTGAAAATGATGTAGTAAATCAAAAGGAATATGCTAGCATAATTGAAAGTTTGAGGTATGTGACTGATTGCACTAGGCCTGATATTGCATATGCAGTAGGAGTACTTAACAGGTTTACTAGCAAGCCAGGTAATGAACATTGGCATGCTATAACAAGAGTTATGAGATATTTAATTGGAACAAAAACTTGTGGTTTGTTCTATAAAAAATATCATGCTGTACTTGAAGGTTTTTGTGATGCGGATTGGAATACCTTATCAGGTGATTCTTTCTCTACTACTGGTTTTATATTTACTTTGGGAGGTGGTGCTATTTGTTGGAAATCAAAAAAACAAACTATTATTGCTAACTCTACCATGGAGGCTGAACTAATTGCTTTAGTTTCAGCTAGTGAGAAAGCGAATTGGTTGAGAGATTTATTATTTCAAATTCCTTATTTTGAAAAATTAATTCCTCCTATTTTAATTCATTGTGATAGCACCGCTGCAATTGGTAGAGTTCAAAATCGTTATTATAATGGTAAATCCAGACCTATAAGGAGAAAACACAGTAATGTGAGATCATATTTGACAAATGGTACCATTAATGTTGATTATGTCAAATCTAGTGATAATCTTGCAGATCCACTGACTAAGGCCTTAGCAAGAGAAAAGGTCTGGAGTACATCGAGGGGGATGGGATTGAAGCCTACAAATTCATGAGTCATATGTGAGGAAACCCAACCTGGGGATTAGAGATCCTATAACCAGGTTCAAAGGGAAAAATGAATCACATGACGACTTGTTATGAAAATGCACTACGTATTATTTTTTTCTCCTTATGATGTGAGTGCATATTTACCTAGTTTGTGAAGGTTGAGTTTAAAACTCTTAATTAAAATCTGTAGCTCGTATGAGTGGGGTGTTAACTTACAGGAGAACTCTCGACAGATTTCACCTATGTGAGTGTGGAAGTAGGTCGCTTCCTATGAGAATAAGGTTTATTCTCAAAAAACACTCATGAAACCGGGATAGCACAAGGCCGTAATGTGCTGGCTATAAAACTCATGATAACACCTTGATTATTATGTGTAAGCAATGACTTTTTATTTCCCTTAATCAGTCATAGTTCAAGTCTGAGACTACTACGACTCTGGAGTAAAAAATACTGTTTTACTAAATGGAGGTTCAATGCAGAGCACACCTTCATTATGCATAGTAGTCTTCCTTCAGCTGATAAACTTTCTTATTCTAATATTAAAATGAGTGGGGGATTGATGGGTCTTTAGCATTTTAATATTAATATCATATAATATTACTATGCATTATGGATTTGAAATGTTGCATTTCTCATTTACACCATTTGGCATTTAGTGGCCATGATGAGACCAAGACGTTGCTGCATTTTTCCATTGTCTTGAATGACATTTTTATGCCCTTTTACTCACTTGTGTTTAATGGTAGAATTTGACCTTTGGTTTTTTGATAACTCCTATAACCACTAACTTATTGTTCATCCATTAGTCTACCTATTTATTCCTTGTAACTTATATAACCTATATGTCATTTACCTACCCATTACTACCTCAATTTATTCTTCCTATTCAATACTAGGATGAATACTTCACCTATAAATAGAGGTGGTCTTGCATATTCTTAAAAGTACAAGAAGATATAGAGTGTAAAAGAGTTAGTAAAAAAGAGAGTTTTATTAGTTGAAGGAAGGTGTTCTTGTATTGGAGCTTTGGACTCAACTCTTGTCCAGAGTTTGTTGAGTTATACTTTGTGTTTGGGCTATTGTATCCTGGAGGGGACAAGTCAAGAAGACTACTGCTTGACCGGTGAAAACATTTGCTGCAGTGGGCTTGAATCTCCTTAAAGAGAGCGAGACATCCGCGCCTCTGCCAAGAAGATAATTTGTTTTCTTCATTTGTTTTTTTTTCAATTGTAATTGTTATTATTATTATAATTTCACCAACATGCTCTAAAATAGTCCCTGCAATAATTTTAAAAATTTAACAAATTAATGCTAAAAATATTAAAAGTTGATCCATAGAGACTTACATATAGTTGGACAAATTTACATGCCTTGCCTGTTGGCTCAACAGCAAGGAAAATTACGCCACATCATTGATTTGCTTGTTTTTGTGCTTAATTTGACAAACTCAAGGGCAAAGCCGGGGGCAGCCAGAAAGGATAGTTCCTTAGATTCTAGAAAATAATAAACAGGAGCATGGGTACATACAAACCCGACGGATGGGATAAGAATCATTTTTGGGCGATCAACCAACCCCAACACTGACTCGGCTCGGAGCAAGTTTGCATATTAAGTAAATAGAAAGAGAGAAACCTACTTCCGCTCGGTTACTTATGATAGACCAAAGAAAGGCCCCTGCCCCCGGCCTCTCACTTTGTTTCGTTCTTCTTCTGTACCGTCGTGAAGACACCCGATCAGCCCAACTTTCCCAAATGCCTCCACCGGCCCTTCTCCTTTACGTGTCTGAATTTCTTTGCGTCGTTTCAGTCGTCATAGTCGAGACTATAGCACAAAGTTTTGTTATATTTGACTTTTGATGGATTTATCAGATGCTTGGGGTGGGGGAGTACAAAGAAAGGTTCGAAGTACACAACACAACACAACCTTCTCTCACAAATTACCCAAATATTATTTTCAAATGATCACAAAATGTTTTGGCATTCTTTTTGAATATAATGTCATGTTAAATTTGGGTGGACCAATAGTTATAGACGTGGAGGAAAATGTGTAATAATATAATTAAGAGGTGTAATTAAGAAAATTAAGAGAGTGACTTATGGATTTTTTAATACATAGCATATTAATTTTAAAATGAGAAAAAAATTCAAAAATCTCACAAAAAAGATAAATAGGAATAGTGGTCATAAAAAGCGCCACATCACCGAGTTGAAGACCTTCCTTTATATAGATATATAGATTCGATAATTAAATGTATTGTCACATGCCAGGCAGTATGGTTCACATAAGGCACTTCTTTGAGGTTGCTATGCTCAAAGCTAATTAATATTAAAGTTGATTTTGGTTCTTTTGGCTATTAGTTGTCAATTGAATTTTTGTGGTCAAATGTCTGATAATTATTTGAGCCAAGAAGCCACTTATATTTTCTTATTATTTTAAAGATTGCTATATTCATAGTATTTATAACAATATGCTATTATTGTATATAACCCTTATAATTGCTTTATAGGGCAAAAATCTCTAATTTGAATTCATATAAGTCTATTTCTATTTTAGTTAAGCCTCATTGTAATTAAGAGTCATATAAGCCTATTCTTATTTTGATTTGGCTTCATTATCGATCTTATCTTGATCCATTCTCTGTGTTGCACATAAATAAATATTGGGCTATTTATCTGATCTTCATGTGATATGATAAATCACAAGTCACAACTGTTCAGTAAAATAAAAACACATACATTTTTAGGGAAGTTTATGCATTTAATTGCATGGTTTACTTTTTAAATGAATTAATTTTTTATTTGTTATACTTAAAATAGATTGATCTTTAATTTTTATCCGTAGCAATCAAATTTATGCATAGTGAGTCATAAATTTTTTAGGTACACGTGGTATAATTTATGAGATATTATGATGCGAAAATATAAGTTTATGTCCCGCAAAAAATTATTTATCTTGAAGAAAAAAATTAAAGACCAACATGAAATAGGGATAAAAGTGCAAATAACCCAAATTTGTGTTATATAATTTTTAAGCTATTACCGAGCTTAATTCAGTCTAGTCTTTTTATTATCTGGTAAAACTCTATATCCTTCATTGTCAATATTTTATCTCTCTCTGATTCCCTCTCTGGCCATCTTTTTCTTTTTCACTTGATTTTTTTCTTCTTTTTCTCACTCAACAAAATTCCTCCTCTATAAATCCTAAGCTCATGTAGTAGAAAGTTAAGAAAGTAAAATCAGTAGAAGACTTCTCTGATTTAGAGGCATTTCAAGGCCATAATTTAGTTCACTGTTATTACTATTACTATGGTAAAATTCCTTGAGGTGTTGACATCTCAAGGTTATGAGCTTCTAAGATTTTTCTAATGGAGAAAGGTATACCTTTTTTTCAATTAAAAGTATTAGTGAAGCTTTTGATATTTTCGCGTGTGGGAGAAAAAATAAGAAAATCGATGGATGATAGTGCACAAATGGATATACAGTGGTATTTGAGAGAAATTTTGAGTTCCAGAGAAATTATATACAGTGTATAACAATGTATAAGATGTGTACATGCACCTTTATACATTGTTATACACTACTTATACACTATATAATGTACATAATGCGATGTACATATGTTGTATAATAATATATAATAGATATTTATATACTTTTATGGAGTCAATTCCCTAAATGGTCAGTGAACTTGTGCAAATATCCCACTAAAGTAACTTTAGTTTTTTTTAGGAAAATATGGTCATTGAACTATGTACATCTTTCCAAAATAATGAAAAACTAAGAAATAGTTAAGGCCATGTTTGAAAAGCCACAAGAGAAATAAAATTGAGTATAATTAGATGTAATAACACAGTTTGGCATAACATGTAATATGAAATAACAAGTCAATACTACTAAAGTAAAATTATAATTACATGGTCAAACAAATATGTCAAACTTATTTTCCTTTTGAATTATATTTACTTAGGTTATGGTGAAACTTATTATTTTATGTTATGTTGATATAAGAGTATTATGTTTTTTTTTTAATTTTGAATTTATGTTATATTTTATGTTCTAATTTATGTTATATTTTACTTTAGTAGTATTGACTTGTTATTTCATATTGCATGTTATGCTAAACTGTGTAATTACATCCAATTACACTTAATTTCAATTCTCTTGTGGCTTTTCAAACATGACCTTAACTATTTCTTAGTTTTTCATTATTTTGGAAAGACATACAAAGTTTAATGATCATATTTTCCTAAAAAAAACTAAAGTTACTTTAATGGGATGTTTGCACAAGTTCAATCACCATTTAAGGAATTGACTCCACTTTTATGTATCATTATATTTTATATAAACTCTACCTATATATTATTTATACCTCTGGGCATATGAGAGATTGACAATCGAATCTTCATCTCTCCTGAATTTATGTTTTTTCCTTTCTATCTTTTAGTTGTTGGAGATTCTTTCTTTTCATATTTTTACTGTTGAGCCACATTAATTATTGTAAGAATAATATGAGTGAAAGTTATGATAATTTTTGGTGGTTGTTGGGTAGGCTTTTTCTTTTCTTTTTTTTTCTTTGTTGCGAATTGCAGTTCTTGGTGCAAAGAGGATGTCAAGATGAAGTTTTGATATTGTTGTATTGATGAAAATGCAATTGTTATGTTATTTTAGAGATTTGCTTGATGAACTAAAATATTAATTAGGTGTTTGAAATTAAATTTTTTAGCTAAAGTGTTAAAATATTTTTGTCTGACATGTACATTCTTGTAAGTATTTCAATGTTTTATGAAAATAAGATCATATTTATCAATAGTACTAATATTTTCTAGTTTACTAAAATTAGCAATATTTTGCTAACAAAAATATACATAATTGATATACTGCCTTAATTACCACCACGATTAACGCATATCCTTAGGGATTCTTGTTTAAGAAAGATTTTATGTGATTCACCTAGATCTGTATTGATCTTCCTCTCTAAAATATTTTATGTCGCACTCAAATACCAACTGTCATTGATAATTAAGTTAGATTTTTTAAAATTTGATAATCTTTCATACAATTTATCGCAATAAAAAATAGGAAAAACTACATAAAAGTGCATTTAACAAAGTTGCATTACAAAATATAGCCCACTTTTTAGGTTCTTACCAAAAATGACTCAATTATAATTATTTTCTCAACTGTTGTAGATTGTAGCTGCTCTATTCTATCATTTTTGTCAATGACAAAACATCAAACACTTTGTCTTCATCATACTCCTCATTTTCATCATCCAATTAAAATAAACCAACATTTCTAGTTTCATTTTTTTTCTTTTTTTAAGTCAAAATTCATTAACAATTTTAATAATTGAGACTTGTAAAATTTTATCTTTGCACTACACTTTTCATCAAAATCAATTTTGAGCGACACCCATTTCTCAATTCACATGATTTTTCACAAAAATCACAAAGAGAACAATTGCAACTCTTGCAATACCAACTAAATTGTAAGACCCTCAAATTCAAACCAAATAACAAGAACAAATTCAAAACTTTATACACTTGTCCAAATCACCCAATCACCAGAAACTCAAATCTCAAATCAGCATTTAGACTCAAATGCATTAGGAATTCAACACAATCCATGAAAATAAAAATTAAGAAAAAAATCAGAAATCTCTTATGAAACTCAAAAAGTGAGCACAAAATGAACAAGAAATATACAAGATGAATAATTTACATGTGGGTCTCAATTCTCAACGTTTTAGACTCCTATATATCACTATTCTAATACAAAATACATAAATACAAGCACAAATCAGATGTAGTAATCTTTTTCCCTGACACGAGGTGAGGTGGAGATTTCTTGAAAAAATTGATCGCGCAATGAGTTGTGTAATTGCTTCTGAGATATATACATCTGTATACAACATTATACACTTTTTATAATTTTGTATATTATTGTATAGTGATGTATAATGTTGTATATCTATAATTATACAATAATGTATATAATTATAAAAAATATATACATATATACGTATAATGTTTAAACAATGTATCTACATTGTATAAGGGTGGATAAAATGAAGAGGAAGAAGAAAGTCACTGAAATAAAAAAAGTTATATTGTATATACAACAATATACAATGCAGTATACAAGTATATACAAAAAACAGACTTCATCTTCTTCCTCGAGTTCAAGCACCAAATTCATCCAAAAATACATCAAAACTACACCAAATCATCAAAAATTTCAGATTTGGGCTCCTCAAAACATAACCGATCTTTTGTAATCATACCCACTCAAAAAAAAGCTTATTTACATAAATTCAAAATTGAAGCTCGAATGGCAGAAAAAAACTTCAAACAATGTTGATGTTTTCACCAATTGCTTATGTAAACGAAAATTTTGAGTTGCATTATATATATTTTGAGTTGAATAAGAAGACATGTGAAGTTTTTTTCAATGAATTTGAAGCTCAAAATCGGGGAAGAAGAAGCTTGAGATTTGAAGATAAGAAGCACTTTTTCCTATATAATCTACAAAAAGGTTAGTTTGCACTTTTGGGCCAAATTCAGTTTTGAACCATGAAATGCAATGTAAGTTTTGGGCCACGAAAATGAAACGTACATTTGTAAAGTGTATTTTTTTGTAATTTTCCCTAAAAAATAAGCATTATTCAAATTAACATACAAAAATTAGATTTAATAAGCCTACAAATTAAACACATTTTTCATACGATTGTAATACAATTTTTATATGAAAAAAATACTACATGATACATTATACAATTTATTTATAATTTTCATACAATTTTCATACAAATTTAATATAACTACAAAGTAACATACCACCTAAATATAATTTTCACACATTTTACATATAAATTGCATAAAATATGTCTTTGTATGTATCTTATATATGTGCTTTTTATGTATTTTAATTTATCAATGATCTACAATTTTTATATCAAATCTTCTTTCTCAAGTATCGAATCAATCATTATTTTTAAATCATGACACTAAGTTGTGAGCAACAATTATTATCCGAATCTCACATAAATAATTTACAACTTTAAAATGTTATTGTGACTTCGAAGACCAAGTAACTCAATTATTTGATCTTCGAAATTTTTCTAACAAATTTTGATAATCTTTTGACAACGCAATGAAAGCCACAACTGAGGGGGTGCTCGAACTTCATCTAACAAATTTCCATAATTTTCTAGCGAAACAATAACAACGACAATTGGGTTGGGGGGTGGGGGGGTGGGGGTGGAAATGAAAAACATGAGAAAAATGAGTGTGAACAAAAAATTAAGAAGATTGAATCATGTTAAATTGATGTCAAAAACCAGGAAATAGACAGAAAGAGCCATAAGTTTGAATGAGAGAATGTATTTAGGATATGAATTTTTCTGCTTTTTTTATTAGCAAAAAATCAGGAAAACATATCATTATTTTTAGTGCAAAAAAAGTGCTACAGAAAGAGTCACGATTTTCTCAAATATTCTACATTAGGTAAACTATTTACTATTGTTATATTTGATAATAAAAAAATATTGACATATTTAATAACAATGTGTCTTAAATAGTTACGTTATGTGATTTTCTCAACAATTTACATGAACTATATATATCCTACTTTAAAGATTATCCAATAATTGCATTATTCTAGTATTAACTTATATCTTTAATTTTTTTTGACAAAACTGACGATTAAAAAAGAAAATTAAATTGAACAATATCAAGGTACCAAACTATATTTATGAAATGTTCCTCATATTAGTGATGAGTCCTATTCCCCTTTGGAAGATCTTAATCCCTTGTTGAAATTTCTGAGCCAAAAAAGTTTTTACTTTTCCGCATGATTCTCTGATCGAGTCTCAAGTACTACTGAAATTATGTTTGTTCTCATCACGAGAGTCTCATTCTACCCTTGTCTAGATACTGATTTGTTTGCTATAAATACTCCACGTAAAAATAGGTTATAACTAGTTAAGTGAGCATCAATTATGATTTTCATATGATATTTATTTAAATTTTGATTACATAGTAATGACTCTTTTATGTATTTTTCAGAATGGTCCAACACTACTATATAACTACTAATAACTTGCTGGACCAATTAGTATATTGCAAAGACGATTAGTTGAGCAAATCAAAATAAAAAAGGTAAAGTATTACCAAGCTAATTGTTACAAAATAAAAATATTTGACAAGTATTAGACTAGGGCTACTTGAACGGTTGTCCATGAAACTGTTCAATCACCAAACCTCAGATTACCCTATGAAAGGGAAACAAACTAAACCCTAAAATACTGATGAGCATGAAATATCAATTGCTCCTTCGAACCATTGATGAGAGTGTATTTGAAAATTATAAATAATTACTCCCTCCATTCACAAAACAGATATCACATTTTGCTTCTCGATAATAAAATTGGCTAATCTTTAAAATTAGATTAGATTAGATTAATTCAATATTTAAAATAAAAATTTAGATATTCAAGAACTATATGAAAAATACTATAAGTTGAAATTATTCTCATATAAATATGGTGAAAAAAATACATCTTAAAATATTGGTCAAAGTTTATATAATTTTACTCTCAAAACATTGAAATATGACAATCATTTTGGGAGGGTGTCTATTCCTTTTAAATTAGTTTAGCCGAGTAAAAATGCTCTCTTCTCTCACCTAGTTCGCCTATGCAAAACCTAACCTAGAACCACCGTGGCTACGACGATCACTGGTCAATCTCCTCCCGGGGTCAATCAGGCTTTATCGTCTCACTCACAATTTTCACCATTACCAAACACCATCACAAAAACTCCTTTAAATCAGACACCTAACCCTACTACCAAATTCGCCTAAATTTTCAAAATACAAGGAAGATGGACAAGGTGTACAACTTATCCAAAGAAAAATAGTACAAATCATCAATGGGGAACCAATCATTCGATGGACAGAAGAAGAAGTTACAAGGATGAATCTATTACAAAATCTCCAGTTTGCAATTGTAGGTAAGTTTTCTCATGGATGGCCTACTATTGAGGAATTACACAAGATCATTTCAAAACAATGTGGTGTCAAAGAAGAATGTCAAATAGGGTACTTACGTAATCATCATGTGCTCATCAGATTTAACCTACTTGAAGATTTTGTAAGCATCATGTCTAAGAATGTCTATTATATCAATGATAAAGATGACTATTACTATCAGATAAGGCCCCTTATTTATGATGCAAGATTCAAAGTTGAGGAGGAAACTACTCAAGCAATGGCTTGGATTTCTTTTCCAAGTCTATTACCCACCTTTTATGAAAAGAAAGTCCTCTTCTCACTTGCAACAACAAACGGAAAGCCTCTACAATTGGACCTAGCCACGATCAATAAGACTAAGCCCAGCTGTGCAGGGGTTAAGGTCCAAGTAAACCTGTTAGCCAAACACCCCCAATATTTTAATATGGAAATAGCAGATGAGGAATCAGGAGAAATAAGGACTCAGAAAGTAAAGATCAAATATGATTTTCTACCTAAATACTGCTTGAATTGTAAGGTTCAGGGTCATTCAAATGAGGAATGTGGGGTTCTGCATCCAGAACTTAACACTTACAGCAACACAACAGAAGGGGATGTGAATGACAACAATGGAAAGGAGAAATCAAGGCTAGGAGAAGGAAAAAAAATTCTCATCGAAAGTTTTCCCACCAAATTTCTAGCTAGTGGAAGAGTGGTTGGAGACCCAAAGGCATTTCTTATAATCAGGGACAATCGGGGGAAGGATAAAGTTGAAGGGGATAGATCTGATCAGAACCAGCAGCAGAAAAAAAAGGACATAATCACACCCAACAAATTTGAAGCTCTAAACAATGGACAAGAAGGTTTGAATGCAGAAGACCCACCAGAAAGTTTACAAGATGATACAACAAGGGGGATAATAACAATACATCAGACATAAATCAAGAAGGGAACACTACAAACTCCAAAGAGAATAAAACACCAAACTCCCTAAACAAGTCTAAGCCAGATGTTTTAGAGGTGTCACAACCCAACTACCGGGTCGTGCAGGCACTTACTCTAAATCTCCTAGATAGGAGAACCCTTACACCCATTAAAAACAAGTATGCGAAAGTCAATAAGAAAACATAAGAATTGCCTTTAATATTTAAAAACAGTTACAAAAACTTGATTACATAAAACCTTTTCAAAATACAAATGAATCCCTCCCTAGGAACTAGTCTAAACAGGTTCAAGAGCTTCTAAGAGAGGTACAAAAATAAAACAAGACCTAGCTCTCACCATAGAAAACAGATGAGTAGAAGCTGCTGGAGATCTTTACCGCATCAAATCTAAAATATCTATTGAATTCTGCAACCAGAATATGTCCAAAAAGGCATAGCAAGAGTAGTATCGGTACAAACAACACGTACTGGTAGGCAGCATCAGTCGACCCGAATCCACCATATAACATCATGTAAATATCCAAAAAAAGCATGGATCATAAAAGTTATACAGTCAGGGTCCCTTATCAACAACTCCTACTACCCAGATATGCTGCCCGTGAATTCCATTCACCCTTCTCCAACCTCATTTTCCTATTCAACTGCCAACTCAAACATTAGAGAACACCCCACTCCACTAACCTTGTCATACGCAGGCCCTTTACAGTCCTTAGAACCTAGCAGTCTTATCATAAATAGGAAAATCTTCCTCGTTACCAAGCTAGACTTTATTATATGACTACTTGTGAGTTCCGTGTATTCAACCTCCAAGGTTTCTTACCCTTGATATTTCGCCGAATCAGGCACTCGTTGAATACTAGCCTTGATTCACTAAGCCAGTCATATCTCACTCCCTAAGAACCTTAGATCCTCCAAGCTCACCCATCTTGAACCCATCAAGCAATATACCTCACAACCTCTAGCCACGTGACCAACTAGCCTAGACATCACCGCTAGCCGACCTGTCACTCTTGCAAAAAATAGGAATTGCGATTGTACAATAATAACAAAATATAACCAGACAACTTGAATCATCCAAGTCCATATGACTACCAATAAGTCTCCCAGTCAACAACATAACTCGACAATCAGATCAGTCACGCTCAACTATGCAAGTAACCAGACCACATATAGTTATGTCACAGCTTGCAAGTTATCTAGACCATCCAAGGATCCCTAGGACATCAGCTATGGTATTTAATATGCAACCCCAATTTATAAGAGAAACCACCTTATCTCGTAAATACACCAACCCAGCCACTCAAGGGCCAATATATATGTCAAGTAATAATAAATCTCGGCCCTCTCAAGGAACCAACATGCAATGAATATCAATAATAGATAAGCCTAATTCACTCAAAAAACCAACATGTAAGGAACATGAATAACAGATAAGCCCGTTCCACTCAAAGAACCAACATGTAAGTAACATCAATAACAGATAAGCCTGGTTCACACAAGGAACCAACATGGAAAGAACATCAATAATAGATAAGTCCAGTTCACTCAAAGAACTAACATGTAAAGAACATCAATAACAGATAAGCCCGTTTCACTCAAGGAACTAACATGTAAAGAACATCAATAGCAGATAAGCCCAGTTCACTTAAAAACCAATATGTAAGAAACATCAATAATAGATAAGTAAACTCGTACTAGGTGTGGCACCCAAGCCAACCATAAAGGAACCTATACCAGGCGTGGTACTCGAGCCAACCAAGAAATAATACTGTATCAGGCGCGATACCCGAGCTAACCAGTGCAAAAACTGTACCAGGAGTGGTACTCGAGACAACTAATGATCTATACCATGTGTGGTAGCTGAGCTAATCAATAATCTGTTCCAAGCATGATATCTGAGCCAACCGAAGAATCACAAACATCACATCAATCACAATCACAATGAATACATACCATACTTGTAAAATCCAATAAGCATTTAAAATAGTTTATTGCATTTAATTGACATTTAATACATCTCTAACACTTATTGCTATTCCCAAAACACACATGGTGCAATAATACTAAAGGAACAGTTTGATGCACACATCACAAAATTGGATTAAACAACTATCACCTACACAAAACTATGGTTCATTATCCTAGCTTAGATGGCCTTTCCCGAACAAGTTCTTGGCTCATTCAATTAAGCACATTAGTACATAAATCTCAATGCTGTACTTATTTAGGAGTATACATTCATCCACAAAAAATTCCTTCCGTAATACCATGAACTTAGTACCTTCCTTGTTTGTCCCATTTCCCTCATTTATACAAATCCAAGAAATCTGCTATGACCTAGCAATCCCTTTACACTTAATCATTATTGATCCTACGAACACCATTAATACGATGACCCTAGGATTAAGAATAACAATTTTAAATCAATCAAGAAATTACAAGGTCCCGTTACTCATACAGTAGAATTCCACCCAACCTGTGAGATTAAATATGTTTGTCCATCAAGACTCCATGCCCAAAGGCCTAAGGACATGAAATCTCTCATCAATCTTCAATATATTATGCAATCAAAATAAGTCTAAACTTGTAACGACCCATACCGTCGTTACGAGTAAACCATTCATGCAAAGTTTCAAATTAGAAAACTCTCTGATTTAGGAGTTAAAAAATTTGGACTAGGCTAGTCTTGGATGGATTTTGAGTAAGATAGGGTCTAGGGTAATTCGGGTGCAGATTAGGTAATATATCTTAGGTCAAGCTATTTTTTCCATTAGCCAAGACCTTAAGGAGTCTGGAGGACTTTTTGGAAGTGAATTCGGGTGAGTAGAACTCCCGATATCGAAGTTGACGTGAAAGGGTTAGTTTGAAATATCATGATTTTTAAGTGTGTTGTAAACTAGGTAATTTTAGGAGATTTCTCGAGGTTCTATCTCGTGTCAACTGCTATAGTGGTTGGCAATGTGCTACAGTGATGATATTCTCGCTATAGCAGAAGCCAAGGCAGTCAACTCTGCTATAGCGAATGACTATTGCTATAGCGGCATTGGGCCACCATAGAAGAATGACGGGACCAAAAAACCCAAAAATAGGTTTTATAATTTCATTCTCTCTTTTTAAGTTTCAAAGAGGTGAGGGTTGCTCCAAAAACTCTCCTAGGCTTCTCCAAAGCCTTGGAGCCATGAGGAGGGGAGATTCTGGCTAAAGAGGAGTGAAACCATGGATTTCAGGCTTGTTCTCTATCAGGAAATACCTTCACAGAGTTAGATTATTCTTATTCAGACCTCTGCAACTGATGTATGGCGTCCAAGTAGGCTAGGTTTTTCATGAGTAAACTTAGACCTGTATTCGATTTCATGTTGTTGTTATAGACTGAAAGGAGAACTCATGTTTAGGCCTTAGGGCATGGAGTCTGGAGAAATATTGTATGATTTGGATGTATGATTGAAATATGAATGAGGGTGTTAGGTTAATGTGTTTCATTCTGGGCTGTGTATATTTGTTAATTGGTATGTGATGCTAGATTCTAAGGAACTAAACTGTTGGGCAAGTTCGGGGAACCCAAAATGTTATGGGTAAACTAATGGCTAGATATAGCGAGCTTCAGGAATAATTCAATTAAAAGAAATAAGGTGAATAAGAATGGTTGAAGCCTCAATGTTAGGGGGAACATTCCCGGTACTGTGTTATCTTAAAAGGGAGGGTTCCTAAATTGATGTATCTTCTGAATATTTGTCTAGGGGGTGAACCGTGAATTAGTCTTCAGACAAGATTTCCATGTTGGGGGGTTATGAACCCGGATGCTAAGTAGGTGATGGTTATTGTCTTGCCAAATGCAATGTATATACATGTAACTATAACTTAGTAATGTATGTGCTTTCATGCCTGGGAAAGGGAATTATGAATGTTCAAGTATTTGGGGTGCCAATTATATGAAGTGAACTTGATTATTGCTTGTTGGTTTTATAAAGGTGTTTTTTGTTTATTTAATAATTGACTGCTGGTTTTGTGTGATATTCAGTTGGCTCGGGTACCATGCCTAATACGAGATACTAACAGTTGGCTTGGTTACCACGCATGGTACGAGATACTAACAATTGGATCGAGTACCACGCTTAGTACGGGATACTAATGATTGGCTCGGGTACCATGCCTGGTATGAGATACTAATGTCTGGCTCAGGTACCATGCCTGGTATGGGATACTAATGGTCAGATCGGGTACCACGCTTGGTACAGGTTCTATATCGGTTGGCTCAGGTACCATGCCTGGTACTAGTGTAATTATGCATTATTGATTGTGTTTGTTGAAGGTTTCATGAGTGGACCAGGTTGATTTCAAAAATTGTGATATTGCATGTTAGTCCTTGAGAGGCCGGGTGGTTACACTTAATTGTGGGGTTAGTTCTGGGATGGACCAAGCATCACATGATAACACGTAGGTGTTGGTCTAGGGATCCTTGATTGGTCCAGGTAATGAAAATAGGTAAATGTCAAGTTTATTGTTTGTTGTTAAATGATTGTTGAACCTGTTCCCTGTGGTTGATGAGTTAGAAGGTAGGCTGAGAGTCTGAAGTTATACGACTGACTGTTATTACATGTTGTACTACTTTACTCAGTATGGGTTTACTTATTGTTCTTTACATGTTGGGTTCCTGAGAGGGCCAGGATTCATTATTACTTGACATATATGTTGGTCCTTGGGAGGTACGGGTAACTTACAAGTTGTGACACAATATTAGGTGGTCTAGTTACTTGTATAGAGGGGCATGATTTATATGGTTATTGAGTCTGATTGTTGAATGGGGGTCTTGTTGGTAGTCATATATACTTGGCTATTCATATGGTCTGGTGATATTCTGTCAATATCGTACATTTACAATTCCAATTTGATAAGAGTGACAAGCCGACAAGCAGTGATGTCTGGGATAGTTGTGCACAGGACTAGAGGTGGTGAGGCGTATGGCTTGACGGGTCCAAGATGGGTGAGCTTGGAGCGAATGAGGTCCTAGGGAGTCAGGTTTGACTAGTTAGTGATACTAGGCTAGTATTCTATGAGTGCTTGAACCGATGAGATATCAAGGGTAAGGAACCTTGGGGGTTAAATACGCAAAAGTCATAGGTAGTCTGTCATTGTTTGGCTAAGGGCTAAGGGTAAAGGTGTTTGACTTAGGATCCTAGCTTCAGTCAAGGTGGTAAAGCAAGGTTTTGTAGGTTGCCTCTCAGCTAGCTAACAGGGGTGGATAATAAACCTGATTGTTGAGACTGGAACCACTGAGGTGCTTATAGTGGTTGGTAAGGTGGGTGACTTGGAAAGTCCTAGTGTTAAGGGATACTTGGGAAGTCTAGTGTAAGGTGTGACTTGGGAAGTCTAGTGTTAAGAGTGACTAAGGAAGTTTTAGAGTTAAGTGTGGCCTGGGGGTCTTCATGTTAAATGTGATTGTGGGAAGGTCCTAGGCATCACATTGGACCAGGATAGGATGATACAGAGTTTCCAAGCTGTGGAGTTGGCAACGGAGCAGGGTAGAAAGGTTTGGGACAGAACGTGTAAGTTCTTAGTGTCAATATCATGGTGGTAAAAGTGGAATGATGAAGGAAATGGATTATTGTAGATATTGCATATTTTATCTTGATTTCTAATATGATGGTATGCAGTGGATTCAGATCGATCAATAATGCCTACCAATACGTGTTATTTATACTGATACTACTCTTGCTATACCTTTTTGGGTATAGTATGGTTGAAGGATCAATGATGTTTCTTAGGTACATGACGGTGATGACCTCCAATAGCTGCTACTCTTTGTCTCCATGATGGTAGCTGTTTCTCAGTATATTTCATATTTGTACTTCTCTTTTATTAGCTGTTGTAGCTGTTTAGACTAGTTCCTAGGGAGGATTGTGTTCAAATATTGTAAAGGATTATCCTAAAATAAGAGTTTTAAATGTTTTTCCTGATTTATAAAGAAAGTTACTTTATGGTTTTACTTTGTTTTCTGCATTACCAGTTGTATTGGGTGGTAAGGGTTCTGCTATCTAGGTGGATTAGAGTAGGTGCCCGCATGGCCTGATAGTTGGGTCATGATAAATGGTATCAGAGCCTAGGTTACCGGTCTCCCAGTACAAGAGAAAAATATCGAATAGAGTCCTGCGGATTGGTGTGTTGACATCCACATCTAATCTTTGTAAAGCTATGGAATATTCTAGGAAACAACTCTCTTCTTTCATTCATTTCGCGCGATTTGTTACTTGCTTGTACTAGTTAAGTCCAATTGGTATCTCTCGATTCCAATTGGTATCTCTCGATTCCAATTGGTATCCCGACAAGGAAAAAGGATGTCGTTTGACTCCGATTAAACTGACACAAGCAAGGGAAATTAGAATCGGGAAGGTTCCGATTGGTATCTGGCCTGAGAGACAGTGGTAAATCATGGATGACCGACTAGCAGTCATCCATGGGGCGAATAGAGAGTAGTATATGTAACTTGATTTTGTTGTAGCTTGAAGCTTGAAATTTTGTGTATTGCAATACTTGTATGGGTGAAATTGTTGGTAAATAATTAATTGCCTTACTGTGAATATTGTGGTCAGGGAAAGGTCATAACATGATTATGTGTTAATGATTAAGGGAATTCTTGTTTTGTGATTTAAAAGGAAAACAGTATGCTAAATGCTGGGCAAAGTCTTATCATTGGTTTTATGATAAGAGAAAAATGATATATATACTTGTGGAAACTTATGTTTCAAGTGGTCAGTATGTGAATAAGTACCTGGGACAACGGCTATTATTGCTTAATAGCGAGAATTATGATAAGAATTTTTTTGTAGTAAATGACTTAAGGAAAATTTATTCTGGCTTAAAAAATTGTGATTGCTTTAGTGATAAATTGCGGTATGCCTTAATTGGAATGGTTTGCATTATATTCGGGTATAGACTTACCATTGATATAGATGGTAAGGGAATAAAAAGGGATTGATGACTGTAGGGAAGCTCCGGTTTCGGGACATGCAGGATTGGTTGGGAACCATGGAAAGGAAAAAGAGGGACTAGTAGTGTACGATAGCAGGAATGTGTTATTATACGCGGTTCTGGTGTGTTTCGTAACTAATTTTATAATAATGTGGTGCTAAATTCTCAACTATGCATACTTGAGGTGGGTCTTGAGGTTATGTTTTAAGACCATAATGCGATTTCATGTGTTAATGTGAAAACAAGAAAAGGGAAAGAGGGAATTTTGCAGAGAATGGTAAATTTTCTGGGCTGCTAATGTTGGGAGTCACCATGGCAGTTTGCAAGCTGCTATAGCGGGATGGGCAGTGAATAATCCCTGTCCTATTTTCCCCTATTTTGTTTTTCATTTCCAGGTCATTTTAAATTGCTAATTGAGCTGCGAGCTATTGCATGAATTATTTAGCATCCATGTGCGATAAAAGGAAAGGTAGATATGGTAGCCCAGGGTACTGGTAAAATTATGATTGACCATTGGTGGGAATAGTCACCCATGTAAAATTTGGCAGAATGACCCGTAATTGACTGAGTAGTATTGGACACTGCTCATAGGCTTATGTTATGAGGATGATTATTAGCTGGTTTATTAGTGATGATCCTTAGTAGTAGGATCAGTTGAGGAAGTAGGGTTATTAAATGGATTCTTTAACGTTGTTATCCCTCTTGTCGGTCATGATAATACCTAGTGTTACTGTAAGTGCTCGGGTAGAATTCCCCCTAAGACGAGAGTTGAAAAAAATCTCAAGCTAGGAAGGGGTTCCTTGATAGAGCAGGATAGAATTTAATTGCGATTGTGTTTGGGTACACCGAGAGATTTGGAAATTTTGGTGGTTCACTTAAGGTTATATTACATATCATGGTAGAGCATTAAGGTTCAAGGGGCTAGCTCATTCTTTTCCTTCTGCCATAGAGATCGTTCAGGGATAAATAATGGGTAAATTAGTATCTATTGTAATGACTCATACCCTCGTTACGGGTAAACTATTTGTGCAAAGTTTTGGGTTAGAAAACTCTCGGGTTTGGGAGTTGGAAAATTTAGACTAGGCTAGTATCGAACAAATTCTGATCGAGGTAGGGTGTAGGGAAATTTGGGTGCGTATTAGGTAATATATCTTGGGTCAAGCTATTTTTTCAGTTAGCCAAGACCTTAAGGAGTCCTGAGGACTTTTCAGAAGTAAATTCGGGTGAATGAACTCCCAATATTAAAGTTGACGTGAAAGGGTTGGTTCAAAACTTTAGGATTTTGAAGTGTGTTGTAGACTGAGCAATTTTGAGGGTATCTTGAGGTTTTGTGCTACAACGATGACTGTGATAGCAGAAGTAAAGGCGGTCAACTCCGCTATAGCGGGCGGATACCGCTATGGCGGTACCGCTATAGCGACATTGAACTGCCATAGCAGAATAACGAGACCAGAAAATCCAAAAATGGGTTTTATAATTTCATTCTCTTCTTTTCAGTTTCAAAGAGGCGAGGGTTGCTCCAAAAACTCTCTTAGGCTGCTCCAAATCCTTGGAGCCGTGGAGAGGAGAGGTTCCGGCTAAGGAGGAGCGAAACCATGGATTTCAGGCTTGTTCTCCGCAAAAAAATGCCTTCACGGAGTCAGATTCTTCTTGTTCAGACCTCAGCAGTTGATGCATGGCATCCAGGTAGGCTAGATTTTTCATCAGTAGACTTAGACCTGTATTCCATTTCATATTGTTGTTATAGACTGAAAGGAGAATTCATGTTTAGGCTTTCGAGCATGGAGTCAAGAGGAATAATGTATGGTTTGGCTATATGATTGAAATGGGAATGAGGGTGTTAGGGTAATGTGTTTCATTCTGGGCTGTGAATATTTGTTAATTGGTGAGTGATGCTAGATTCCAAGGAACTAGACTGTTGAACAGGTTCAGGGAACCCGTAATGTTATGGGAAAACTAGTGGCTAGATATATCGAGCTTCAGGAATAATTCGATTAAAGGAAATAGGGTGAATAAGAATGGTTGAAGCCTTAATGTTAGGGGGAACATTCTTGGTACTGTGTTGTCTTGAAAGAGAGGGTTCCTGAATTGATGTATCTGCTGAATATGTGTCTAGGGGGTGAACCGTGAATTAGTCTTCGAACAGGATTTTGCATGTTGGGGGTTATGAACCCGGTTGTTGGGTAGGTGATAGTTATTTTCTTGCCAAATGCAATGTATATACATGTAACTATAGCTTAGTAATGTATGTGTTTTCATGCCTGGGAAAAGGAGTTATGAATGTCCAAGTATTTGGGGTGCCAATTATATGAAGTGAACTTGATTATTACTTGTCGGTTTTACAAGGGTGTTTTCTGTTCATTTAATGATTGACTGTTGGTTTTGTGTGATATTCGGTTGGCTAGGGTACCATGCCTGGTATGGTATACTAACGGTTGGCTTGGGTACCACGCCTGGTATGGAATACTAATGGTTGGCTTGGGTACCATGCCTGGTACGAGATACAACGGTTGGTTCAGGTACCAGACCTGGTACGGGATACTAACAGTTGGCTCGGGTACCACACCTGGTACGAGATACTAATGGTTGGCTCGGGTACCACGCCTGGTACAGGTTCTATATCGGTTGCTCGAGTACAACGCCTAGTATGGGTTTAATTATGCATTATTGACTGTGTTTGTCGAATGTTCCATGAGTGGACTAGGTTGATTTCTAAAATTGTGATATTGTATATTGGTCCTTGAGAGGCCGGGTGGTTACACTTAATTGTGGGGCTAGTTCTGGGGTGGACCGGGCATCACATGTTAGCACTTAGGTGTTGGTATAGGGATCTTTGATTAGTCCGGATAATAAAAAAAGGTAATTGTCAAGTTTATTATTTGTTGTTAAATGATTGTTGAACTTGTTCCCTGTGGTTGATGAGTTAGAAGGTAGACTGAGAGTCTGGAGTTATACTACTGGCTGTTATTACATGTTTTACTGCTTTACTCAGTATGGGTTTACTTATTGTTCTTTACATATTGGGTTCCTGAGAGGCCCGGGATTTGTTATTACTTGACATATATGTTGGTCTTTGGGATGTCCGGGTAACATGCAAGCTGTGACACAATATTAGATGGTCTGGTTACTTGCATAGAGGGGAAAGACTTATATGTTTGTTGAGTCTGGTTGTTGACTAGGGGTCTTGTTGGTAGTCATATAGACTTGGCTGTTCATATGGTCTGGTGATATTCTGTCAATATCGTACATTTGCAATTCTAATTTGATAGGAGTGACAGGCCAACAAACGGTGATGTCTGGGCTAGTTGGGTACAAGACTAGAAGAGGTGAGGCATATGACTTGACGAGTCCAATATGGGTGAGCTTGGAGGGACTGAGGTCCTAGGGAGTTAGGTTTGACTAGTTAGTGATACTAGGCTAGTATTCTATGAGTGCTTGAATCGATGGGATGTCAAGGGTAAGGAACGTTGGGGGTTGAATACGCAGAACTCACAGGTAGTATATCATTGTTTGACTAAGGGCTAAGGGTTAAGGTGTTTGACTTAGGATCCTAACTTGAGTCAAGGTGGAAAATCAAGGTTTTGTAGGTTTCCTCTCAGCTGGCTAACAGGGGTGGATAGTAAACCTGATTGTTGAGACTAGAACCACTGAGGTGCTTATAGTGGTTGGTAAGGTGGGTGACTTGGGAAGTCCTAGTGTTAAGGGAGACTTGGGAAGTCTAGTGTAAGGTGTGACTTGGGAAGTCTAGTGTTAAGAGCGCTTTGAAAGTCTAGTGTAAGGTGTGACTTGGGAAGTCTAGTGTTAAGAGTGACTTGGGAAGTTTTAGAGTTAAGTGTGGCCTGAGAGATCCTGATGTTAAATGTTATTGTGGGAAGGTACTAGGCGTCACGTTGGACCAGGATGGGATAGTACAAAGTCTCCCAGCTGTGGAGTTGGCAGCGGAGTAGGGTAGGAAGGTTTAGGACAGAATGTGTAAATTCTTATTGTCAATATCATGGTGGTAAAAGTGGAATGTTGAAGGAAATAGATTATTGTAGCTATTGCATATTTTCTCTTGATTTTTAATATGATGGTATGTAGTGGATTCGAATCGACCTATGATGCCTACCAATGCGTGTTGTACTGATACTCCTCTTGCTATACCTTTTTGGGTATAGTCTAGTTGCAGGATTAGTGATGTTTCTTAGGTACATGACGGCGATGACCTCCAGCAGCTTCTGCTCTTCGTCTCCATGATAGGAGCTATGTATCTGTATATTTTGTATTTGTACTTCTCCTGTAGTAGCTCTTGTACCTATTTTAGACTAGTTCCTAGGGAGGGTTGTGTTCAATTGTTGTAAAGGTTTTTCCTGAAATAAGAGTTGTAAATGTTTTCCTGATTTAAAAAGAAGATTACTTTATGGTTTTACTTTGTTTTCTGCATTACCTGTTGGATCGGGTATTTAGGGTTCTTCTATCTAGGTTGATTAGAATAGGTTCCCGCACGGCCCAATAGTTGGGTCGTGACAAAACTACTCAGTTAAACCTAGCCTACCTGGACGCCAAGCAGCTGCTGTAGAAGTCTAAACACAAACTTCTGGCTCTATGGAGGCAAATTCTACCGAGAACTAGGTGTGAAATCCATGGATTTTACCCTATCCGAGTGGAAATCCCTCCTTTTCATTGCTCCCAAGCCATGAGGTAACTCTAGGAGGGTTTTCATAGCCAACCTTATCCTTTTTGCAATTGAAGAGAGGAAAACAAAAATATAAAACCCATTTCTAGGGTTACTGGTCCCGTCATCCCACTATAGCGGCCTGTCGGCCGCTACAATGACGCTGCTATAGCAAGAAAATTCCCACTATAGCAGGATGACGTTAGCCCGAACCCAAAATTTCAAATTCTAAAATTTTCATTGCGCCATGACATACTAATGTAAGATATTTGAAAGTTCCCAAACCCATAATAAGGTGCCTTTTAATAAAGACAGAACATGTCGTTACAATAGATACCAATTACCCATCGTTCATCCCCAAATGATTACTATTATGAAAGGAAAGGAGCAAGCTAGAATTTTGAACCTTAACACCCTTATTATGACAACACAAATTTAGCCTTACGCGAACCACCAAAATTTTGTTCCCCTCGATGAATCAAGAACCCAATACAAAATTAAGAACCCAATACGAAATTATTACTACTCTGCTTGGTCAAGGAATTTTCTTTCCTTTGTGTCACACAAAACTATGTAGAGCAACCCTTTCCCCGAGTCCGAGTAATTCAGGGCCTCGTTAATATACCAAAACAAAGAGATTTCAAACACAAGAGACAAAAATAAATTTTTCTTGCTAGGAAAAATTAAATCCCGCAATGGGCGGCCTCGGTATAACGGGAAAATTTCTGCTATAGCGGCACCACGGTAGCGGGCTGCCTCCCGTTATAGTAGCATAGGCAAGGCAGTAACTTTGGGTAGTCCCAACTTTGGCCAATTTTACAACATAATTCCCATATTTTGACATTCCGGACTAACCCCTTTACGTTAAATGCTATATCCGGAGTTCTACTAACCCAAACTCCATTTTAATTTTTTTTTTGGGATACTATGTCCCTCACATATCATGATATCACCTTAATTTCATCAACCATTACACCCCAAGACACCAAGTATATGTAAACCACACAATAAAGAAATTTCATTGGAACCCATCCTAGCCTGAGATTTTTGTCAACTCTCATCCTAGGGAGAACTCTACCGGGACATTTATGCCCTAACCAATGTTATAAGAAGCACATCACCACCACTCAATGTGCAGAAGCACAAGGTATTATCATGATCAACAAGAGGGATATGAATGTTCAAGAATCCATAAAATCACCCTACTCCCTCAACCGACCCTACCACTAAGGATCACCAATCATAAACAAGCCAACTTATTTCAAAAACTCCACAATTCAACTATACCCTTCTCAAGAGCTTCTATTATCCAATACATATTCTCATTAAATAATCCTATGAGCAATGTCAAACAATAATCAGCCAATTACAAGTCATTTTGCTAAATACTACATGGGTGACTATTCCCACCAATAGACAATCATAATTTCACCGATACCCAAAAACTTGGTCCCACCATAATCTCATGATTTCCTCATTAACTACACATAAGCATCACAATACAAGTAGTTTCTCAATCAACGGTAAAAACTACCGAGTCAAATAAAATATGATGTTAAATTCTATAGGTTACCACAAACAGGCAACATCACCCACATCAAACAAATAACCTTTATGCCAAGGGCTACCATATCTACCCCTCCGTTTTATCGCGCATAGATGCTAATTTTTACAATTCATGCAATAGCTCACAGCTCAATTAATGATTTAAAACAACCCCAGAATGAAAAGAAAAATAGGGGAAAATAGGAGAGAGATTCTGCCCTGCCCATCCTGCTATAGCGGCTTGCACACTGCTATGGCGATCCCCAACATCATCAGCCCAAAAATTTTACCATTTTCTCCAAAATTTCCTCATTCCCCTTCCCTGTTTTCAACATTAACACATAAAATCGCATTATGACCTTTAACATAATCCCAAGACCAAACTCAGTAATGCATAGACAAGAACTTAGCATCACATTATTTAAAACCAGTTATGAACACATCAAGAAAACCTTTCATAACTAAATGTCCCGCTATTATGCAACAATAATACTTTTCCCCATGGTTTTCAACCAATATTGGACTGCCCCAAAACCAAAGTTTCCCCACAGTCATAAGCTAGTTTTTATCCCTTTACTATTTTTACTAATGATAAGCCCATGCATAACAATTAGCACATAGTTCCAGTTAAGCCACATAGCAAATAATTCTATCAACCACCAACAAATAACCAAGTTATGACCTTTCACTTACCATGAATTTAACAGTAATTCAAACCATTATATTTCACATATTTGCAGTCATTCAAGCAACACAATTACACATAAGCACCAATCTCAAGTTTCATCACTGAACAAGCCCTTTTTATTATCCTTTATTTGCCTTATGGTTCATCCATGCATTTACATAGCCTCTAAGGCCAGATACCAATTGGAACCTTCCTGGTTCTAATTTCCCTTGCTTGTGTTATTTTAGCCGGACTCAAAAGATATCCTTTTATCTCGGTGAGATACAAATTGGAATCAAGAGATACTAATTGGACTCAACCTATACAAGAAAGTAACAGACCCCATGAAAGGAATGAAAGAAGTGGAACAATTTCCTAAAATGCTTCATAGCTTCCCGAAGATTAGATGTGGACGTCAATGCACTAATCTGCAGAACTCTATTTGATATTTTCTCTTGTACTGTGAGACCGATAACCTAGGCTCTGATACCAAATTATCAAGGCTCAACTATCAGACTGTGTGGGCACCTACTCTAAACTGCCAAGATAGGAGAACCCTTACCACCCATTAAAAATACGTATGCGGAAGTCAATATAAAAAAATATGAGAATTGCCTTTAATATTTAAAAACAGTTACAAAAAATTTTGATTACATAAAACCTTTTCAAAATACAAATAAATCCCACCCTAGGAACTAGTCTAAATAGGTACAAGAGCTTCTACAAAAATAAAATAAGATACAACTTCCACCATAAGAAAAAGATGAGTAGAAGCTGTTGGAGATCTTTACCGCTTCAAATCTGAAACATCTACTGAATCCTGCAACTAGACTATGCCTAAAAAGGCATAGCAAGAGTAGTATTATTACAAACAATACGTACTGGTAGGCATCATCAGTCGATCTGAATCCGCCATATAACATTATGTAAATATCCAAAAGAAAGCATGCATCATAAAAGTTATACAGTCAGGATCTCTTATAAACAAGTGTTACTACCCATATATACTGCACGTGAATTCCATTCACCCTTTCCCCAACATCACTTCCCCATTCCTCTACTAACTCAAACATTAGCGAACACCTCACTCCACTAACCTTGTCATACGCAAGCCCCTTAGAGTCCTTAGATCCTACCAATATTATCATAAACAGGGAAACCTTTCTTGTTACTAGGCCAAACCTTATTATATGACTACCTATGAGTTTCACGTATTCAACCCCCAAGGTTCCTTACCCTTGACATTCCACCAAATCAAGCACTCACCGAATACTAGCCTTGATTTACTAAGCCAGTCATACCTGACTCCCTAAGAACCTTAGACCTTTCAAGCTCACCCGTCTTGAACCCATCAAGCAATACACCTCACTACCTCTAGCCTTGTGACCAACTAGCCCAGACATCACCACTAGCTGACCTGTCACTCTTGTCAAAAATAGGAATTGCGATTGTACAATGGTAACAGAATATAACCATACAACATAAATAAGCCAAGTGCATATGACTACCAATATGACTTCAGTTAACAACCGGACTCGACAATCAAATCAGTCATGCTCAACTATGCAAGTAACTAGACCACATATAGTTATGTCACAGCTTTCAAGTAACCCGGATTTGGCTGATTTATATTGTATGGTTATATTCTATTACTGGTCCTATGGACCCACCCATAATATGATTACCTGATGTGCCAGGATTTGACGACACTTTTGACGCTTAAAACATAGGATTTTTGGGATTTCTTAAGTACTTTTAGTTGGATTTAATGTCATTTGTTAAGTGTGCAGGGACAAAGTAGAAAGTAGAAAAGAAAGCCAAAAAGTTTCAGTTTCAGGGCAAAAAAGAGGCCACTATGGGCGTCATATCCACGATGGCCCGTGGAGCTGACCGTTAAAGTGAGACAGCAGAAAGGCCAAGTCTGGAGAGCCCCGATGGGATGGAAAACTGCCCATGGCAGACGCGATGGGGTGTATCCTTGCTCGTCAAAGTGATCCAGGAGATTATGCTAAGGGTAAAAGAAGAATGACGGGCTCTACGATGTCCAATTGCCAGCCTGACATCCCGCAACAAGCTGCCCGTGGGAACGTGGCAGTGAATTTTCTGAAGACCCAAAGAAAGCCGACAGACACCCATGACACCCGTCGCGTCAGCGATAGCCTGTGAGGCGACCCATCAGATATGACCGCGTCTAGTTTTCCCAGTCTTATTAGGATTTGGCTTCTTTGTTTATAAATACTTTACCCTAGGTTTTAATTTACGGTTGGTACGTGTGGTTACTAGTTGTTCATGAATTATTCCAAGTTATTTTTAGATCTTTGGTATTGATTTCAGATACAAGTTCTTTGTATTGAAGTGTTATTGAGATTGTTCTTGAAGATTCTTGTTTTCTTTATTCTTATTTGTAAGTATCTCTTGATGATTGCTCAAACAAACATTAATCTCATGCTTATGAACATGAGTAGCTAAATCCACAACTAGGGTTGTGGGAACCATGAAGGATTAACAAAGTAGGCAAAGTACTTAGGTAATCTAGGGAGGTGTTTATGCATGTATTGTTCTTCCCTTCGTTTAGATTGCTTTTTAACGGTGCCGCAATATTAGAACTAGCCTTATCCTTACTTGCTGGACCAAGGAGGTAACAGATGGGAAAAGGGTTGTTAACAATGAGATTTGAGGCTATCAACCCTCATCTAATAGCTTGACCTTATCCGGGAATAGCTAATCTGGGATCAAGGGTAAGGGTTAGTAAAGCGACACACGCGGCCGGACCAAGGCGTATGGTGAAATTCACCTAGTTGCCAGACCAAGGAATTAGGTGAACTTAACTTACCGATTCTGCATGCTAAGCACCAAACTAGTTTACCAAGTACAAAAGCCTTACTAAGTTATGATCTCATGGGGAGCACTACCCTAGTCACTTCTCTTATTGATAACAATTATTGAAATTAATCTCTGTTACTTGTTTACTTTTGATTTATAATAATTACTTATTACTTTAAACGCCCCCCCTTTGCGAGAAATAAATGACTAAAAGACTGAATAAACACTAATTGACCCTAGTTCTACCATATTCCCTGTGGGATCGATCCCAACCTTTAGTTGGGTTCTATATTTGAATAGTGACCGCTTGCACTTCTTTCAGAGGTGTAATTTGGGTGCATCAAATATTGGCTCCGTTGCCTAGGAATACGTTTTAGGATTAAGAGAGATTGTGTTTATTTCACTTATAGTCCTTATTTCTTGATTTTACTTTTTTTGTTGTTTTTGTTTTGATATAGGTAGCATACTTGTGCATGCCAAGTACAAGGAGTCAAGGAAATCCATTGATCCCTTACGATCCAGAGCTCTCCAAAATGCTAAGAAATATGTCTAAGGATGGAGAGCATGAGACTCAAGAGCAGATCACAACTTGGTTACTAGCTGAAGCGGAGCAAAAGAAAAGGGAAGCATCAGCACGCCAAAAGGAAGGTGAAGATGCCCTTGCTGCCGAAGATGCTCAAATTGCAAAAGATTTTTCAGCTCGAAATGCTGCAGCTAAGCAAGCAAGGCTAGCTAGACAGCATGCCGTCAGAGACGAGGCAATAACTAGAAGCGTGCCTTATAATCGGGGTCAACAGATGCAGCAACAAATCATATTCCTCGGTATTATGATAATGAGGATGATGATGATGAGGAACTTGGAAATACTGGACCTATAGTGATACCACTATTAGCTGATGGAACTAAGTTTGATATCACCAGCGTCATGATCCAGCTGCTGAACCTGAAAAGACTTTATTCAGGAAAGCCCACGGAGGATGCAATTTCATATGTGCAGAACTTTTTAGGGATTAGCAAGTCGTATAATATGCCAGGAGTGGGGCAAGAGGCTATCAAACTAAGGCTATTTCCATTTTCATTGACTGGTGAGGCGACTGCATGGCTCTCAAAACTGCCTGATAATTCCATATACACATGGCAAGAGTTGAAGAATCAATTTATGGAACGGTTCTTTCCTCAATCGAGGATGTTGACGCTAAAATAGGAGATCTATAATTTCAAGCAACTGCCCGCAGAAGCATTGTATGAGTCATGGTTGAGGTTTAAGCAGAAGCTAAAACAAGTTTCGAAACACGAAATTCTTGCAAGGCATCTGATGGAGATCTTCTACAAGGCTTTGAACGCAAACACTAAAGCAGTAGCTGATACGGTCACTGGAGGAGCATTCATGGAGAACTCATATTATAAGGCTGCAGAGATGCTGGATAGGGTTACGAAAACTAACCGAGCATGGCATACTAGAGAGGCTGAGATTACATTAGGTACTTATACAGTCGGCAAGTCTGTGGATCCGAATGAAATAGAAGACATTAAGCAGACACAGGCTGAGATGAACACGAAACTTGGGTTGCTGGCAAAGAAATTCCTGGCTGAGGGAGTAGAGAAAGTTAAAGCCGTAGGTTCTCAAGGTAAAGCACCAAGGTCAGATGGCTACTCATTCGAAGAATAAGTAAGTTATTTGAATGATCAAGGGACGGGTTTCCGGGCCTCTGGCCAAGGGAATCAAGGTCGGAACAGAGATAGGGATGACTACTACAATCAGGCCAGTTACAAAGATAGAGAAAGAGATGGTAACTGGAAGAAGAAGTATGGGTACAAGAATGAGAGAAGTGGTCTCTCCATCCCGCCTGCGACTCATGAAGAGCGGGCTGGAAAACCCACTATGAGAGAGCTGATCAACAAAGTGTTCCAAAAGGTTAACTCCACAGATGCGAGTATGAAGGAGATAAAAGCTGAACTTTCAAGTATTAATCAGAAGGTGGAGTCCCACGCTGTCTCCATCAAGCAGCTTGAGGCACAGATGCATCAATCAACCAACATGAATCCGCGCCAAAAGGGTACTCTCCCAAGTGACACCGTTCAAAATCCAAAGAATGATCGATAGGTCATGTCAGTGACTACTCGGAGCGGTAAGCAAACTATTCATCCTCCCATGCCTATTGTCATCGACGAGCCAGCCGATGCTGAGAAGGTAGCCGAGTCTGAAGAGAAAGATAGTGGTGAAGGGTCGTCTAAGAAACAGTCTTCTAAAATGAAGGAGAAGGGCAAAGAAGTTGCACCAGTCCTGAAACCCATGCCACTGCCTCCTCCACCTTACCCCAGAGGTTAAAGAAAAAGGTTGAGGACGGTAAATTCCATAAGTTCATCTCCATGCTGAAGCAGCTGCCAGTCAACATCCCTTTGGTCGAAGCTTTGGAGCAAATGCCTGGCTACACAAAGTTCATGAAGGATCTAGTGACGAGGAAGAGGATGGTCAGCTTTGAACTAGTAAATAACTTGCACCACTATAGTGCAATAGTATCCCATTCGATGGTAGAGAAGAAGGAAGATCCTGGAGCCTTCACCATTTCGTGCACTATTGGAGCATTCTATTTCACAAAAGCTTAGTGTGATCTGGGTGCTAGTATAAATCTGATGCCACTTGCAGTTTATAATCAGTTGGGCTTCTCCAACTACAATGCGATTACTTATGGCAGATCGCACGGTGAAGAGGCCTGTGGGAATTCTGTATGATGTATTGGTAAAGGTTGACACATTTATCTTTCCTGCAGATTTGGTTATTCTAGATTGCGAGGTTGACTTTGAGGTGCCCATCATCTTGGGCTGACCATTCTTGGCTACTGGGCGTGCTTTGGTTGACTTGAAAATAGGTCAAAGAAATTCAGGCTGAATGACGAGGAGGTGACTTTTAATGTGTGCAAGTCGATGAAGCACCATGATGATATGAGAGTGGTGTCAGTTGTTTATGAGGACCAACTGGTTGTACCTATTGAGGAGAGACTTGGTGTCGAGGCCCTTGCAGCAGTCATTATGAATTTTGAAGGTGACAACATTGATGAGTATGACGAAATGGTTGCAACATTTACAGGGTTGGGATCTTACACTTATGCACCAAAGAAGCTGGACTTGGACCTGAAGAATAGGAAGACGCCACCTGCTCGCCCATCTATTGAGGAGCCTCTAGTCTTAGAGCTCAAAGCACTTCTAGCTCATCTTTGGTATGTATTCTTGGGAGATAATGAGAAAAGGACTCAATGGTTGGCTAGGCGCCTAACTACTACCGGCACACCACTATGGCTTAAACAAGACAAATCAATTATTCTGAAGGCCTCCTTATTTTTCAAAGCTAAATTTTGGTGGGCTATTGTACGACTCAGATTGATGCCGACGACTGTAGACAACCAGCTGACTTTGGATAGAGCTATTCTAGTGGCCTCTCTCATGTCCAAACGTAATTTGAATTTTGGGCGGATCATAGTTGAGGAGATCAGATACAAAGTGACCATGCCTGCCTCCTCTTACCCATTCCCTTGTTTGATCACAAAGCTATGTGAGAAGGCTCAGGTGCCTAGGTTTGGAGGGTTAGATCGTCCTGTTTGAGATGCACGGACCCATCATCCGGAGAGGTCCAAGAATGAGACTAGGGTGGTTGGTTTGACTGGAACTACGAAGACATTGGCTCTAACTCTTGAGGAGAATGTCCCAACACCAGATGAGACAACATCCCCCACTACTAGACTTACCCCACATGGTAGTCAGTCAGAGCAAAATGTTGTAGGTCCATCTACTTCGGCATCCGAGCCAGGCCCCACCGCAGCACCTTCAGACACTACTTCTTCTGCTATCTTTGCATTCCACCCGGTGAACTTTGTGAACACTGTCCAGTGGACACTTGATTTCAAAAAGCAAATGAATGCATTCGCTTTACAGTTTTAGCCGATTGTGAATGCCTCCATCCAAAGGGCCATAGCACCGTTCCTCACTGTTAATGCCCGGATAGATGCTTTGGAGGACAGGATAGATGAGCGCTTAAAGGAGATGGGTGCGCTTTAGTTGGCCGATATGAAAAAGAAGATTGCAGAGCTGAGCGCTGATGTTGATAAATTGAAGAATCCTCTGCTGACCCAAGCCGGAGCACCGATTATTTTTCCACAAGTCACATAGGAGCCCATGCTAAATCTATGGGATTTTGTAGATCCCGAGCTCTGCATGGAACATTTGAGTTTGACTACAGAAAAGGAGTCTGAGAAAGTTGATGAACCTCTTTCTGAGCTAGCCACGCACAAAAGAAAAAGAAAAAGTAAGGATAAGCAGGTTCAAGAGGGTGATGCTCCACTTAGCCCGAAGTCTCAAAAGAAGAAAGAGGAGAGAGCTGAAAAAGGGCCCGAAAAGAGCTGGGTAGAGCATCCAAAGAGTCTTTGTCCATGCAGCAGATTGAGATTGATGGTGTTAGTCGAGGTGGTTCAGTGAGTGGTATTGCTGAACAGGTTGGTATTCCTTCTTTAGACCCAATTATGGGAGAGGTTACTGATGAAGCTGCTCGGGCAGCTGTTACTATTGAGGAGAGGTCTGCGGAGGTAGCCTCTATTGAGGAGAGTACTACGGGCACCACTCATGAGGGCCCGACAGATGTGGCACCCGGTACTAACGCTTAGGCACCACAGTTATGTTCTCACCCCTATTTTTTTAATACTTTTTGAGCATTGAGGGCAATGCCCTTTTATTTTTGGTAGGGTGGGGGCAGTACGAGGTGAGGTTGTTTTTGATGGGTTCTTGGAGAAGTCTGAGTATCCAAGAGACCCGGGTCGTGCCGCGACGTTAAATCAGGCGTTGCATGGGAGGCAACCCATGAGAGTACTCAGAAGGTACCCAACTCCTTAGGGTTTTCTTGCCTGTATTCTTTCCCTAAGGATTTTAATTTCTATTGAACCGGCACGTTTAGGATAGGTTGTATATAGTAAAAGAAGAAAAGGAACTTGGTGCAGTCTATGATGTAATTTTTGAACTAGATTTGAATTGAAAAAACTGGAGACCCCCTCCAAAATTTAGAGTGTTCATATTAGTATTTGGTTCTGATAGACTAACCATTGTGGATCCTTGCATGACATTGTGTTTATCGATTTGATGATTGACTTAAGCTAGAGTACGAACCTAATAGGTAGCATATGACTGTCGACTCTGTGGCATGTGTTTGTGAGCTAAATTTGTTGGGTTCTTGCTTTGTGTGCCAATCTAGAACTTACCCGGTTAGTCGTGCCAAGGTCGTAGAGTAGTTGGTTAGGAAAGGATCATAGGCCATTTTTGAATTAGTCCACTTTATCCCAAAAGACTGAACAAATGATTTAATACCCTTTGATCCCTGATTTTGAGCCTGCATTGACCCTTTTTATTGTTTAGCCTAATCACCTTCCCTGTTTCTTGTTATGAACCTTTAGTTTGGCCCTGGTTCCTTCTTGGACATTGTGTACCTCAACTCAGGCAAATCGCCTAAGTTGAGGGTGGATACTGTAGAGGTGAGTAAGAAGTTTGGGTATGAATAGAAGAGGTTAGAAATAAAAAGGATAGAAAACGGGTGCGGCGGCTATGTTAAAGAAAAGAAAAAGAAAAAGAAAAAGAGAAGAAGAAAAGCAAAGAAAAAGAAAAGAAAAGAAAGAAAAATAAGTAAGTCTGAAACAAAAGCCGAAGCCGTCACTTGTTGAAAAAGAAACAATAAAAGGGAGAAAAAGGGAGGAAAAGAGTAAAAGTGGTCTGTTGGGTGGAATCAAGATAGCGTAGTATCAAAGAGGGTTTTGTCACTATTTCCTATATCTATCATACCCGTCCCCAAACCTACGTTACAAGCCGAGAAAGTCCTATAGTGATCCTAACCCAATTATTTGAAAACTGAGGCATAAAAAATAAGGGCAAGCCTATGGTATTGTGCATGCATTGCTTGAATATATTTTTGAGTGCGAGTGTTTAGTTCAGTACCCAAAATATAATTGTGTTACTGTGTGAGTGGGATTTCTGTGTTGTGAGAGCACTAGAGCAATTTCGACTGCTAACTGTTAGTGTAAATCTCATATGTGCATGCCAGGTCGTCTATTGATAAGGCAATGTCATCCTTGATCCCGTTGTGTTGTCTTGATGAATGGAACATATGCACTGATTTTTGTATTGAAAGAAAGGGGAGGGGGGGGTTTGTTTTTGCGTCTGTTGCTTGAGGACAAGCAAAGATTCTAAGTTGAGGGTTTTGATGTAACGTGATTTGATGACACTTTGACGCTTAAAACATAGGATTTTTGGGAGTTCTTGAGTACTTTTAGTTGGATTTAATGTCATTTTTAAGTGTGCAGGGACAAAGTAGGAAGTAGAAAAGAAAGCCAAAAAGTTGCAGTTTCAGGGCAAAAAAGAGGCCACCATGGGAGTCACATCCATGACGGCCCGTGGGACTGACCGTTAAAGTGAGACAGCAGAAAGGCCAAGTCTGGAGAGCCCTGATGGGCTGGCAAACTGCTTGTGGTAGAC
Source organism: Jaltomata sinuosa (assembly GCA_003996215.1). NCBI lineage: Eukaryota > Viridiplantae > Streptophyta > Magnoliopsida > Solanales > Solanaceae > Jaltomata > Jaltomata sinuosa. Next base: position 842,922 of record QJPP01001966.1, on the reverse strand, counting down.
GCGATGGGGCATAGCCTTGCCCGTCAAAGTGCTCCAGGATATTATGCTAAGGGTAAAGGAAGGACGACAGGCTCCACGACGTTCCATTGCCAGCCCGACATCCCGCGATAAGCCACCCATGAGAACGTCGCAGTGAGTTTTCTGAAGAAATAAAGAAGGCCAACGAGCACCCACGATGCCCATTGCCTCAGCGACGGCCCGTGAGGCTACCCGTTGGATCTGACCGCGTCTAGTTTTCCCAGTCTTATTAGGATTTGACTTCTTTGTCTATAAATACTACTTTACCCTAGGTTTTAATTTACAGTTGTTATGTGTGGTTACTAGTTGTTCATGAATTATTCCAAGTTATTTTCGGATCTTTTGTACTTTGATTTTGGTATTGATTTCGGATACAAGTTCTTGGTATTGAAGTGTTCTTGAAGATTCTGGTTTTCTTTATTCTTATTTGTAAGTATCTCTTGATGATTGCTCAAACAAACATTAATCGCATGCTTATGACCATGAGTAGCTAAATCCACAACTAGGGTTGTGGGAACCATGAAGGATTAACAAAGTAGGCAAAGTACTTAGGTAATCTAGGGAGGTATTTATGCATGTATTGTTCTTCCCTTCGTTTTGATTGCGTTTTTACGGTGCGCAACGTTAGAACTGGCCTTATCCTTACTTGCCGGACCAAGGAGGTAACGTATGGGAAAAGGATTGTTAACAACGAGATTTGAGGATATCAACCCTTATCTAATAGCTTGACCTTGTCCGGGAATAGCTAATCTGGGATCAAGGGTAAGGGTTAGTAAAGCGACACCCGCGGCCGGACCAAGGCGTGTGGTGAAATTCACCTAGTTGCCGGACCAAGGAAGTAAGTGAACTTAACTTACCGATTCTACATGCTAAGCACCAAACTAGTTTACCACGTACAAAAGCCTTACTAAGTTATGATCTCATGGGGAACACTACCCTAGTCACTTCTCTTATTGATAACAATTGTTGAAATTAATCTCTGTTACTTGTTTACTTTTGATTTACAATAATTACTTGTTACTTTAAAACCCCTCCCCCTTTGCGGGAAATTAATGACTAAAAGACTTAATAAACACTAATTGACCCTAGTCCTACCATATTCCCTGTGGGATCGATCCCATCCTTTAGTTGTGTTCTATATTTGAACAGCGACCGCTTGCGCTTCTTTCAGAGGTGTAGTTTGGGCGCATCATTACCCTATGATTAAGAATCACAATTTTAAATCAATCAAGTAATTACAAGGTCCCGTTACTCGTAATAGTAGAATTCTGCCCCAACCTGCCAGATTAAATATGTTTGTCCATCCTGACTCCATGCCCAAAGGCCTAAGCATGAAATATCCTATTAATCTATACCATATTATGAAAGCGAAATAGGTCTAAACTACTTAGTTAAGCGTAGCCTACCTAGATACCAAGCAGTTGCTGTAGAAGTCTAAACATAAAATTCTGGCTTTGTGAAGGCGAATTCTGATGAGAACTAGGCGTGAAATCCTTGGGTTTTACCCCATCCAAATGGAAATACCTCTTCTCCATCGCTCCCAGTCCATGAGGTAACCCTAGGAGGGTTTTCAGAGCCAACCTCATCCTTTTTTCAATAGAAGAGAGGAAAACAAAAATATAAAAACCATTTGTAGGGTTACTGGTCCCGTCATCCCACTATAGCATCCTGCCGGCCGCTATAGTGATGCACTTATAGCAATAAAATTTCCGCTATAGCGGGATGATGTCATCCCGATCCAAAATTTTATATTTTGAAATTTTCATTGCATCATCCTATATTAATTTAAGATAGTATATTTGAAAGTTTCCGAACATGTACCTATAACGAGGTGCCTTTTAATAACGACTGAACAGATTATTATAGGAGGACAAGTCAACTTGGGGGATAGAGTTGAATTAGAGGAGGGGGAATTTTTTCTAGACTTACTTAAAGAGGTTTTAGCTTCTGGAAGCATGGTGGAGACTAAAGGAAAAGAAGGGGTAGAGCAGGTAGACACTAACAACAACAAAGAATAGAATTCCATAGAATCAGAAGAAGAGGCAACTGATACAAACAAGAATATAGAGTGTAGGGAAGGAATATCAATGGACATAGTGATTGTAGGGTACATCAACCCAATTGCTACATATCCTTTACAAGAAAAGGTTCTTGTAATAGAAGAAGAACATGAAAAAGTGCAGACTATTAGGGATCAACAAAGTCCCCTGATAAACTCAAGCTCTCCCAATAGAGTTCTGCATGATCTGATCACTTATAGTGGTGCCAAAGAGAGGTTACAAGAAGGCCATGCAAGAGATATGGAAGAAAAGGAAAACAAAGAAGAGAACTTACAACAGGCACATATGGAAATATCAGGGGAGCATATCAGTCACCTTAGTCTAACTTTATGAGGAACAACAAAAGAAGCAGGAAGAACTGATAAACGCTCAAACATACTCTCCCATGGGGAGGTAACGACGATCGTCAAACAAAACACATTTATAAGTACCCAACAAGTGTCGGGGTCATACCCATAGAGACTTGTAGTTAGCACAATAATGATTGTATAGAAGCGACTTCACTAAGATAGTAAGTCTTTAAATGCAAGAAAGTAAAGGATTGGGGAGAATTGGGAATTCTGTCACAAAAATCCAATTCAATGCAAAATGGTAAAGTAAAATAGGTGCACAAATGAGAGTAGACAACTAGGGATGTGTATCCAATGGGGCTTTAATATGGGATAGGGTGTTTGTCTATTCACGTTTATTCTCACTCATTGACATAGGTAGCCTTGGTCATGGGTATGGTTGTTTATCTCTCGATCAACAACCATATATCCAATAATCTCAGTTAGAGAACTATCGGTTAAATCATCAAACAACCAAGATCAAGCTTGGGGAGGTCATACTATCTCTAGCTTAGACCTTTAAATGGGTGATTCCATCGATATGAGATATTTTTAGCCTCAAATCTGAATGGAGTCCCAAATTCCCACTAGTAATTTCACATCCGAAACCATGAAATTCTCTTTCAAGTAACAACATAGTAAAGTAATGAAAATTAATGTTTGCAACCACTGATTTTAGGATTAAAACTTGGTAAAACTATTAGACCCATGTCAAATAAGCAATTATAAGCAATAATTAACAACACCTACACCCATTTTTCAAGCACCCATCATCAACACATCCCTAGACAATTGAAATTAGCTACTCATGATAAATGAAGGAGATATACCAAACGGGTAAACCAGATTCCTCTTCATTCAAGTGTAATTTCAAGTTCTAAGCTCAGTTTTTGTACACAAATTGTCGACCAAGATTTGGAAGAGAGAATGGATTAAAAACCTCTTCTTCTTGGAAAGGAAGACTTCTTCTCAAAGCTAAAATTAAAATGCAAAATATTTAGAGCTACAGTCCCTTTTACAATTGTGCCTAAATTGGCCTTTTATACTTTCCCAAAATGTCACTTATTTTCTGAACAAAATTGCCCTTCAGGTGGAGTGCGACGCAACGTACGATTCACACATCGTGATGTGCATGTCACAGACTATCTTCAGTTGTACCACTGACTTCAGCTAATATTGGAGGCTTCATGCGAAGGAGGTGTGGTTTGCACCATGGGTTGTACACGTCGTACAACAACTGCACCCCTTAGTAGATTTTTCAGTGACTTTTGTGGCTTTATGCGGTGTAGGTGCGTTTTGTACCACGTTTTATGCGTGTCACATGGACACTACATCTCAGGGCAGAATCTCTATCTTTTCTGATCACTTCATACTTCACTCCTTTTAAGCTCTTTTTGGGTTCATTTCCTTGTTTTCCATCATTGATCATAAGTACCTATGTAGACATCAATAAAGGCCATAAAAACCTCTAAATCTATTCAAAATATAACAATAATTCATGGTTAAAGTCTCAATAAGTCGTTAGATTACCGACTTATCAAACCCCCAACTTGAACTATTGCTTGTCCTCAAGCAAGATACTCACAAGGCAAGGAATGACTTATGTTCTAGATTCAATCAAGGCACAAAGGATTAATCCATACAAAAAATTAAGAAAAAGAATTAAAAAAAAGATTCAAACAAAAGACTCAAACAAAATACTCAACTACAATGCTTATCTCAATTTGAACCACCACAATATCAAGGTAATTGGTCGTTTCAAAACCTTTTCCAAAAGGACTTCATTTCTTATTCAAAATCAAGGGAATTTTGTCATTCAAAACAAGATATTTAAGCTTCTTAAGTCATTGGCATGGACTGTCAAGGTTTGCCTCGAGATTCGCCACACAACTTGTCTCATTCATTCCTCTCAATTGAAAGAGAGACTTCATGTTTCAATTCGAGTGCATGATGCCACTCACCACAAGAGAGAATCCCACTCACAATTATACAATTCACAGAAACACGGGATTCTAGGAGAACCAAGAAGACTCTCACTCTCTCAAGGAAGTTCAAGTGCACACACATCGAACCATAAGGTTGCCCTTCATGTAAATCACCATTAATGTAGGGTAGCCAAGCTCGGAATCACCAAGGACTTGTGGTACGATGTTGGCTAGGGTTAAGGTAAGGATTTCATTTGGTTCAAGTTACTACACCTCCCTAACACTCTTTGTTATCATTTCGAACACCGCTCACATTTTCAAATTTCAACTTCACCTTATTTCTCCCTCACACAACCCAATTTTCTCCCTTCCAATCACGATTCTTCAAACTCCTTGTATCACCTTTGTTTGGTAGCATCTATCTTTGCTTTTCATTTTTGCTCATTGGATTGAACTTTTGGAGCAATTTTCAATTCAAACCTAAGGTTCTATCTTGCACTTGAAGTGCATTCCTTTTCTTCTCCTCATTTGATCACATACACCTCCAAACTTAGGCATTTGCCTATGTTGACTTTTCATCCCCCCCCAAACTTAGGCTTTTAGCCCATATTTCACTTTCAAGCAATTAGGGAGGATGGGTGCCAAGATAGAGATTCCAAAAGGGTCAAGATGTTAACCAGGTGCCAAAGAACGGTTACAAGCTCAAAGGGGTTCACTAGGATTGATGTCACGGGAAGTCATTTGGGTGAAGTGGATATCAAAAAAGACCTAAGGTCATCTTCCAAGCTCGGTCACACCTAGAATTTTGCCTTGAATCACATTCGGGGCAAGTTCTAGATGACATATATGCATGAGAATCAAGGTAAAGCTTCACTACACAAGGCAAAATTCCACAAGGCTCTTTCATTAGTCTCAAAATCAATTTGGATAAATGACTTTCGACAAGCTATTCCGAATTCATCACACTCGTTTGTGAGTCAATCAAGCCAAAGTGAGAGTGTGCAAGTCATGACAAGAGAATGCTTTTTCTTAAATATTCATTTCCCTTCCTTTTATTTTCAAAAATAATTTGCCAAGAGAAGATTTTTGGTGGGGTCATTTCGAGACAAGCAACTACTGACTCAATTTTAAACAAAAACTTGGCATTTTTCGTTAAGAAAGTCGCCTCTCAATCTATCATAGGGAAATACCAACCCAGTTCGACACAAAAACAAAGAAAAAAGAAAAATAAAGAAAATTTTGCTCCTTGGGAAAGAACCGCGGTATTAAGAAAACCCTCGGAGTTTATTGCTAAACTACTATTAACAAGGCAATATCCAAATTTCGCGCTCATGATTCATTTAAAAACAAGCCTTGGCGTAGGCCTTTAGCGCATTTGCAAAGCAGGGGTAGTGAAACAATGGGGCATGTAAGACCAACCCGGCAACAAAATTAAAAATCAAGGCCGACAAGGGCAAAATTAAGCTCAAAGCAAAATTAAATAAGAAAAAGGTCATAAAAATAGGGCCCGACAAGGGCAATAAGCATCACAATCATCCAAAAGTGCCCAACAAGGGCCAAGTAAAATCTAGTTGGGAAACTAAAATTGTCAACAAAGCCCGTTCATGAGCAATAATAAGAAAAAGCACCCCCTTCCATCAAAAGAAGCATTGCCCTCAATGCTGTAAGCTCAAGTAGGGAAAGAAAGGGTAACTCCCTGGAGGACTATGCCTCATTATCAGCAGACTGTCCACTAGGGCCGGAACCACCCTTTCGGGAGTGCGCATCCAATCGGGACCCTCAGAGAGCATGCTGAAAATTTGGGTCTTGATCATCATCTAGCTTAACATCTCAATCACTAGGAAGCTCAGGCTAATCTTCTGTGTAGGTTGCGAACAAGTCATCCACGGGTCCACAAGTTTGGCGAGGCTGAGGTAAGGTGGTAAAATCTACCATCTCAACTGGTTGCTTTCCTTTGGCTTTGGCCACATCCTTCTTAAGTTCTGACACCGCACCCTCAACAACATCCATTCTTGTACAGAGTTTAGAGACACTGTCCACTACCCCTTTCATCGCATTCTTAATCGTTCTTTGTATCATACCAGGCAGTTTGGTAGCCAAATCATTCAACTGTCGTTCATGATTATATGTTTTGTCAACCATGTCCTGTAAGCCACTTTTGGTCAATGACCCTCTTGGTACAGCTAATGTGAGGGTATATGTCTGTGCTCCTGATGTATCCCGACAAGAAGATGAAGCAGCTGCTTTGGCATCTAACTTAACATCCTCCACATCCACCATTTCCTCTACTCTACGCTTCTTGAATTTTAGGGCATCCCTGTCGGTCTTCTTAGTTAGATCAATCAGCCCAACTGCATAGGTGACTTTGTCACAGCTAAAGTATGGGATGTCGGCCTTTGCACACAACTTGCTGATCAGTACCAAAAAAGGGAATGCATCATTGCCCCTGCGTGCTTTCCTCCGAATTACCATGACTGCTATTTTCCCAAAATTCACATGTTCCCCTGTCATAATGGCAGCAACTAGAATGGCCCCCTCTTGACTTATCTTCTGGTCATTTTGAGAGGGTAGGAATCGGATTTTGATAAGATCATACCACAGATGGGCTTCAAAGTGCATAGTTCTTCTCAGGATGTTACCTCTCACAGTGGCCCACATAGGAGTGGAAGGAGAAGGGATAGCAGCAGTTTCACGGTATGGTTTCACTTTTGCTTGCAACTTAGCCATGAGAGCCAGTGCAGCTTCAATTAGGTTTTCCCAATAGATGGAATTGATGGCAGCGGGGGTAATGGACACTTTCTTGCCTCTGACCACAACTGAGTTCAGGTTGGGGAATTTTTCTACCGGCCCTCTATAACCTTTTGAATCCTGCGTGGCCTGATAGGCCGCAAAGAACTCCCACATGACTTCCTCATAGTATCCCCTGAGGACATCTTGGAAAAGGTACCAATCTCGTTCAGCAAATTGACGGTGCATGTTGGGAACCTCAGCCCCAACTTCCCATAAGTTAAAGCTCTATTATTTGTTGAATGTTCTAGCCTTGTCCCGTGTGTAGATGGCCTTCATACCTTCCACCCTGATTCTAAGCCTTTCTTCTTCTGCGGTAGACAATTGCCTTGGTTTGCCTCCCGTATTTCTCCTGCTAGAAGACATGTTCTACATACAGAGATTGTGAGACAAAAACAAAAACAAAATCTACAAAGAAGTTAACGAACTAAAAGTTTGGAATGCAAAAGACTAGAAAAACAAAGTATGTGACTGATGGCTTGTGCGGACCATATGCGAAATGCACCAAAAGGAGTGCGCGTCACATGTGCTGTCATACAAGCTAATAGAATCCTACAGGGATTTTTCATTGAGGTGCGAAGCTAGTATGTTCCGCACCAACCAAAGTGCGCGTCGCACCATGTTTCACCCCTCGAAGCAGTCAACTGCCCTTCTTTCTCAGCATGGTGTGATGCCTTGTGCGACCCGCACATCAAGATCTGTCCATCACATGCGACACGCACAAAGGAAAAATTGGATTTTTTGATTCCTTGTGTTCTTGTAAATTACGCATGTGATTCGTAGAGCAAGATGTACTTAGGCACTTGGCACCATACAACAAACTAACAATATTAACAAAGGGGACAAGGGCTATCATGATCATACATATCCGGGTACTCAGACTTCCCCGAATTTTCATTGACAAATCCAACAAGCAAGAAAAGAACTTAACGACTTCCATTAAGATGGACGTTACCCCGTCTATCATCGAGAACATCAAGCTCTCACTTGTAGCAATGGGCACCAACAAATTTAGCAATAATTAACCCCTCCCCGCACAAGATCATACACCCAAAGGTAATTTTCAACAAAGAAACATGGGCATACAGGGAACGAAATTCATCCCCAACAATTAAATTTCAGCAAAATCTTATGACAAATGATGATTTGCCCTTAAGAACGACGTCACCCAATCTATCATCGGGCCAAACTATTTGTCAATCACAAATGGGTTACTCAGAATTCACCCAAAACTCAGATTTCAAGGCTAAAAATCACTACCAATCAACATGCATTAACAAAATTTAAGTTCTACCAAGTTGACAATAAGCAAAATTATCAAAACAACTCAAAATTGTGTATCCAAAATTTTCGGATCTCACCCAAAATCAACATGGCAATTCTATTAAGCATGCTTCACAATATGGGTTCCCAACCTTCATGAAAACCAATATTTAACATCGGAGAAATTACCATAAGTGAAAATTAGGCAGAGAGAAGTGAAAATTAAAGCTTTTTAGAGTGCAACAATGGTGACCCACTTGAATTGCTCGGAGGGACGACTGGCAGCGATGGTGGTGGAGCGGTGGAGATAGTTGGGTGAGAGGGGAGAAAATTAGTGGAGAAGTACGAAGATTTATGGAAGGTTTTGGGAGAGAATTTTGAGAGTTGGAGAGAAAATATGGTGAAGGTGGTGAAAGAGGCGGAATATAAAGAGAAAAAAGGAAGAAAATTTGAGCCGTGTTAATCAACAGATTAGGTCAATAAAAATTCAAATTTACCTTTGGTGCGCCGCAACATGTGATTCACACCAGCCTTGGTGTGCACCGCATGGCGTGTTGCACATTACCTTTTTTTATCCCCTGGTTTTGCCTAGGCATTTGGTTTGCCATGCGATAGAGGTGCGAGGCGTACTTGGGATCATGCGGTCCGCACGTCCTGACACACATCACCTACAATCTTTCCATTTTCTCCCAGGCCTTCTGTTTTGGTGTGCGGTGAGCTATGCGACACATACAATGGCTCATGCGGTCCGCACAGTCCGCCACACAGCCTATTTTTGTCCTTTTTCACTTGTCAATTTTTTATACTCCATGCATTCCCTACAAACACACCAAAAACAACAAAAGATAACCAAAAACAAAGTAATGAAACTTGGGCTGCCTCCCAAGTAGCGCTTGATTTAATGTCGCGGCTCGATGATACTACCTCAAATCAGTCGTAATCCCACAGAAGGATTTCTTTTTATGAATTGGTCATTTTAAATATTCAGTTTAAATAAGTCGTATCTTGCTAAGACCAATAAATAGAGCTGATGTTATAGTTAAAGCCGCTAATAGAAAACCGAAATAACTAGTTATAGTAAGCATGAAGGGGCTAAATTAAATGAAATATGTTCTTTTTATACATATGTTTAAAAAGTACTGACCTAAGTTTCAAATTTTGCAAAATAAAATAGGAGGGTAGACAAAAATCTCAATTTCAATTGAAAGAATAAGTTAAATGAAAAGTTTTTAATTCATCTATCATTATAGGCAGACAACACTAACAAAGATTTGGATTGATGATGGTATCACTGGGCAGTGTCTCCTTCATCCTCGTGTTAATTTGACTTGATAGGTGGTTCATTTGGGCCTCAAGATGCTTGATCGAGGTTGGGTGAGTGCTCACGGTTTGATAAAGTGTTGAGACTTCACTCTTTAGATCACCCACTCCAATATTTATCGTACCCACCTTCTTGAGAGCCAAGGACAACATGTCCTGTAGCTTGAAATGACCAGGGTTTCCTATGCCCGGTTGGTAGAGAGAAGGCGCTTTGTTCGGAGGTATATAGGGATTTGAGCTCCGGTGATTGAAGCGATCACCATTTTTGTCTCTATCCCACCAATTATTTTCCCTTTCTTTATATCGGATCCAACATTGGTTCTCTTTCCTCAGGTGATAATACCCAGGACAAGAACCCGGTGACACAAAGCACAGTTTACCATCGACAACTGTCATTATCTCATCATCACTCGCTTTGATTTTTGGTGTACTTACAGTATTCACCACTTTCGCACCACCTACTCCCATTACATTCTTGGCCATCAAGTCAATTTGTGTCATCATCTTGGTCATTGACTCATCCCGATACTTATCTCTTTTTCTTATTTCATTGGTCAAGATGGAAGAGAGCGTTCCCCAAGTTGGCACATCCATTTCTCTCGTATGCCAAGCTTGGTTGGTTTTGGTCATTCGCTCCAACAAAGTCGAGGCAATAGGAAATTCTAAGTCCATGAAGGTGCCACCTCCAAGGTTGTCAGCCACTGACTTATTTAGAGAGTTCAATGACTGATAGAAGCTTTGTTGTAATACGTTGTTCGACAACTCATGGTTCAGACACAAGAGAAGCTTCTTTTTGAACCTTAACCAAACTTCATGTATAGGCTCATCCGGGAGTTGTTTAAAGTTGGTGATCTCATCTCTTAGCATCATCATTCGAGATGAGGGAAAGAATCATGATGTAAATTCCTCAACCAACTCGGCCCAAGATATGATAGAATCATCCGGCAACTCTTCCAACAACACCGTGGCTTCCCCCGTCAAGGAAAAAGGGAATAGGCGTAATCAGATGGACTCTTGGAAGATATTTTGAAATATGAACGACTGGCAAATCTCTAAAATTTTTTGGATATGTCGATTGTCATCTTTATGTGCTGCTCTACTAAACATGCCCTCCATTTGGATTAAGTGGATCATGGTGCTAGTCACGTAAAAGACAACATTTTCCACCGTGGGGGGTAGGTGGATTACACCCACACCCCCTTGCATCATAGGCTCAGCCTCATCGGCCTCCATGAAGCCGTCAACGCTCTCATTGTCATCGGCCTCGTTCATAGGCTAGCATACTCAATCACAACACAAACACAAACAAAAGTAAAAGAAAAAGCACTCTAAAAAAGACTTCAAATCAACAATAAAAAATATCTATCAAATCAAGTCCCCGACAATGGCGCCATTTTTGATAAACACTCAAACGTACTCTCCCATGGGGAGGTAACAGTGATCGTCAAGCAAAACACATTTGTAAGTACCCAACAGGTGTTGGGGTCGTACCCATAGAGACTTGTAGATAGCACAATAATAATTGTATAGAAGCGACTTCACTAAGAGAGTAAGTGTTTAAATGCAAGAAAGTAAAGGATTGGGGGGAATTGGGAATTCTGCCACAAAAATCCAATTCAATGCAAAATGGTAAAGTAAAATGGGTGAACAAATGTGAGTAAACGACTATGGATGTGTATCCAATGTGGCTTTAATATGGGATAGGGTGTTTGTCTATTCACACTTATTCTCATTCATTGACATAGGTAGCCTTGGTCATGGGTATGGTTGTTCATCTCTCGATCAACGGGTATGGTTGTTCATCTATCGATCAACAACCATATATCCAATAATATCAGTTAGAGCACTATCGGCTAAATCATCAAACAACCAAGATCAAGCTTGGGGAGGTCATAATATCTCTAGCTTAGACCCTTAAATGGGTGATTCCGTCGATATGAGCTATTTCTAGCCTCAAATCTGAATGGAGTCCCAAATTCCCACTAGTAATTTCACATCCAAAACTATGAAATTCTATTTCAAGTAACAACATAGTCAAGTAATGAAAATTAATATTTGCAACCACCAATTTTAGGATTAAAACTTGGTGAAACTACTAGACCCATGTCAAATAAGAAATTATAAGTAAGAATTAACAACACCCACACCCATTTGTCAAGTACTCATCATCAACACATTCCTAGATAATTGAAATTAACAATTCATAATAAAGGAAGGAGATATACCAAATGGGTAAACCCGATTCCTCTTCATTCAAGTGTAATTTCAAGTTCTAAGCTCAGATTTTGTACACAAATGGTTAACCAAGATTTGGAAGAGAGAATGGATTGAAACCCTCTTCTTCTTGGAGGGGAAGACTTAATCTCAAAGCTAAAATTAAAATGCAAAATATTCAGAACTCCAGTCCCTTTTACAATTGTGCCTAAATTGGCCTTTTATACTTTCCCAAAACATCACTAATTTTCTAGACAAAATTGCCCTTCGAGTGGCGTGCGATGCGTCGTATGGTTCACACATCATGATGTGTGCATCGCACACTATCTACAGTTGTACCAGTGACTTCAGCTAATATTGGAGGCTTTGGCATTATGGTTCGCACCATGGGTTGTGCGCGTCGCACAATGACCGCACCCCTTAGCAGATTCTTCTGTGACTTTTGTGGTTCTATGCAGTGTAGGTGAGTTTCGCACCACAACTTGTGCGTGTCGCACGAGCACCACATCTCAGGGCAGAATCTCTATCTTTTCTGATCACTTCACACTTCACTCCTTTTAAGCTCTTTTTGGGTCCATTTGCTTTGTTTCCATCATTGATCATAAGTACCTGCTATATAACAATAAAGACCATAAGAACCTCTAAATCTATTCAAAACATAATAATAATTCATGGTTAAAGGCTCAATAAGTTGGTAGATTTCTGACTTATCAAGAACCAAACAACAAAAAAGCCACAACTCAGCTGGTTATAACAAGGAGCCATGCCACCAAAACTAATGTTAAAGATTATTAATTGTAATACCCCAGAACTTCCACGCCCAGACTAAGCTCAGAAAACCAGTAGAAAATAAAAATTTCAGAAAAAAATCAAGTTTCCAGGAACCACGATTCAAGACCACGGACCATAGTTTGGAACCACGGTCTGACATCTCAAATCGTAGTCCCAAATCCAGTAGACCCCCAGTTCAAGTCTCAGGAACCACGAGTCAGACCACAGACCATAGTTTGGAACTACGATCCGTCCTGTCACTCGTGGTTTCCGTTAATTATAGGACCATCAGTGTAGGGCTTAGGGACCATGAGTCAGACCACGGGCCATAGTCCAGGACCACGGATCATCCTGTTGACTCATGGAACCAGAACCTCAGAGACCCTTAGCCCTTATCCCAGGGATCACGGGTTACATGAGGAACTATCTTCCTGGAGTATGGTCCATCCTGTGGAGTAGTAATTCCTGAGACTAGAGAACCCCTAAAACTCCTAGGTAGGACCACGACTCAGTTGACGGTCCCTCATCTAGGAGTATGGCCCATCATTTTGAGTCGTGATCCCTGAGTCGCAATTTTGGCAGTTTTTCTTTTAAATTTCCCAGAGGTATTCCAGACTTTTCCTACCTCTTTTAAAACCTAAGCTACGATGTCTTGACTACTCTAAGCCTAGTTAATTAGTCACAAACTACCTTAAACAACTATTCTACTAAATTCTTCAATACTAGAAAGAAAATAAGAGAAAGAGGCGACAGTTTTCTCCCAAGAACAAGCAGAGGTATTCATCAAGTTCAGCCCCAAAAATCCAAGGATTTCTCCATAGATTTCTTCACCAGGTATGTGGGATTTCACTAGTGGGTTCCTTTCACCCATTAAGTCCCTAGATTCCAGTCAGTTCTTCAGTTTCTCCATGATTTGTTCAAACCTAGGGTTCCTAAATATCAGGGATTCAATGTAATTCAGTTCCTATGGTATTAACTACATGTTTTCTTAGAGAATTAGTACAGTTCATGTTTAGAATTTAGAACCCTAGCTTGTATAAAATCCAGTACTCCATGAATTATACTTGCTAGGCAGATCAGTTAGAAAATTATGCTTCAGAATTTGAATGCCATATCTTTCAGTATATGTATGTTGCATTCTCAGTTGATTATCAACATTTTGAGCTATCCATTATTACAGTACATTGTTGTTTATATTCAGTTGGAAGTAGACTTAGTACCGAGCGAACAAAAGGATGAAGGCTTAGCTTTCAGTTAAGGCTAAGACCTTGAGTAGCAGTCCCCAAGTCCCAGATCTACAGCGCCACCATAGGTATTAAAGGAGTCAACTATCAGACTAGGCTTCACCTTCTTGTCCCTTATGGATATCAGTAGTGGATCCACGTCAGACTTGTTCATACCCTTGGCAAAGTATGAACACCCTTCCATCCAGGGTTACAGGTTGGCCCCATAGTTAGCTCAGCTTGGGGTATGTCGATTAATAGTATCTCCCATAGTCAGATCCATGTGTATTGACAATGTATTCAGTATATATTTATATATTTCAGTAATCAGCTCAGTATGTTATATCTTCATGATTTGTACTTGGTCACCGCATCCGGTTTAGTTTTCAGTTATGTTCCAGTGTATCTTTTACTATGCTCAGTTATTATGTTGTTCATCTTAGCCTATATCTCGCATGCTAAGTAAATTCAATGTACTGAGCATACTTCTGTGCTATATCATTTTATGATGTAGTTTCAGGCGTTCAGCATCCAGACCGTGCTTAGTTCGACTTCCAGTCCGTACTCAGCAGTTTGGTGGTGAGTCCTCCGTAGTTCAAGGACGATAAACATGCTTATATCTTCAGTATTTACTTTCAGTCTCAGATTTCTTAGAGTTAGCTGGGGGCATGTCCCAGCAACTCCTATTCAGTTAGAAGGCTTTCATACATAGACTAGTTTCAACAGTTCTTAGTATTGTTTTTCAGTCAGTTCTAAACTTTTTATATATTCAGACTTTTGGGTTCTTCCTTGCTTTCAGATAATGAAGTTTTTAGCTTCCGCACAATGCATGCTTTACTCTGATTTTTTATAGATATGTCATGCCATGGGTTAGCTTGGGGTCACTTGTGACACTAAGCACCGTGTCGCGTCCAGGGGGAAGCTTCGGGGCATGACAAACTTGGCATCAGAGCATTAGGTTTAAGTGTCCTAGGATGTCTAAAAGCCGCGTCAAGTAGAGTCTTCTTCATGGGTATGAAGCGCGCCACACTTATGGGGGAGAAGCTATGAGATATCATTAGGAACAACTTCCCTTCTTTCTTTTTCTAGCTCGTGCAATAGAGTATAAATTCTACTTAATCTCCTTCTATTATAACTCATACTCTTTACATTCCAGAAAAATACCTCCAAGAAGAGCTAACGCTAGAAATCAGCCAACCCCAGCAGCTCCAGCGGACCCTTTGAACGAGCAAGTCATGCATGCCAAATTCAGGGCTACTTTCCAAGTGCTTGCTCGGGCCATGACTGCCCAGGTCAATTAGCAGGCTGCGGCACTAGCTCCCCCATAGGTCAACACTGTTGCATCCAGGATCCGAGATTTCACACGGATGAACCCTCCAGAGTTTCATAGGTCCAAGTCAGAAAAGGATCCCCAAGAGGTTTTAGATGATATTCAAAAGGTGACAAACATTATGGGTGTCACTCCAGTCGAGGGTGCAGATTTGGCCGCCTATCAGTTGAAGGAGTGGCGTACACTTGGTACCAACAATGGAAGGAATCTCATTATGCCAATGCAGGACCAGTAACTTGGAATATTTTTAAGATAGCTTTTCTGGACCGGTTCTTCCCACTAGAGCTCAGGGAAGCTAAGGTTCAAGAATTCATAAATCTGAAGCAGAATGGCATGAGCGTAAAGGACTATGCTCTCAAGTTCACTCAGCTATCCAAGTATTCTCCAGTGATTGTAGCTGACCCTAGAGCTCGTATGAGCAAGTTCGTGTCTGGAGTGTATGATGATGTGGTCAAGGAATGCAAGATGGCCATGCTCATTAAGGAATGGACTTCTCCAGGTTAGTTACTTATGCTTAACAAATTGAGGAGGAGAATATTAAGGAAATGGGATAAGATGCTAAGAGGGCTAGGATAGGTGATTATAGCCACTATTAGTAGAGGTCACAGGATGGCAACCGCTCTCAATATTGCCAGAAAAATTTAGCTCCAGCTCCATCTTCTGCTAGTGCCCCAATGCCTAAGTTCAAGAAGGATCGATGGGATAGAGCGTCTGGCTCTAAGTCACAAGGTACAGTTACTAGTGGGCGCACTAACCCAGTGTGTAGAAAGTGTGGTAGAAACCACCAAGGTGAGTACATGGCAGGTAGTGGAAATTGCTTTGGGTGTGGTAAACCAGGCCACATGATGAGGTATTGTCCAACAACTTCTCAAAAGGTTAAGGATGTTCTCCCACAGACTCAGACTTGTTCTATAGCAGCTCCAGTAGGTCGCCCCCCTCAGCAGGTTGCCTCATCAGGGACAGGTGGTGGTCAGTGCCAGAATAGGTTATACGCTCTTCAGGCTCAACAGGACTAGGATGATTCTCCTGATGTGGTCACAGGTACATTGCGAGTCTTTAATATCAACATTTATGCATTGTTAGATCCAGGGGCTACGCTTTCATTTGTAACTCCTTATATAGCAGTAAATTTTGATGTTTGACCAGAAATTCTCCCAAAAACCTTCTCAGTCTCTACTCCTGTAGGTTACCAGTTATATCTAGATGGTTATACAGAAAGTACCTTATCACAGTTCCCCAGAAAGACAACTTAGCAGATCTTGTAGAGTTAGAAATTGTAGATTTTGATATCATTCTAGGCATGGATTGGTTACACTCCTGTTATGCCTCAGTCGATTGTAAAACTAGGATCGTTCGATTTCAGTTTCCTAACGAGCCAGTCTTAGAGTGGAAGGGCAGTAACTCAGTTCCTGTAGTTCATTTCATTTCCTACCTTAAGGCCATAAAAATGATTTCCAAGGGGCATATCTACCATCTTGTTCGGGTTAATGATTCAAACTCCTAAACCCCAACTCTTGAGTCAGTTCCAGTAGTAAGAAAATTTCTAGAAGTTTTCCCAGAAGATCTTCCCGGAGTTCCTCCCGTAAGGGAAATCAACTTTGGAATAGATCTCCTTTCATATACCCAGCCTATTTCAACACCTCCTAACAGAATGGCTCCAACTGAGCTTAAGGAATTGAATGAATAGTTGAAAGACCTTCTAGATAAGGGCTTCACCAGACCTAGCATCTATCCATGGGGTGCTCCATTGTTGTTCATGCATAAGAAGGATGGTTCTTTCAGGATGTGCATTGACTACCGTCAGTTGAACAAGGTCACAATCAAGAGCAAATATCCTATCCCTAGGATTGATGACCTATTCGACCAACTTCAGGGTGCTAGGTTCTCTGCTACAATAGACCTCAGATTCGGCTATCATCAGGTCAGAGTCAGAGATAGTGACATCCCAAAGACAGCCTTCAGGACTCGGTATGGTCACTATGAATTTGTAGTTATATCTTTTGGACTAACCAATGCTTCTGCAGTTTTCATGGATTTAATGAACAGGGTGTTCAAACAGTATTTGGACTTGTTCATTATCATCTTTATTGATTATATCCTTGTTTATTCTCGGAATGAGAAAGAGCATGCGAATCATCTGAAGGTCATTCTGTAAACTCTCAAGGACCGCCGATTATTTGCCAAGTTTAGTAAGTGTGAGTTCTGGTTGAAATTAGTTGCTTTCCTTTGTCATGTGGTATCCAGCGAAGGGATTCGAGTGGATTCTCAGAAAATTGAGGCAGTAAAGCACTGGCCCAGACCCACCACCCCGACAGATATCAGAAGTTTCTTGGGTTTAGCCGATTACTACAGGAGGTTTGTTGAAGGATTTTCATCTATAGCTGCCCCATTGACCAAGTTGACTCAGAAAAAGGCCAAGTTTCAGTGGTCAAATGAGTGTGAGAAGAGTTTTTTAGAACTGAAAACCAGGTTAACTACAACTCCTATCTTGACTCTACCAGAGAGTTCAGATAGTTATGTGGTTTATTGCGATGCATCCAAAGTCGGCCTGGGTTGTGTTTTGATACAGTAGAGTAAGGTCATAGTTTATGCTTCTAGACAACTTAAGATCTATTAAAAGAATTACCTTACTCATGACCTCGAGCTTGCAGCGGTTGTGTTTGCTCTAAAGATCTGGAGACACTATTTGTATGGTGTTCATGTTGATATGTCCACAGATCATAAGAACCTCCAGTATGTATTCACCCAGAAAGAGTTGAATCTTCATCATATGAGAAGGCTTGAGTTCCTCAAGGATTATGATATGAATGTGCTCTACTATCCGGGTAAGGCTAATATAGTGGCTGATGCTCTCAGTTGGCTGTCCATGGGTAGTGTATCACATGTTGAGGAAGAGAAGAAATAATTAGCTAGAGATGTTCATAGGCTTGCTCGCTTAGGAGTTTGCCTTATGGACACATCAGAGGGTGGTGTGATAATCCAAAATGGATCGGAATCTTCTTTTGTAGCAGAGGTTAAAGAGAAATAGGATAGTAACACCTATATTGCTTCAGCTAAAGGGTGCAGTTCATCAGCATAGGGTTGAGGTTTTCTCCCAAGGGGGAGATGGTGTGCTTCGATATCAGGGTCGCTTATGTGTTCCTAAGGTGGGTGAGTTGAGGCAGCAGATCCTTACAAAAGCCCATAATTCTAGATATTCCATTCATCCGGGTGCCACTAAGATATACCATGATCTACGAGAAGTCTATTGGTGGAACGACATGAAGAGGGACATTGCAGATTTCGTGGCTAAGTGTCCTAACTGTCATCAGGTTAAGGTGGAACATCATAAACCAAGGGATATGACTCAGGAGATTAGCATTCCTACTTGGAAGTGGGAAGTGGTCAGTTTGGATTTCATTACGGGTTTACCTCGTACTCACAGGCAGCATGACTCTATTTGGGTGATAGTGGAAAAGGTTACTAAGTCAGCTTACTTCTTGGCAATCAAGACTATAGATTTAGCAGAGAATTATGCAAGACTCTACATCAGCGAGATAGTCAGGTTGCATGGGGTTACCTTGTCTATCATCTCAGATAGAGGTCCTTAGTTTAAGTCTCATTTCTGGAAGTCTTTTCAGAAAGGTCTTGGTACCCAAGTGAATCTTAGCACAATATTTCATCCGCAGACGGATGGTCGGGAAGAGCGTACCATTCAGACCTTAGAGGACATGTTGAGAGCTTGTGTGATTGATTTCAAGGGTAGTTGGGATGATCACCTGCCTCTCATAGAGTTTGCCTACAATAAAAGTTACCACTCCAGTATTCAGATGGACCCATATAAGGCACTTTATGGGTGCAAATGCAGATCACTGATAGGTTAGTTTGAAGTAGGTGAAGCAGCCTTGATTGGTCCAGAATCGGTTCATAAGGCTA
The DNA here is from genome assembly GCA_003996215.1 of Jaltomata sinuosa. NCBI lineage: Eukaryota > Viridiplantae > Streptophyta > Magnoliopsida > Solanales > Solanaceae > Jaltomata > Jaltomata sinuosa. The sequence continues at coordinate 823,767 of QJPP01001966.1, read as the reverse complement.
TGGAGAAAGTTTATCTCATCAGAGAGAGGCTAAATATAGCTCAGAGTCGTCAAAAGTCCTATGCAGATATGAGAAGAAGGAACTTAGAGTTCAAAATTGATGATTGGGTTTTCCTGAAAGTGTCACCTATGAAGGGAGTGATGAGATTTGGCAAGAAAGGGAAGCTCAGTCCCAGGTTTGTAGGTCCTTACAAAATCTTGAAAAGGGTTGGTAATATGGAATATGAGTTAGAGTTGCCAGCAGAACTAGCAGCGATTTATCTAGTCTTTCATATTTCGTTGTTGAAGAAGTGTGTGGGTGATCTGGCATCGATAGTACCTTTAGAGAATGTGGCTGTTAAGGATAGCCTCACCTATGAGGAGTTTCCAGTTGAGATTCTTGACCGTCAGGTTCATAGGTTGAGAAACAAAGAAGTCACTTCAGTGAAAGTTTTGTGGAGGAATTAGTTTGTAGAGGGAGCTACTTGGGAAGCAGAAGCAACCATGATGTCCAAGTACCCTCACCTCTTTCCCTCCGATTCAGTTTCAGCTTGAGGTAATAGTTCCTCTCCAGTCACGCAGTTTACTCTTGTGTAATTCAGTCTTAGTACCTTGTTCCCTCTTTTATGATTACATTTCAGCATGTTTGTATGTTCATGGAACTCAGTTCAGTTAGATATCAGTTTCTAGTACTCAGTTGGAGGGGACTGAAGCTATTTCCCTCCATTCTCAGCTTGTTTAGTCTTCATTCGAGGATGAATGATCCCAAGGGGAGATATTGTAATACCACAGAACTTCCATGCCCAAACTAAGCTCAGAAAACTAGTAGAAAATAAAAATTTCAGAAAAAAAATCAAGTTTCCAGGAACCACGGTTCAAGACCATGGACTGTAGTTTAGAACCATGGTCCATCGTCTCAAACCGTAGTCCCAAATCTAGTAGACCCCCAGTTCAAGTCTCAGGAACCACGAGTCAGACCACATATCATAGTTTAGAACCACGATCCATCTTGTCACTCGTGGTTTCCCTTAATTAGAGGACCATCAGTCCAGGGCTCAGGGACCACGAGTCAGACCACGGGCCATAGTCCAGGACCACGGATCGTCCTGTTAACTCGTAGAACCAGAACCTCAGAGACCCTTAGCCCTTGTCTCAGGGATCACGGGTCACATGACGAACCATCTTCTTGGAGTACGGTCCATCCTGTGGTGTTATAATTCCTGAGACAAGAGAACCCCTAAAACTCCTAGGTAGGACCACGACTAAGTTGATGGTCCATCGTCTAGGAGTACGTCCCATCATTTTGAGTCGTAATCCCTGAGTCGCAATTTCGGCAGTTTTTCTTTTAAATTTCCCAGGGGCATTCCAAACTTTTCCTACCTCTTTTAAAACCTAAGCTACGACATTTTGACTACTCTAAGCCTAGTTAATTAGTCACAAACTACCTTAAACAACTATTCTCCTAAATTCTTCAACACTAGAAAGAAAATAAGAGAAAGAGGCGACAGTTTTCTCCCAAGAACAAGCAGAGGTCTTCATCAAGTTCGGCCCCAAAAATCGAAGGATTTCTCCGTATATTTCTTCACCAGGTATGTGGGATTTCACTAGTGGGTTCCTTTCACCCATTAGGTCCCTAGATTCCAGTCAGTTCTTCAGTTTCTCCATGATTTTTTTCTGACCTAGGGTTCATAAATTTTAGGGATTCAATGTAATTCAGTAGCTATAGTTCCTATGGTATTAACTACATGTTTTCTTACAGAATTAGTACAGTTCATGTTTAGAATTCAGAACCCTAGATTGTATAAAATCCAGTACTCCATGAATTATACTTGCTAGGCAGATCAGTCAAAAAATCATGCTTCAGAATTTGAATGCCATATCTTTCGGTATATGTATATTGCATTCTCAGTTGATTATCAACATTTTAAGTTATCTATTATTTCAGTACATTGTTGTTTATATTCAATTGGGAGTAGACTTAGTACCGAGCGGACAAGGGGATGCAGGCTTAGCTGTCAGTTTAGGCTAAGACCTTTAGTAGCAGTCCCCAAGTCCCAGAATTACGACGCCACCGTAGGTATTAAATGAGTCAACTGTCAGACTAAGTTGCACCTCCTTGTCCCTTGTGGACATCAGTGGTGGATCCAAGTCAGACTTGTTCGTACCCTTGGCAAGGTGTGAACACTCTTCAATCCAGGGTTACAGGTTGGCCCCATAGTTAACTCAGCTTGGGGTATATCGGTTAATAGTATCTCCCACAGTCAGATCCATGTGCATTGACAATGTATTCAGTATATATTTATATATTTCAGTAATCAGCTCAGTATGTTATATCTTCATGATTTGTACTTGGTCATCACATCCAGTTTAGTTTTCAGTTATGTTCCAGTGTATCTTTTTCTATATCTCGCATGCTCAGTACATTCAAAGTACTAACGCATACTTTTATGCTACATCAATTTATAATGTAGGTTCAGGCGCTCAGCATCTAGACTGCACTTAGTTCGACTTCCAGTCCATACTCAGTAGTTTAGTGGTGAGTCCTCCGTAGTTCGAGGATGATATACATGCTTATATCTTCAGTATTTACTTTCAGTCTCAAATTTGTTAGAGTTAGCTGGGGGCATGTCCCAGCAACTCCTATTCAGTTAGAAGGCTTTCAGACATAGACTAGTTTCAGCAGCTGTTAGTATTGTTTTTCAGTCAGTACTAAACTATTTATATATTCAGACTTTTGGGTTCTTTCTTGCTTTCAGATAATGATGGTTTAAGCTTTCGCACAATGCATGCTTTACTCTGATTTTGTATAGATATGCCATGCCATGGGTTAGCTTAGGGTCACTTGTGATACAAAGCACCGTGTCACATCTAGGGGGCAGCTTCGGGGCGTGACATTAATCTTCATTTGGAACATTAGATCAGTGAAGACAAATCAAGCCTTTTATAGGCTTCAAATGTTAAATAAACACCACAAATTCTTTCTTATAGCTATCATGGATCCTTTCCAACAAGCTAAACACATAATAAAATACAAGAGGAGGTTGGGAATAAATCATGCAGGGGCCAATATCAATGGAAAGATTTGGTACTTTGTGGCGGATAACATTCAGATGGAGGTGTTAGAGGATGAACCTCAACAAATCACTCTAAAATTAGGACTGTAGGACTTGAACATGGAATTAATTACAATATTGGTGTATGCTAAATGTAATGTAGCTCAAAGACTAGAATTATGGGAAAACATCTACCAGGTAGCCAACAATATGACACTTCCTGGATGGTGGGGGTGATTTTAATGTGGTATTGAATAGAGAAGAAAAAAATGGTGGTATGCCTGTGATCCCTAATAAGGTAGAAGACTTTTCTTTTTATATCAATTAATGTGAATTGGAGGTAATCTCCTTCAATGGAAGCCCCTTTATTCAGTAGAATGGGAGAGCAGAAGAAGATTGCATCTTTGAGAGATTGGATAGAATGCTATCTCATGCATCACTCCAATCTCATTTTGGGAAAATAAAAGTAGAGCATCTGGCTAGAACAGGGTTTTACCATGCTCAATTGTTATGTACATTTGGAGAACAATAACATAACTTTAACAAACCATTCAGGTTTCTAAAGTTTTGGACTGATCATGGAAGCTTTATAGACACAGTTAATCTTAATTGGGTTGCAGAAAAAAGACCTAATCCATTCATCATTTTTAAGAACAAGTTGAAGAGAATGAAAGGGGCACTAACAAAATGGAGTAGAGAGGCCTACAGAGACATTTTCAAGTAGTTACTGATCAGGGAAGAAATTGTCAAAATCAAAGAAGCCCTTTTTGAAAAAAACCCTTCCCAAAGCAACGGGACAGTCTTACAATAGTGCTAGGCTAAATTAAAGAAGTATTTGCACTATGAGGAAGATTACTGGAGGTAGAAACAAGAATAGACTAGTTTGTTGAAGGGGACAGAAATACTAGATACTTTCATAATCTAGTAAAAGGAAGGAGGAGCAGGCTGAATATCAAAATAATACAAGAGAGAAATTGGAACTGGTTAGAATAAGAAGAGACAATAGTGGAAGAAGATATAGGCTAGTACAGAAGACAATTTACTCAAGAGGGGGAAGGAAATAACCATGAGATTTTGTGTCAAATTCCCCATATGGTAGAACAGGATCAAAATGACATGCTCTATCAAATGCCATCAGTAGAAGAAGTAAGATGAGCAATATTTAAACTTAATGAAGAAAGTGCAAATGGACCTGATGGTTTCACATGTTGCTTCTATCAGAAATATTGGGCCATTATGGGGACAAATGTATACATACTATTCTGCATGTTTTTTCAGGGCCAAACTCTTCCAAAATCCATCACTCACACCATTCTGGTGTTGTTGCATACAAAAGACTTCATACAAAGTTACTCATACTTGAGGCCTATAAGTCTCGGTAATTTTATTAATAAGGTCTTTTCAAGGGTAATTCATGACAGACTAAAGAAGATTATACCTTCATTGATCTCTAATGATCAGTCAGGCTTTGTGAAGGGGAGGAGTATAATAGAAAATTTGCTTCTCACCCAGGGGATAGTAACTGATATTAGAAAAAGAGGTAAACCAGCTAATGTGGTTCTAAAGCTTGATATGGATAAGGCTTATGATAAGGTATCCTGGTCATACCTAATCAAAGTCTTAGCAAATATGGGTTTTTCTGATCAGCTCATAGATTTGATTTGGAGACTCTTAGCAAAAAAATGGTATTCAATCTTATTTAATGGCCAAGCTAAGAGCTTCTTTCACTCCACTAGAGGAGTAAAGCAAGGGGACCCTTTATCCCTAGCTTTATTTGTTCTATCAACAGAAGTACTCTCTAGAGCTCTGAATTCCTTGTTTGATTTATAACTATGTGGGATATGGAATGCCCAAATGGAGTAAAAACCTAAATCACTTGGCATATGTTGATGACACTATCATTATTGCATCAACTGAGGAGGACTCTCTCAAGAAGATTATGAAAGTGTTGAAAGAATATGAGGAAGCTTCAGGCCAGCTTATCAATAAGGAGAAAAGTTCTTTCTACATGTTTCATAAGGTGGATCATAGGTTGTTTGACAAGGTTGAAAACATTACTGGATTCTATAAATGGAACTTCCCTTTCAAATACTTAGGCTTCCCAATATTCAACAACAGGAAGAGGAAAGAGTATTACAATGACCTCATTAAAAAGGTCAATGATAAGTTGCAAAATTAGAGAGGTAAACTCTTGTCCTATGGTGGAAAGGTAGTTCTAATTGAAATTGTGCTTCAAAGTGTCCCTGTCTACCTATCATCTATTGTGGTACCGACCAAGTATACCATCAATTAGATACATAAAGTGTTTTCTAGATTTTTTTAAGAACTAAGGAAGAAGGCAGAAACAGATATTGGGTCTCCTAGGAAAAACTATGCATCCCCAAAAAGGAAGGAGGTTTGGGTTTCAGATCCTTATATAATATCTCTAAAGCACTTTTTTCCAAGCTTGATGGAGGTTCAGAACCACATAAATACTTTGGTCCACATTCAGGAGGAATAAGTATTGCAAGAAGTTCAAATCCACTCAAGTACAATGGAAAGGTGGTTCTCAAATCTGAAAAAAAATGCTAGATGCTAGAGACCAAATTGATGAGATGATATGGTGGGAGCGAAGGAGTGGAAATATGGACACTTGGGAGGACAATTGGACAAGCCTTGGGGTTATTAAAAGTAGTCATCCAGAATATCAAAGCGATACAAGCAAGGAGGATTTGAGTTATTTAATGAATAATGAGGATGGAATGTGGACAGGATGTAGGAAGGATTACCAGATGATGTGGTGCACAATGTTCAGAACAAGTTACAGTTGACATCCATCATAAATATTCCTGACCAACCCTAGTGGATGTATTCTAGTTCAAGGAAATTCATAGTAAGGAGTGCTTGGGAGAAATTTAGACAAAGGAACTAGGAGAGGAGAGACAATCATTTGGTTTCATATGGACTAATGGAGTTCCTTATAAAATTTCCTTTTTCCTATAGAGACTATGGCACTACAAATTGCCACTGGATGAGATATTAAAGAGACTGAAGATCAACCTGGTCTCAAGATGCAAGTGTTGTGAGATAACACAAGAGGAATCAATAGTACATCTATTCATCACAAGTGATTTTGCAGTCTCTATCTGGAGCTACTATGAAGGCACAGTTGGACTACGTGGGTCATTCATTCAAGTCCAACAAACACTGTTAAGTGGTGGGAAATGGACTGTTGTGCTAAGTTAAAGCCTATTTACCATGCACTACATGCTTTTATGTGATGGAAACTATGAAAGAGGAGAAATGTTATCATGCATGGGGGGAAGATTCTCGATTGAAAGTTATCCAGGAGATAAATAACAATCTAGTCCTCTTATCTTGATGTAATTATCCTTGGATGAGAAGGATTCCTAATCAATGGCCTCAATTGATCCTTCATCAGGAAAGATACAGACAATAGTTTAAAGCTCAACTAATTCAATGGAAGAAACCAGAGGTAGGATGGTTAAGGTGTAATACAGATGGAGCTAGCAGAGGCAATCCAGGGGAAAGCTCTGCAGCTTTCTGTATCAAAGAATCCAGCGGGGACTTGGTGTATGCTAAAGCAAGGAGACTACGGGAAGCTAATAGTCTCTATGCAGAAGTTGTGGCCATCCAAGAAGGAATTCAATTTTGCATCATGCATTAGAGAATTCCTGTATGCATTAAATCATATTCTCTATCTATGATTAGCATCCTAGAAGGAAGATGGGAAATACCTTGGGGCATTATCATGGAAATCAACATGATCAATGTTTGGAGGAATATGGGGCTAGTATAGTTTGCCCACATCCTAAGGGAACACAATGCACTAGTTGATTTTTTAAGTAACAAAGTATTTCTTTTTGCAGGTACAAAGAAAATTCAATATAGAACATTTCAAGAACTACCAACACAAGCAAAGAGGATTCTCAACATAGATAAATAAGAAATTCCTCAAATAAGAATCAATATTTCCAGAAACAGGGAACTAGACTGACTGCCATATCACACATCCATAAAGGGGCATGTATTAAGCTAATCTTATGGCCCCCAACAGATATTACAACCACATATAACAAGTTCAAGATCGACAATAACGAAAACAACAATAGTAACAGTGACATAAGTAGATCTAAACATATTACCTAGTGTGGAACCAACTAGTAGTGGTATTATTCCTTTAAAGGGTTCATTACACTGTTGTGTCATGACCCAATTTCTCGGTCATGATGGCACCTACAACCTCCAGTAGGCAAACCAATCCCCATAGCCTGGAACAGTCAGTAATGGACTACTATCTAACAACCTAAGCAGAAGAATAGTTTAAATAAGCAGAAGCAAGGGAACAAGATGAAAATAATGGATAACAGGAATAATATAACAATGCGGAAGCTAAACCAAACCCAAAACCTGATATCATAGCGTATAAGAGCCTGTTCTACATAAGGAGTACAAAGGATCCAAAAGTAATATATACAAAGCTGTCTCCGAGTAGTAATATAGTACAAGATATATAGATAAACTAAAAGCTAAGATCCGATCGCCAAGAGCTCACCCTCAGTCCAGAATATCACCCAAACAACACCTCACACGAGTCTTCACGAGCTAACAATGATGGCTCACACTAGGATCTGCACCAGAAGATGCAGAGTGTAGGGTGAGCACCAAATGTGAAGCATAAGGTACCCAGTAGGTATCATAGGCCGAATGGGCACATATAAGATAAAAGAGTAATAACGGACAGAATAGAAGCAAAAAATCATGGAAATCAATGAAAAAGTACACAGGAACTAGCCCAGAGGGAAGACAACAAAATAATATACAAGGCTAGCAAGTAGGATATATACACACATGCACAAGTGAAAGTAAGAAATGACGCACCCGGGATCCTTGCAACAACAATATATACATAACAAGTTCTAGAAATGGATGGTATACTGGTAACCTCAAGTATAAGGAATGGAAGGGAAGAGTAAAGGTAGACATGCTTGGAAAACAGGAAACAACAATTAAACTAATCATATCAATCTCAAGTCCATAAACTAATAACCTAGCAATATCCAACTCCACACTTATAAGAGTAACGGGGAACAATTCTATAATAAAATAACCAGAGTCTACCTACAGTCCCCCCGCTGCCCATACAATCGAGGAGCACAAACAAGTGAAAACAAACCCTCCGGCATCCCATACTACCAGAGCGTACAATAAACAGATAACAAACAAGGGTGGTACCTCACACAGATGAATTATATGCTATGAAATGCCAAGATCGTGCAATCTAAGTGTCAGTATGTTACCCCCTCCGGTGCTCCAAAGGTTCAGTAAAGGCGGGATCCATGGAAGGACTTCTCCCGAGTAAATCTGCTCCATCGTAAACACCTACCCCCGGTCACTCTTTTGACCATAGCACTTGGTCCAGAGCGACAGGGTCCATGGAGGTCTACTCCTAGACCACATACTACACTCTAACCTTAAAATACCATCCGGATCCAAATAGTCATAAATGCTCGAAATGGGTGCCTGAATCCTATCCAATTCTAAATCAATGAAATAAATGCAGTAAGAATCTCTCCAAGGGTGCCCGGGCATCTCCGGGTCTAAAACAGTAGTAAATAGACTGTTGCTCGGTTTTACCGAGTCTAAAAACCATCACTTACCAATAACAAAACTGATCTAGCACCTCGGTCCACCCGAGTCCAATATAGGGTACAAAAACTCAGATATCTCTCTCTCTTAACCTTTCTTACCCCAAGAAGATCCATAAAAGGGATACCAAACTGTTCATAACACATTTTGCTGAAAATGGGACCTCAAGGCCATGTAAGGTTTGGAAATCATAAATAGTGGGCCAGAAGCCAAACCATAGAGAAATCGAGTAGAAAACCCTTTATATGCATGGGAATGATATGATGAAACACAAATAGCCACCCCGCAGCTCACAATTAACTTAATGGCCCTGCACATGCTCCACACCTACTCAGCAAGCATAACCAACCTAGAAGGATATTTCTATGTCTGGGACTCAAAAACATTCCCAATAAGCCCACCATCTATGTTCCAGAGTCAACAAGGCCTCACAGGGCCACAAGGGTGATAATATCAAATACTAAGAATACTACACACAACAGAGGAAAGGAATGGGATGAACCATGGAAAAGCGGTTAGGGTCTGTGGCACCAACCTAATAACCCAATCTAAGGATACCAAGTAGTACAATTTTATCTGATTTATGCTAAGTCTAGGGAGTTAGACCATAACCTACTTGTCTTCCGATGACAAGCTACCCGAACAACAACGTCTAAGCCCAAATTGCTTCGAGAGCTCCCGAATGACAATCAAACTATCATAAACATAATAAAACATTAAACGAGTCTAACACTACCTATATTGCTATAATCGTAGTCGAGTCAAAATCTGGGTCAAAAATAGGCCCACAGAGCCCACAACCCAAAACTAAAATTGGAAAGAAGCACGATGACCCCAACGATGCCAAGAAGGCATGCTCCAAAATTGAGCATAATTTGCCAAGAGGAATGTGCCAAAACAGCCCACTCAAGTTGGGGTTTGAAGGAAGAATTTAGGAACTAAAAAACATAAATTTGGCTTGAATCACTTACCAAAAAGATAGAATTTCAAGCCAAGACGGATAAAACTCCACACCTATGAACATGCACCAGCTTAGGAGGCAGAATCTACACAAAAATCCAAGCTTGGGTATGAGCATCAATGGAGGAATTTAGAGGAAAACCAAAGAATCCAAGTGAGGAAGAAGCTTACCAAGAGATGAGGAACTACAGATAATCGACGAACAAATGATTCCCCAAGGTTTAGAATTGATCTAGGAGTAATTTAGGAGAGTATTCTAGGAGTTAGAGTTGAGAAGAGATGAGAAAATAAGCTGCAAAAATGAAAACAACAAAATATATAGCTGCTGAAAATTGGCTGGCGCCATCGGCGCGATCGCGCTGCTTGGGCGCCGTTGGATCTGAAGGCCAGACCTGCAACTATTTTCTGCAACTTTGGAAAATTCTACGGGGCATTCCGGGCACAATAAAAAATCGATATTCAAAAACCAATAAATCTAACAGAGTGGAAACGACGTTCCAGACTCAACGGAATTGATGAAACTTCCATACGAGGTTGTTTCAGAGAAATGTTGACCCAAGTCAACACTAACAAAAAGGAATTCAAAGGCTCAAAATGAGTCCGGCTCACCTGGAACTCAATCCAACCACCCTCCTAGCCCAAACTTAATGTTTTGGAGTTGATGGAATTGTCGGATTTTGAATCCGACGCTCTGATCATTGAAAGTCACCCAACGTTACACTCTCAACTCCAAATGGCCTAAAAACAGAGAAAACAACACAAAACCCACACCATAAGTTATCAGGTCTCAACTAAAGGTCCAACTAGACCAAACTCAATGCTACAGAGCTAACGGAACTGTCAAAATTCAATTCCTAGCACGTTAGCTAAGAATGTTGACTCAAGTCAATGATATTCTAAGTTAAAGCTCTAAAATAGGAAAAAGGGCAAAATAACTAAACGAACGACCAGGGCACCAAAATACCGGTTCCAGCAAGACATAAATTACTTGGGGCTGCTACAGAAAAGCTCTAGCAGTACAATAAATGCATAAAAGCGAAGATGACCGGAAGGGTCATCACATGTTGGATACATATTGAGGAAATATTTAGATCTAAAGTTTCCTAAACTACTCCAATCTAAAGCATAAAGACAAGATCAGAAAATACTGCAAACACTTTTGTAATGCACATTCACAAGCTGTACAAGACCCTCATTATTTAGGTATTAATTCCAAAGCGTATTAATTCACAAGCTGCCATGTTAGCTGTGTATAAACTTAGCATGAGAAGCTAAGTCTATATACTGCCAGAAAGCATGGAGATAGATATCTTCATAATAAATTAAGTATTTTGAACGTAATCAATTTCATTAGTTTATTATCGTTCTTTAATTCATCTTGATTATACTTCTTGTATCCTGTGTGAGGTTTCTATTTCTCTCTTACGGTTTGAGGTTTCTGATTAATATCCGGTTTAAGGTGTTGGTTAGCCAAATGAAAGGTCATTGCCAGGGTGTGCGTTAGACCTATAGGTGATCCCTCCGCTGAGATAACCTTAGAGAAAAACAAGTGTAAACCCAATAGAACTTAGATACTGCGGTGCTCCTAAAGATCAGTAAAGATCTTTAATACTTCTAGTACTTTGATTATTTTCTCTTTATTTAAATTATATGATCATTATCTATACCACTTTGCTTTCTGGTAGTACTTCTCTTCTTAATGAGTAATACCCAAAACATTTTGAATACTGTTAAATTTCTTCTCAGGCAACTCGGATTGCCAATCTCGAAAGTAATCTTCAAAACTGGAGTATACCTGAAAAACCTTTTAAAAAAATCTACCAACTAGGTAATTTTAGCTTCATCTAAAAGCATAATATTAAAACCTGTGAGTCCACTATGGCTATTAATAATTCGTTAGAAATTATTAGAATGCTTAAGGAACATGATATAAATAGATATAAATCTAATTTTAGTTATTTGCATATTGGTTTAGTCCAAGTAGCTATAAAACCTCTCTTTAGAAATGGTTTAGATATTCCTGTTTGTACTATCCTTAGAGATGGTCGTCTTCTTAATTTTTATGATTCTATTCTAGGAATCTTACAGAGTAATCTAGCCAATGGCCCAGTTTACTTTAATTGTTATCCAAACTTTTCGGTAGATATAAACGACCCTAATGTTATGGACACCTTGACTCTTAATGTCAAAACTAAGAACATGAATAGTAAAATCAATACTAGAGAAATAGCCATTATCTATAGAGTTTATTATAGATTAATGTCCACTTCACTAGCTCCTAAGGCTAGGATAGAGGATGTCAAAGGTGTAACTATGCTTATGGAAGCCAACCAAGAGCATGGTACTACCTTCGTTCCTAGACTTTTAAAATGGAATGACATCCTTCAAAATAGTGATTGGAACTTTGAGGCAATAACTCAGCCTCTTCCCCTTCACCCCGAAAGAACACAAATCGAAAGGGTTATCCAATATCCTGATGGTTCGATAGATTTGAAATTTCTTGGTGATACAGATAGTAGAGCGTCTTCGTATCGGAGATCGACATCTACAAGACCGTCTACTTCCAAACCCCCGGAGGGAATAGGAAGTGAAGATGACGACAACGCCAAAGGCAAAGTCGTTGGAGTTGACTTTTCGGGAGAACTCCCCAAGGTCCACTATCATTAGAAGTACCAAGAACCTAGTAGTTCCCATAATAGCCCTACTCCCTCTGAGATGTTACCCCCCGGTCAAGACCCTGGTTGTAGAGTCATCAGATCCAATGACGAATACACCCCGGATCTCAAAGTACTCAAAGTACTTTGGGATGACAAAAGGAATAAAACCAAAAGAGATTGGTATTTTAGAACTTATGATGCAAAACAACAATCCCTCTATGGAAAAGACTGGATCAAAGACATGAAGAGAATCCGATGTGACATCAAATTCTTCAAATGGTTTGAGATCACAGGCAAGCTGGACCATCAACAAGAATCATTAAAGGTTCTTGTACAAAGATGGCATACCCAGTCCAATAAGATCATTGAATCTATAGTTCCCCCTCTTGAAGGAATAAAAATTGCACATTCCAACAAGGTCATCTTAGCCTCCCCTTTCAAACTCAATAGTGAGAAAAACCCTGACCAAACTTTTAAGCAGGTCACCACTAGAGACATAGACAAAGTAGTTGAACAAAACAACTACACCAACCAGCTTCTTCATGTCATTTCTAGGCAGATAGAAGAAAAAGCTCACCTTGCTAGCATTCCTGTCCCCTCCAAGACAAGTACTAGCAGTATTATTGAGACCAATCCTATCTTTAAGATGACAGAATTCAGTTAGGATAAGTTCCTTAAGCTCGTTGAAAATTTTGATGCTTCAGGAAAAATCCTTGAACAAATCAATGAGAAACTAGCAAAGTTCTCTATTACCAGATCCAAGGATACCCTTACCACCATCCAAGGAGAAGGGAAAAATCTTAGTAAACTTACCAGTAATCGGTTTCATACCCGCAAAAATTATTACCAAAAACCCTCCTTTCCAGACATGCAGTTTGAAGAAAATGCTTTTTTTCAACTGGTTCCCATGATGGTACAGGTATCACCGAGTGGAACATTGACGGATTAGCAGAACACCAAGTTTACAATAAACTCCATGAAATAGGAGTTGCTATCACTGCCTATAAAATTATGAATGCCTCTGATAAAGAAGCCGCTAACATGGTTGTTGCAGGCTTCACTGACATGCTCAGACATTGGTGGGACAACTGTCTCACTGAAAATGTCAAAGCAGCCATCAACGATGCCAAAGCCATCGAGTCTGTTGTCAAAACTGAGAATGGTGTTGATACGGTTACTCAGGTTCAGAAGGAGGACGCTTGCGCAACCCTCCTCTACCTTATTGCTAAGCACTTTGTAGGTGAACCTAAACTCTTTCAAGATAGGAGTCTAGAAATCCTTAACAACCTTTCTTGTCCCAAGCTCACTGACTTTAGGTGGTACAAAGATACCTTCTTAGTTAAAGTTATGACCCAAACTGACTGCAACCATGACTTTTGGAAAGAAAGATTTATTAATGGTTTACCCCCCTCTTTGCCGATAAGGTTAGAACAAAGATTAAAGATAGGTGCGATGGTAAAATCCCTTATAGTAACATGACATACAGAGATTTTGTCAGTATTATCAATACTGTAGGCCTAGATCTTTGCACTGATCTTAAGCTTAAGCATCAACTTAATAAAGACCAAACTTCTTCTAAAAATGAATTAGGAAGTTTTTGTCAAGACTTTGGTTTCGTTACAGCCATTTCTCCCTCTAGAAAACATAAACCTAGCACCTCTTCTAAGAAGGTTCATAGATCTAAATCTAGAAGAACCCAGGACAAATCTAAAGAACCTCACCGAAAGAGTTCCAAAAGACGTCATAAAGGGAAAGACATCTGCTGGGATTGCGGCAAGACAGGCCATAGAGCTAACAATTTCCCAAACTCTAAGAAGAATAAAAAGATCAACCTCTTAGGTTTAGCAGATGATACCAAGGAACAACTCCTCACTATTTTAGAAGAACAGTATTCTGATTCTCCTAGTCAGTCATCTAGTGAAGAATACAGTGATGAAGAAGATATCAACATCGCCTATAGTTCTGACCAGTCCCAATCTGGTAGCGATTGCCCTGATTGTGGAATATTTTGTTCTTGCCCTAAGCAAGTTATAGGAGTCCTTTCTAGTGATTCTAAGGAAATCCTCTTTGACGTCATTGAACATATCACTGACGAAGAATCTAAGACCAAATACCTCTTAGAACTTAAGAAAATCATTCTAGATTCTAATAAGGTAAAAACTCCTAGGATCATAGAACCTTTTAACATGAAAAATGTTATGTCTAGATTTCAAAAACCTGTAGAACCCTACTTGTTGGAACTTAGAGAAGAGGTTAGTTCCCTTAAACAAGAGATTCGTGAAATCAAGACTAGACTTAGGAGTGTAGAACTTAGCGTTCTTACCAGCCAGATCCTTAAAGAAGTCTCTTACTCCGAAGACAATAATCCTACTGACTTTCCCAATCTAGGTAAAGCTATTGAAATCGAACCAACCACCGGGCATTTCCCAGGAACGACATCTGAAAGTATGATTCTCCCTAATCAGTTAGTTATAACTAACATTAGGTCCTTAAGTGCCCATATACCGGTAAAAATTATTATTAAGGACTTTGTTTTACAAAAGGTCGCTCTCTTTGACACAGGTGCTAATCGTAACTTCATAGTCAAAGGCTTAATCCCTACTGAGTACTTAGAAAAGAGTACTACTCGTCTTTACTCTGAAATAGGAGAAAAAATAAAGATTAATTTTAAGCTTTCTAAAGCTCATATCTGCAATAATAATATTTGTCTTGTTAATGATTTTGTCATCACTGAAGATATTAACGAAGATATTATTTTAGGTTTACCCTTTATCAATCAGATAAAACCTTATACTGACAATTTTGATGGTATTCATTCTACTGTCCTTGAACAGAAATTATTCTTTCCATTTGTTAAAACCCTTTCCTTTGAGGAACAATCTTACATTAAAGAGGGAACCATTTTAAAAATAAATCGTCTTTCTAATCATATCTTTTCTTTACAAAAGGAAATTAAGATCAAGGAAATTGAACAAATTTTAAAACCCCCGGGGATGGTTACTAAGATTGCCAATCTTGAAAAGAATTTTATAGCTGATATTTGTTTTGACTTTCCTAATGCCTTTTGGGAACGAAAGAGACATTTGGTTGAACTTCCATATATAACTAATTTTGATGAATTATCTATTCCCACAAAGTCTAGACCAATTCAAATGAATCAAAGCATGATGGAAGTCTGCAAAATCGAGATAAACCATTTATGTAAAAATGGTATTATCCATCCCTCTAACTCACCCTGGAGCTATTCTGCATTCTATGTAAATAACAGCGCAGAGAAAGTAAGAGGTTCTCCCAGACTTGTGATTAATTACAAGCCTCTTAACGCTGTCCTAAAATTGATTCTCCACCCAATCCCTAATAAAAGAGATCTCTTGAAACGAACTTATAGAGCCAACCTCTATAGCAAGTTCGATATGAAATCTGGGTTCTGGAAAATCCAAATTGCTGAAAAGGACAAGTACAAGACAAAATTCAATATCCCCTTTGGGCATTACGAATGGAACGTCTTGCCATTTGGGCTCAAGAACGCCCCCTCTAAATTCCAAAACATTATGAACAATATTTTCAATCCTCATAGTCACATGTCTATTATCTATATAGATGATGTACTCATATTCTCTGAAGATATTGATTCTCATTTTAAACACCTTAATACTTTCTTTAAGATTGTTAAGATCAATGGCTTAGTGGTTAGCGCCAAGAGAATTAAGATTTTCCAAACCAAGATCAGGTTCTTAGGACATGACCTATATCAAGGTAGTCACAAACCCATTTGCAGGGCTATAGAATTCTTTTTTAAATTTCCTGATGAAATCCCTGACAAAACCCAACTTCAGAGGTTTTTAGGCAGCCTTAATTATGTAGCTGACTTCATCCCAAACATTAGGCAGGTCTGTGAACCCCTTTATAAGAGGCTTATAAAAACCCCTGTACCTTGGAGTATAGATCAAACCAATGCTATCAATAAAGTCAAAAGACTTGTCCAGAACCTTCCCTGTTTATGAATATCTAATCCTGAAGCATTCATGATAGTTGAAACTGATGCTTCTGACATTGGCTATAGAGGAATACTCAAACAAAGGATTCCCCCTAATACTGAAGAAGTATTAGTAAGATTTACCTCAGGAGTCTGGAATTCCGCCCAAAAGAATTATAGTACTGTCAAAAAGGAAATTTTGTCTATAGTGCTATGTATCACAAAATTTCAAGACGACTTGCTAAATAAAGAATTCTTACTCAGAGTAGATTGTAAATCTGTTAAAGAAATTTTGCAAAGGGATGTTAAAAACATTGTTTCTAAACAAATTTTTGCTAGGTGGCAAGCTCTGCTCTCTAGTTTTGATTTTCAAATTGAATTTATTAAAGGAGAAAACAATTCCCTTCCAGATTTCCTAACTAGAGAATTTCTGTAGAATCGACATGAGTAATCCTCATCATCCCAATTCTCCCTTTAAAGGAACCAAACCTACATCGACAAAGAAGGCGACATCAGCCCTCCCTTTTGCGCCACCACAGGTAGGACTTATGCAACTAAGACCATGGCCTCCAAGGCCCCTTATGCCAGCTTCTGGTCACCTTAGGCCAGAATTCCCTCCCTTACCAGGACCACCGGCATCATCCTTAGATGCTATATTCAAAAACAGATATTCAGTATTAGTGGAACCTCCAGAAAAGAAAGAGGCAGGTCCCACAAATACCACAAGCTCCAGCAGCACAGTAGAAGGATCCAAATCCACTTCTTTAGTTCAAACAAAGAGGAGTTATGAAGTAAAGATCCCAGAATCTTTTTCTCAGACGGTAAATCCCCGACTAATCCCCACAACTCCAAGCAAGGAAACTTTGGTACAAAGCAAAGAAGAAACTTTTGATTTCGTAACTACCCAAGTATTGCCACTAATGTCATTAGACAAAGGATATGAAGGCTTTAAGCCAAAGGATCTTACCAAACCTTGTTACACAGATAATAATTTTGTTGATACAGATGACCCATTAAAGACAAGGCTCTATTTCGAAGCTATCTTAGTGGGCACAGACTCAATCGAAGTAGAACATACCTACGATGAGAAAAATACTGAGTAAATTCAATACTCAAGAGTGACATTGAAGAGAATACTATCTCCCTTCGACTGGTTTGCAGATCATCTTCAAACACCAGTTAGATTATCAATGACTCATAGGCCACAGACTTATAATTGGTATATCTACAAAGATGCCTGGTTTAATTTTATGTATCTTCGTCCAGGGCACACTTGGTTCATAAAATATTATACAGAATTAACGAATTCTATTATCCCTAGATGGTTCTACGATTGGTGGAGCTATTTTGGAGGACAAAACCAGATTTTACCAAAGCAATTCATACCCAGATATGAAGATTTTTAAATCACAGAGGAAATCACCACTCTCCCTGAGCATATTAAAATGTGTAAATTCTACATCAAAAAGAGAATCCAGATATAGAAAAACTCCAATTGATTATATAGGAGATTCACTTTTTGATGTAGAATTTACACATTTTAATGTGCTCAGGGAGAGTGGTGATTTCCTCTGTGATTTGAAAATCTTCATATCTGGGTATGAATTGCTTTGGTAAAATCTGGTTTTGTCCTTCAAAATAGCTCCACCAATCGTAGAACCATCTAGGGATAATAGAATTCGTTAATTCTGTACAATATTTTATGAACCAAGTGTGCCCTAGACGAAGATACATAAAATTAAACCAGGCATCTTTGTAGATATACCAATTATAAGTCTATGGCCTATGAGTCATTGATAATCTAACTGGTGTTTGAAGATGATCTGTAAACCAGTCGAAGGGAGATAGTACTCTCTTCAGTGTCACTCTTGAGTATTGAATATACTCAATATTTTTCTCATCGTAGGTATGTTCTACTTTGATTGAGTCAGTGTCCACTAAGATAGGTTCGAAATAGAGCCTTGTCTTTAATGGGTCATTTGTATCAACAAAATTGTTATCTGTGTAACAAGGTTTGGTAAGATCCTTTGGCTTAAAGCCTTCATATCCTTTGTCTAATGCCATTAGTGGCAATACTTGGGTAGTTACGAAATCAAAAGTTTCTTCTTTGCTTTGTACCAAAGCTTCCTTGCTTGGAGTTGTGGGGATTAGTCGGGGATTTACCACCTGAGAAAAAGATTCTGGGATCTTTACTTCATAACTCCTCTTTGTTTGAACTAAAGAAGTGGATTTGGATCCTTCTGCTATGCTGCTGGAGATTGTGGTCTTTGTGGGACCTGCCTCTTTCTTTTATGGAGGTTCCACTAATATTGAATATCTATTTTTGAATATAGCATCTAAGGATGATGCAGGTGGTCCTGGTAAGGGAGGGAATTCTGGCCTAAGGTGACCAGAAGCTGGCATAAGGGGACTTGGAGGCCGTGGTCTTAGTTGCATAAGTCCTACTTGTGGTGGCGCAAAAGGGAGGGCTGATGTCTCATTCTTTGTCGATATAGGTTTGGTTCCTTTAAAGGGAAAAATTGGACGATGAGGATTACTCATGTCGATTCTGCAGAAATTCTCTAGTTAGGAAATAGAGAAGGGAATTGTTTTCTCCCTTAATAAATTCAATTTGAAAATCAAAACTAGAGAGTAGAGCTTGCCACCTAGCAAAAATTTATTTAGAAACAATGTTTTTAACATCCTTTTGCAAAATTTCTTTAGCAGATTTACAATCTACTCTGAGTAAGAATTCTTTATTTATCAAGTCGTCTTGAAATTTTGTGATACATAGCACTATAGACAAAATTTCCTTTTTGACAGCACTATAATTCTTTTGGGCGGAATTCCAGAATCCTGAGGTAAATCTTACTAATACTTCTTCAGTATTAGGGGGAATCCTTTGTTTGAGTATTCCTCCATAGCCAATGTCAGAATCATCAGTTTCAACTATCATGAAAGCTTCAGGATTAGATATTCCTAAACAGGGAAGGTTTTGGACAAGTCTTTTGACTTTATTGATAGCATTGGTTTGATCTATACTCCAAGGTACAGGGGTTTTTATAAGCCTCTTATAAAGGGGTTCACAGACCTGCCTAATGTTTGGGATGAAGTCAGCTACATAATTAAGGCTGCCTAAAAACCTCTGAAGTTGGGTTTTGTCAGGGATTTCATCAAGAAATTTAGAAGAGAATTCTATAGCCCTGCAAATGGGTTTGTGACTACCTTGATATAGGTCATGTCCTAAGAACCTGATCTTGGTTTGGAAAAGCTAAATTTTCTTGGCGCTAACCACTAAGCCACTGATCTTAACAATCTTAAAGAAAGTATTAAGGTGTTTACAATGAGAATCAATATCTTCAGAGAATATGATTACATCATCTATATAGACAATAGACATATGACTATGAGGATTGAAAATATTCTTCATAATGTTTTGGAATTCAGAGGGGGCGTTCTTGAGCCCAAATGGCAAGACGTTCCATTCGTAATGCCCAAAGGGGACATTGAATTTTGTCTTGTACTTGTCCTTTTCAGCAATTTGGATTTTCCAGAACCCAGATTTCATATCGAACTTGCTATAGAGGTTGGCTCTATAAGTTCATTTCAGGAGGTCTCTTTTATTAGGGATTGGGTGGCGAATCCATTTTAGGAAAGTGTTAAGAGGCTTGTAATTAATCACAAGTCTGGGAGAACCTCTTACTTTATCTGCGCTGTTATTTACATAGAATGCAGAACAGCTCCAGGGTGAGTTAGATCGACGGATAATACCATTTTTAAGTAAATGGTTTATCTCGGTTTTGCAGACTTCCATCATGCTTTGATTCATTTGAATTGGTCTAGACTTTGTGGGAATAGATAATTCATCAAAATTAGTTATATATGGAAGTTCAACCTAATGTCTCTTTCGTTCCCAAAAGGCATTAGGAAAGTCAAAACAAATATCAGCTATAAAATTCTTTTCAAGATTGGAAATCTTACTAACCATCCCCGGGGTTTTTAAAATTTGTTCAATTTCTTTGATCTTAATTTCCCTTTGTAAAGAAAAGATATGATTAGAAAGATGATTTATTTTTAAAATGGTCCCCTCTTTAATGTAAGATTGTTCCTCAAAGGAAAGGGTTTTAACAAATGGAAAGAATAATTTCTGTTCAAGGACAGTAGAATGAATATGTCATGACCCGATTTCTCAAGTCATGATGGCACCTACAATCTCCCATTAGGCGAACCAATTCCCGTAGCCCAGAACGGTTAGTAATGGGCTACTACCTAACCAAAATGCACCAGCAAGCAAAAATAAGCGGAAGCAAAACTCGAATATAAATACATAAAGGAAACTACACCAACCCCAAGACTTGGTATCAATAGTACAGAAGCTTCTAATAGGATACAAGTGCTAGTAGTAACAAAATACAACATAAATTGCCTCCAAAAGTACAAGGAGCAACAGTACAACAGATGAGATGTAGACAAGCCCCGACCGTCAGGCGCTCAACCTAGTCTCGAAGATCCAAAAGTTGCACGAGTCTCCAACGCGATCAACAGTGAATGCTCAGCTAATATCTGCACCAAAAAGTACAGAAGTGTAATATGAGCACCAAAACCACGGGTACTCAGTAGGCATCATCGGCCGACTGAGCGCATATAAGATATAAAAGCAGTAAGTAACAGATAGCAAGAAAGCAGTCACTGAAGCAATAAGCAAGACACAAGGAGCTAGCACAGATCATCCATAACCAAGAGCTTCAAGTAACACATGCTAGTACAGAGATACAATTACACAGAATCACAGGTGAAGGAAAGGAGAACACACCTGGAGTCCTTGCACAATAATATAAGTAAGTAAAGAGAGAGTTGAGAAAATGGCAGTATACCGGTAACCTCAAGTAAACAAAAAAGATGGAGAGCAGTCTAAGATACTCAAAATGGAATCAACAAGTATAAGGAAATCATAACACCGATCCAATCACATGATAGCATAACCAGGGAATCACCTCACAAGTACCACCCTAGGATGAAATAACTAAACCACAATAACCGAGAGATACCACTCAGCTTCCCACAAGAATAGAACCAGAGTCTCACACTCTGCTCAGAAGGCCACAAAAAAGTGCCTCAATAAGATATGACTCCGTAGCCCTCACAATAATCATATATCCCACAACCAAAAACTCAACAGGTTAACCATCACTAATCCTTCACTAACCGAGTGCCAAGACAAGCTCTAAATAAAGACAGGAGTAAATATAGTCTACCTACAGTCCCAACAGCCGCCCATACAACCGAGGAACACAATCAAGTGAAAGCAAACCCTCCGGCATCCCATACTACCAGAGCGTACACTGAACACACAACAAACAAGGGTGGAATCCAATGCATGATATGATGTGTGAAATAAAACCTCTGTATGTACCTCTTCCGGTGTCAATCGGGCCCAGGAGGCAGGTTCCATGAAAGGACTCAGCATGTATACCTCTACTCCATCATATACCCATCCCTCCGGCGCACTCAGTACGAAGCCCCAGGCCCAGAGCGGCAAGGTCCATGGAGGTCCCCGATCCCATACTAAAACTCAGTATCAAGACATGTCATCTGGAAGCAAGTCCGGATCAAGATAGAGACCCAGTCTCAAGTATGCATGCCCAAACCCCGTACAGGACTAAAGTAGTAGAAAATTCCTCAAAAACCCCTCCAAGGGGTGCCCGGGCGTAACCGGGTCTAAAACTGTAATAAATCAAGTCTAGTGCTCTGCCCCGCAGAGACTAGTATCAGTAATAAAATCAAGTCTGGTGCTCTGCCCCGCAGAGACTAGTATCAATAATAAAATCAAGTTTGGTGCTCTGCCCCGCAGAGACTAGTACCAGTAATAAAATCAGTGAGAAAACATCCAAAAATCCCCTTTTCTATCAACAACAGTACCAAAAACGGCCCCCCAGGGCCATGCAAATTTAGGAAAACTGTAGGTAGTGGCTCACAGCCAAAACTGTAGTAAAACATGCAGGGGAAAACCTTTTTCATGGATGATATACTCGCACACAAATATAAAAGTAGCCCAACGGCTCACAATAATTCCTATCAGCCCTACACAGGCTGAATAGCTACTCAGCAGACATAAACAGCCTAAAAGGATAATCTCTATGTCCGGGACTCACGGACATTCCCAAATAGCCCACCATCTATGTTCCAGAGTCAATACAAGGCCACACAGGACCACATAGGAAATATACATTACTACGTGAATACTACAAACAACGTATGAAATAGACAGACGAAAGGCGGACAAGGTCTGGGTTACCAACCTATAACAACCCATTCAAGGATGCTAATTAATGCAGTTATAGCCTATATACGCAGAGTCTAGATAGGGGCAAACCATAACCTACCTGTCATTCGATGACTAGCTGCGGGAACGGCATCGTCCATTCTCGAACTGCTCCAGGAAGCTCTGAATCACACAAAACAAATACTTTCAACTGAATCCCCAAACACGTCACTATGAAGCTTGACCAACTAAGGTAATAGAACAATTGCTAGAATCGACAAGGCTGCAAGAACGAGCCATAGCCAATTGATAAGGTGTTAATGTCACACTCACGACCAGCCAACTCCAAAACATAAGATGAGGCCAATAACAATAACAAATGGCAGCTAAATCCAACAACAATACGTTAACCACATCTCCAAGGAGCGACGAGCTCCCGAGGCACTATTTCAAGGCGTACTTCATGTCATTCAATCCAATAACCATCGTTCGTGACTCCAGTACGAGTCACACAAATCCCCAGTACCTCCAACATCGTAACACCATCAACATACAACAATAACAACCCAATTTAATATGACAAAGGGGCTGCCCGGAGCCACGGATCCAAAATACCACTTTGTGGCTTAGAAATCCATAAAACAATACTAGAACATGAAATTACGAAGGAGGGTCATAGGAGGAAGGTTACCTCGACAAAAAGCTTTGAAATACCAAGCTAAACATGCTGTTATAAGGACCCACCACGAGCTGTAACAATATACGGCAAGAAAACACGACAAACATGCCGATAACAATAAGTTCTCCTCGGAATTGATTCTAAAGCTCAAATTAAGAATGAGTCGAGGATTTAGAACCCTTACCTTCTGATAATCAAATGATAATACCATAAAAATATCAGTCCCACGAACTGCCTCCTTGCAGTAGCAACAAACGGAGCCAAAACGAAGAGAAAACTATACCACGACGATGAGCTCGCGACGTAGAGCAACTTCCGTTAAACTTCCGAATTGAAAGGATCAAGGTCCATGGATTATTTCTAAGGTTTATATCTGATTTTTTAAGGTTTTGTTCTGTTTTTATGGGTTTAAAACGAAGGAGAAGCTGATTTATAAAGGCAAACCGACTTAGGATGTGGGCCCCACCTTGAAGTGTCTGCTTGTGCAGTTTTACGAAAATGTGAATATCTCTCTATTCTGAAGTCGTATGGATGAACGGTTTAGTGAGTTGGAAACTAGACTCGTAGAACTTCGATTTGATATATTAGGGGCCCACTAACTCTTTATAGATAGGGAGAAACACCCCAAGACATTTAACCCAAATTTGAAGAGAATTCCTTAAAGGAATTTACAATAACTTTTTCCGACTTTTGTTTCGCAACTTGCTTGACTTCAAAACTTATCATACGACCATTTTGCCATTACAATACCTCATAACACATCCTTCTTAGTATATTAGACACTATTAGTCTTACCCCAAAGGAACGGGTTACTTTAAACCTTCCAAACGGGCGAGGTGTTACACGAGGCATTTCTTTAACTCGAACTTTTGAGTAAGGGATTCCCTTGACCTAGAACCTTGGTTTAGTTCTTTGATATTACCAAGAATGTTGTCAAAAGTCAATGATTTCCAAAGTTGAAGCTCTAAAACGAGGAACGGCCATACAGACTGAACAAATGGCCCGGGCATCGAACTACCGGTCCCGACAAGCCATAAATGACTTGAGCCGCTACAAGTAAGCTCTAATGGTACAAGAAAGGCGAAAATGTGTAAATGACCAGAAGGGTCATTACATCATCCACTACTAAAAAGACTTTCGTCCTCGAAAGTCAGGAAGGAATAAAATACCAGAGATTTAAGAATAGCGGATACAACGCCCATTCTACTCTCTCGGACAACCCGAGTAGCCTCCACGACCGTGCGACACCCAACAGAACAGAAACAAGCCTTAGTTTCTTACTAGCCAAGCTAGATTTTAACCTGCAAAGATCTGCCAACCCAAACTGAACCTTGAGAATCTTAACCGAAAAGCACCTACACAACACCAAAACCAGAGCACCAAGGCTATCAACACACAGAACTCGAATCCTCAAAACCATACCAAGTTTACCAGAAAATCCATCAACCCAAAACTCTAACTCATGAACCCGCTGTTCCACAAAACCCTCTTTTTTTTAACTGAATCCTTTAGCACCACAAACAGGAAGCTGCATACAAGCCGAACACTCAAACCACCCTCGAAGCATCAACTGACACACCAGAGATCCATAGTTCCTGCTTATACTTTACCACGAACGAAGTCACCCATTTTATTCAAACTCTTTTTAAGCCAAGATATAGGCTACTAGCCTTTGCCATCCAAGATAACAACCCGTAGCATATTATTGAAACTAAAGTTACCTGCCTTGACTGACCAGCAACCAACGAACGAACATTTTTTCTAACATCAAATTCGCTAACTGAACCGTGCTAGGTCTGAATTAGCTGCAAGTGAATGAACCAGGGTAACCTACCCAAAAGACCCAAACCAAATGTATGATCCTACAAGAAGTGTGGTAAGCCTACCACGAAGTCTGTAACCATGAGCCAAGCTCCCAACTCTAGAAAACACTACTGCTACTCTGAACACTTGAACACCATTTGAATGTGAAATTGCCTTACGAATCTCACCTCAGGAAGAAGTCCACCATGCCACAAATATCAATTCCAAACAACCCGAAGGCAAAGGAAAAGGTGCCTGGGGTTCAAAGTTACCATCTAGCCATAGAAATTTTTGCATATACTTTCGATTCATTCCTTTGGCTCGAATCAACCGCTCTACTGGTTCTGCAAACAACCAACCACTTCAAAGCATATATCATAACAAAATTCTAGTCCATACTGGCCGAGTCTAACCAACACTGGAACCCCACATAAATAGCAACTCTGGACGAATCAATTAAATATGCTTTCAAATCCTTGGCAAATGAATGACGATTACTAGTCTCTACGTATCATCAGAACTCAAAATAGCAATGCTAGTTTCAACCCGCACAAGCTGACCACATAAAGCATACACCACTATTGAAGCTCAAACTTACGCCGCTGAGTCTGTCCAACCATGGTAAAAGGATCTCATACTAACTAGAATACTGCTGAAATCTGGAATATCCCGCTTCTTGCAGAGGTTTGCCAAGGACTAGGTGTCCAAGGACAATAGCCGCATCCGCAACTGAAGTAAAGAAGCTAAGTTGCCCGCACCCACTGCCTCCCGGCACTAGGATGCTGCAACCAAATAGAAACTTCCACGAACTATCCGATGTAACCTGCCAAGCATGATTCTGAATCCCAACTCAAAAATACCAACTAAAGCCTTGGTCGAACCAGTATGCTGCCAATGAACCCGTAAGAACCCAAGCTAACTAGGACTGAATATGCAAATTGTCAACACCGCAGTTGCTACTGAAACAAAACCAATCGATGGAAAACCCACATTAATGTGTAGACGGCTGAATCGAATCACCAAAACACAATCCCAAAGCAAACCTTTATCGCCACCTCAGGCAACTACGAGGACACATAAACACATACAAAGAGTTATTTCCCTTCTTTTTCAACTAAACAAAAATGCTTCCTTAGCACATACTAAACCTTACAAATCCTTTCTCGAAAAAGAACCTGAAGCCATTACCTTACTACTCATAGCTACACATCAAATTCAATAAGGCAGGAGAAGGATGGGCCGGATGCCCAACTCACCCAAAATGCCTACAAATACAACCCAACCACGAGGTCATGATCAACACTTAGTCGGAAGTGCTTAAAGTCAAGACCCAATCACGATGCCAACATCCAGAGCTCATCGAAAGAACTACGATCAAGATTCGTTCCAACTGGAGATAGGGATACAACCAAACACCCAACGGACCAGGAAGTGGAGGAGACTATGGGAACAACCCACATACCTGCCAACCTCCTAAACTAATCAACAAAGAGGGTCGACTCTAGACACTCAGGAGACCAAACCAATCTATGCACACTAGCATAACCAATATCTCCCAACTGAGGCAAAATCTCAACTCCGGCCCAACTACCGGTAATACACCGAACCATCACACGGATCTCTAGCCACGCTAGATAACGTCCTAGGCAACAACCATCTAGAACTGCTCAACAAGGGCAACTCAACCACAAGTCCAAAATCACAATGAAATAGGGATAACCCAACTAGAAACAGACTGACAAGAACTACCCACGAACTACAACTCTGGGAAAATACCTCTCAAGGATAACTTACCCCCATCCACTAATAAAGAATAAACTACCAATAAAATAACATATCGATACTACAATTTGGGTAGCCAAACAACTTAAACAAGTAGCAGGTAGACATATAAGCAATTACATGACAGAAGGGATAGAGTCGCAACACGAGCGGGACTAACATAAGTCGAAGGTAGCAAAAGCCTAACCTGAAGCAATAATATCAGGAACCTCTACCTCTGGCCCACCAAGAGGAGTATCAAGCTGATGGGATATAACTCTGGACTGAGTAGTCGAAGCTAAAGGCCCAACTAGCCCTTGCCGGGGATAAGATCTATAAAGGTGACCAATCTCTCCACAATGATAACAACCAGGCTGTCCGGGATACGCAATCATGGGGTAATTCCTAGTAAAGTGCCCATGCTCACCACACCAAAAAAATACTATACAAGATGAAGTCCGATGGGAAAATCTTGCCTCGTACTCCAATACTGATAGACAACCTTGCTGAAGAACTAGAAGCTCAACTATAACTGAAGCACCACTCATAGAACCAGGTACTGAAACACTCACCAAAGGACTCAGAGTCCTAGCCACGGTGTCCTGAAGCGCTGAGGTCGCTATAAATCCAATCAGAGGTTGGTCTGACCCCACACCCCCTATTTAGTGCGGTAAAGCCTCACTCTGGAGTCCTGGTGTTGATAGAAGCACTGAAGCAACAGGCACAGAAGCCTCGGCACCAACCAATATCGCACTCGTATGAGGCATCTCAGAATGAATGAATAACCGAAGTCTAGAAGTCAATAGATCCAGGAACGCACGATGAGGAGCCAAGAAGATAAAACATTTCCTAACAATGCACTGTAACCTCCCCCAGATAGGATACTGACGTCATCGTACCGATCCACGAGACTCTACTTAGACACTTGCTTCTGTACTATGACACCAGTGAACCTAGAGCTCTGATACCAAGCTGTCACGACCCTATTTCTCAAGTCATGATGGCACCTACAATCCCCCAGTAGGTGAACCAATTCCCGTAGCCCAGAATGGTTAGTAATGGGCTACTACCTAACCAAAATGCACCAGCAAGCAGAAATAAGCGGAAGCAAAACTCGAATATAAATACATAAAGGAAACTACACCAACCCCAAGACTTGGTATCAATAGTACATAAGCTTCTAATAGGATACAAGTTCTAGTAGTAACAAAATACAACATAAATTGCCTCCGAAAGTACAAGGAGCAACAGTACAACAGATGAGATGTAGACAAGCCCCGATCGTCAGGCGCTCACCCTAGTCTCGAAGATCCAAAAGCTGCACGAGTCTCCAATGCGATCAACGGTGAAAGCTCAGCTAATATCTGCACCAAAAAGTACAGAAGTGTAGTATGTGCACCAAAACCACGGGTACTCAGTAGGCATCATCGACCGACTGAGCGCATATAAGATATAAAAGCAGAAACTAACAGATAGCAAGAAAGCAGTCACTGAAGCAATAAATAAGGCACAAGAAGCTAGCACAGATCATCCATAACCAAGAGCTTCAAGTAACACATGCTAGCACAGAGATACAATTACACAGAATCACAGGTGAAGGAAAGGAGAACACACCTGGAGTCCTTGCACAATAATATAAGTAAGTAGAAAGAGAGTTGAGAAAATGGCGGTATACCGGTAACCTCAAGTAAACAGAAAAGATGGAGAGAAGTCTAACATACTCAAAATGGAATCAACAAGTATAAGGAAATCATAACACCGATCCAATCACATGATAGCATAACCAGGGAATCACCTCACAAGTACCACCCTAGGATGAAATAACTAAACCACAATAACCGAGAGATACCACTCAACTTCCCACAAGAATAGAACCAGAGTCTCACACTCTTCTCAGAAGGCCACACGAAAGTGTCTCAATAAGATAGGACTCCCTATCCCTCACAATAATCATATATCCCACAACCGAAACCTCAACAGGTTAACCATCACTAATCCTTCACTAACCGAGTGCCAAGACAAACCCTAAATAAAGACAGGAGTAAATATAGTCTACCTACAGTCCCAATGGCCGCCCATACAATCGAGGAACACAATCAAGTGAAAGCAAACCCTCCGGCATCCCATACTACCGGAGCGTACACTGAACACACAACAAACAAGGGTGGAATCCAATGCATGATATGATATGATATGATGTGTGAAATAAAACTTCTGTATGTACCTCCTCCGGTGCCAATCGGGCCCAGCAGGCATGTTCCATAGAAGGACTCAACCTGTATACCTCTACTCCACCGTATACCCTTCCCTCCAGCGCATGCAGTCTGAAGCCCCAGGCCCAGAGCGGCAAGGTCCATGGAGGTCCCCGACCCCATACTAAAACTCAGTATCAAGACATGTCATCCGGAAGTAAGTACGGGATCAAGATAGATACCCGGTCTCAAGTATGCATGCCTAGACCCCGTCCAGGACTAAAGTAGTAGAAAATGCCTCAAAAACCCCTCCAAGGGTGCCCGGGCGTAACCGGGTCTAAAACTGTAGTAAATCAAGTCTAGTACTCCACCCCGCAGAGACTAGTATCAGTAATAAAATCAAGTCTGGTGCTCTGCCCCGCAGAGACTAGTATCAGTAATAAAATCAAGTCTGGTGCTCTGCCCCGCAGAGACTAGTACCAGTAATAAAATCAGTGCAAAAACATCCAAAAATCCTCTTTTCTATCAATAACAGTACCAAAAACGGGCCCCAGGGCCATGCAAATTTAGGAAAACTGTCGGTAGTGGCTCACAGCCAAAACTGTAGTAAAACATGCAGGGGAAAGCCTTTTTCATGGATGATATGCTCGCACACAAATATAAAAGTAGCCCAACGGCTCACAACAATTCCTATCAGCCCTGCACAGGCCCAATAGCTACTCAGCAGACATAACCATCCTAAAAGGATAATCTCTATGTCCGGGACTCATGGACATTCCCAAATAGCCCACCATCTATGTTCCAGAGTCAATACAAGGCCACACAGGTAATATACATTACTACGTGAATACGACAAACAACGTATGAAATAGACGGACGAAAGGTGGACAAGGTCTGGGGTACCAACCTATAAAAACCCATCCAAGGATGCTAATTAATGCAATTATAGCCTATATACCCAGAGTCTAGATAGGGGAAAAACATAACCTACCTGTCATCCGATGACTAGCTGCGGGAACAGCGTCGTCCAGGCTCGAACTGCTCCAGGAAGCTCTGAATCACACAAAACAAATACTTTCAACTGAAGCCCAAAGGCGTCTCTACGAAGCCTGACCAACCAAGGTAATGGAACAATTGCTAGAATCGACAAGGCTGCAAGAACGAGCCATAGCCAATTGATAAGGTGTTAATGTCACACTCGCGACCAGCCAACTCCAAAACATAAAATGAGGCCAATAACAATAACAAATGGCAGCTAAATCCAAAAACAATATGTTAACCACATCTCCAAGGAGCGACGAGCTCCCGAGGCACTATTCCTAGGCGTACTTCATGTCATTCAATCCAATAACCATCGTTCGTGACTCCAATACGAGTCACACAAATCCCCAGTACCTCCAACATCATAACACCATCAACATACAACAATAACAACCCAATTTAATATGACAAAGGGGCTTCCCGGAGCCACGGATCCAAAATACCACCTCGTGGCTAAGAAATCGATAAAACAATACTAGAACATGAAATTACGAAGGAGGGTCATAGGAGGAAGGTTACCTCAACAAAAAGCTTTGAAATACCAAGATAAACATGCTGTTATAAGGACCCACCATGAGCTGTAACAATATATGGCAAGAAAACACGACAAACATGCTGATAACAATAAGTTCTCCTCGGAATTGATTCTAAAGCTCAAATTAAGAATGAGTCAAGGATTTAGAACCCTTACCTTCAGATAATCAAATGATAATACCATAAAAATATCAGTCCCACGAACTGCCTCCTTTAAGTAGCAACAAATGGACCCAAAATGACGAGAAAACTATACCACGAGGATGAGCTTGCGACGTAGAGCAACTTCCGTTAAACTTCCGAATTGAAAGGATCAAGGTCCATGGATTATTTCTAAGGTTTATATCTGATTTTGTAAGGTTTTGGTCTGTTTTTATGGGTTTAAAACGAAGGACAAGCTGATTTATAAAGGCAAATCGACTTAGGATGTGGGCCCCACCTTGACATGTCTGCTTGCGCAGTCTTACAAGAATGTGAATATCTCTCTATTCTGAAGTTGTATGGATGAACAGTTTAGTGAGTTGGAAACTAGACTCGTAGACCTTTGATTTGGTATATTGGGGGCCTACTAAATCTTTATAGATAGAGAGAAACACCCCAAGACATTTAACCCAAATTTGAAGAGAATTCCTTAAAGGAATTTACAATAACTTTTTCCGACTTTTGTTTCGCAACTTGATTGACTTCAAAACTTATCATACGACCATTTTGCCATTACAATACCTCATAACACATCCTTCTTACTATATTAGACACTATTAGTCTTACCCCAAAGGCACGGGTTACTTTAAACCTTTCAAACGGGCGAGGTGTTAAATGAGTCATTTCTTTAACTCGAACTTTTGAGTAAGGGATTCCCTTGACCTAGAACCTTGGTTTAGTTCTTTGATATTACCAAGAATGTTGTCGGAAGTCAATGATTTTCAAAGTTGAAGCTCTAAAATGAGGAACGGCCATACAGACCGAACAAATGGCCCGGGCACCGAACTACTGGTCCCGACAAGCCATAAATGACTTGGGCCGCTACAAGTAAGCTCTAATGGTACAAGAAAGGCGAAAATGTGTAAATGACCGGAAGGGTCATTACAGAATACCATCAAAATTGTCAGTATAAGGTTTTATCTGATTGATAAAGGGTAAACCTAAAATAATATCTTCGTTAATATCTTTAGTGATGACAAAATCATTAACAAAACAAATATTATTATTGCAGATAAGAGCTTTAGAAAGCTTAAAATTAATCTTCATTTTTTCTCCTGTTGTAGAGTAAAGACGAGTAGTACTCTTTTCTAAGTACTCAGTAGGGATTAAGCCTTTGACTATGCAGTTACGATCAGCACCTGTGTCAAAGAGAGGGACCTTTTGTAAAACAAAGTCCTTAATAATAATTTTTACCGGTATATGGGCACTTAAGGACCTAATGTTAGTTATAACTAACTGATTAAGGGGGATCATACTTTCAGATGTTATTCCTGGGAAATGCCTGGTGGTTGGTTCGATTTTAATAGCTTTACCTAGATTGGGAAAGTCATTAGGATTATTGTCTACGGAGTAAGAGACTTCTTTAAGGATCTGGCTTGTAAGAACGCTAAGTTCTACACTGCTAAGTCTGGTCTTGATTTCGTGAATCTCTTGTTTAAGGGAACTAACCTCTTCTCTAAGTTCTGAAATGGAGGGTTCTACAGGTTTTTGAAATCTAGACATAACATTTTTCATGTTAAAAGGTTCTATGACCCTAGGAGTTTTTACCTTATTAGAATCTAGAACGATTTTCTTAAGTTCTAAGAGGTATTTGGTCTTAGCTTCTTCGTTAGTGATATGTCCAATGACGTCAAAGAGGATTGGACTCCTATAACTTGCTTAGGGCAAGAACAGAATATTCCACAATCAGGGCAATCGCTACCAGATTGGGACTGGTCAGAACTATAGGCGATGTTGATATCTTCTTCATCACTGTATTCTTCACTAGATGAATGACTAGGAGAATCATAATACTGTTCTTCTAAAATAGTGAGGAGTTGTTCCTTGGTATCATCTGCTAAACCTAAGAGGTTGATCTTTTTCTTCTTCTTAGAGTTTGGGCAATTGTTAGCTCTATGGCCTGTCTTGCCGCAATCCCAGCAGACGTCTTTCCCTTTATGACGTCTTTTGGAACTCTTTCGGCGAGGTTCTTTAGATTTGTCCTGGGTTCTTCTAGATTTAGATCTATGAACCTTCTTAGAAGAAGTGCTAGGTTTATGTTTTCTAGATGGAGGAATGGCTGTAACGAAACCAAAGTCTTGACAAAAACTTCCTAATTCATTTTTAGAAGAAGTTTGGTCTTTCTTAAGTTGATGCTTAAGCTTAAGATCAGTGCAAAGCTCTAGGCCTACAGTATTGATAATACTAACAATATATCCGTATGTCATGTTACTATAGGGGATTTTACCATCGCACCTATCTTTAATCTTTGTTCTAACCTTATCGGCAAAGAGAGGGGGTAAACCACTAATAAATCTTTCTTTCCAAAAGTCATGATTGTAGTCAGTTCGGGTCATAACTTTAGCTAAGAAGGTATCTTTGTACCACCTAAAGTCAGTGAGCTTGGGACAAGAAAGGTTGTTAAGGATTTCTAGACTCCTATCTTGAAAGAGTTTAGGTTCACCTACAAAGTGCTTAGCAATAAGGTAGAGGAGGGTTGCGCAAGCGTCCTTCTTCTGAACCTGAGCAACCGTATCAACACCATTCTCAGTTTTGACAACAGACTCAATGGCTTTGGCATCGTTGATAGCTGCTTTGATGTCTTCAGTGAGACAGGTGTTCCACCAATGTTTGAGCATGCCAGTGAAGCCTGCAGCAACCATGGTAGCGGCTTCTTTTTCAGAGGCATTCCTAATTTTATAGGCAGTGATAGCAACTCCCATTTCATGGAGTTTATTGTAAACTTGGTGTTCTGCTAATCCGTCAATGTTCCACTCGGTTATACCCGTACCATCATGGGAACCAGTTGAAAGAAAAACATTTTCTTCAAACTGCATGTCTGGAAAGGAGGGTTTTTGGTAGTAATTTTTGCGGGTATGAAACCGATTACTGGTAAGTTTAAAAGATTTTTCCCTTTTAGATGGTGGTAAGGGTATCCTTGGATCTGGTAATGGAGAACTTTGCTAGTTTCTCATTGATTTGTTCAAGGATTTTTCCTAAAGCATCAAAATTTCCAGCTAGCTTAGGGAACTTATCCTTACTGAATTCTGTCATCTTAAAGATAGGATTGGTCTCAATAATACTGCTAGTACTTGTCTTGGAGGGGATAGGAATGCTAGCAAGGTGAGCTTTTTCTTCTATCTGCCTAAAAATGACATGAAGAAGCTGGTTAGTGTAGTTGTTTTGTTCAACTACTTTGTCTATGTCTCTAGTGGTGACCTGCTTAAAAGTTTGGTCAGGGTTTTTCTCACTATTGAGTTTGAAAGAGGAGGCTAAGATGACCTTGTTGGAATGTGCAATTTTTATCCCTTCAAGAGGGGGAACTATAGATTCAATGATCTTATTGGACTGGGTATGCCATCTTTGTACAAGAACCTTTAATGATTCTTGTTGATGGTCCAACTTGCATGTGATCTCAAACCATTTGAAGAATTCGATGTCACATCGGATTCTCTTCATGTCTTTGATCCAGTCTTTTCCATAGAGGGATTGTTGTTTTTCATCATAAGTGCTAAAATACCAATTTTTTTTGGGTCCCCCCTAATCAGAGTTCTCATACTTGAGGCCTATAAGTCTCAGTAATTTTATTAAGTAGGTCTTTTCAAGGGTAATTCATGACAGACTAAAGAAGATTCTACCTTCATTGATCTCTAATGATCAGTCAGGCTTTGTGAAGGGGAGGAGTATAATAGAAAATGTGCTTCTCACCCAGGGGATAGTAACTGATATTAGAAAAAGAGGTAAACCAGCTAATGTGGTTCTAAAGCTTGATATGGATAAGGCTTATGATAAGGTATCCTGGTCATACCTAATCAAAGTCTTAGCAAATATGGGTTTTTCTGATCAGCTCATAGATTTGATTTGGAGACTCTTAGCAAAAAATTTGTATTCAATCTTATTTAATGGCCAAGCTAAGGGCTTCTTTCACTCCACTAGAGGAGTAAAGCAAGGGGACCCTTTATCCCTAGCTTTATTTGTTCTATCAACAAAAGTACTCTCTAGAGCTCTGAATTCCTTGTTTGATTTATAACTATGTGGGATATGGAATGCCCAAATGGAGTCAGAACCTAAATCACTTGGCATATGTTGATGACACTATCATTATTGCATCAACTAAGGAGGACTCTCTCAAGCAGATTATGAAAGTGTTGAAAGAATATGAGGAAGCTTCAGGCCAGCTTATCAATAAGGAGAAAAGTTCTTTCTACATGTTTCATAAGGTGGATCATAGGTTGTTTGACAAGGTTGAAAACATTACTGGGTTCTCTAAATGGAACTTCCCTTTCAAATACTTAGGCTTCCCAATATTCAACAACAGGAAGAGGAAAGAGTATTACAATGACCTCATTAAAAATGGGCAAAGATAAGTTGCAAAATTAGAGAGGTAAACTCTTGTCCTATGGTGGAAAGGTAGTTCTAATTGAAATTGTGCTTCAAAGTGTCCCTGTCTACCTATCATCTATTGTGGTACCGACCAAGTATACCATCAATGAGATACATAAAGTGTTTGCTAGATTTTTTTTAAGAACTAAGGAAGAAGGCAGAAACAGATATTGGGTCTCCTAGGCAAAACTATGCATCCCCAAAAAAGAAGGAGGTTTGGGTTTCAGATCCTTATATGATATCTCTAAAGCACTTTTTTCCAAGCTTGGTGGAGGTTCAGAACCACATAAATACTTTGGTCCACATTCAGGCGGAATAAGTATTGCAAGAAGTTCAAATCCACTCAAGTACAATGGAAAGGTGGTTCTCAAATCTGAAAAAAAAATGCTAGATGCTAGAGACCAAATTGATGAGATGATATGGTGGGAGCGAAGGAGTGGAAATATGGACACTTGGGAGGACAATTGGACAAGACTTGGGGTTATTAAAAGTAGTCATCCAGAATATCAAAGCGATACAAGCAAGGAGGATTTGAGTTATTTCATGATTAATGAGGATGGAATGTGGACAGGATGTAGGAAGGATTACCAGATGATATGGTGCACAATGTTCAGAATAAGTTACAGTTGACATCCATCATAAATATTCCTGACCAAACCTGGTGGATGTATTCTAGTTCAAGGAAATTCATAGTAAGGAGTTCTTGGGAGAAATTTAGACAAAGGAACTAGGAGAGGAGAGACAATCATTTGGTTTCATATGGACTAATGGAGTTCCTTATAAAATTTCCTTTTTCCTATAGAGACTATGGCACTACAAATTGCCACTGGATGAGATATTAAAGGGACTGAAGATCAACCTGGTCTCAAGATGCAAGTGTTGTGAGATAACACAAGAGGAATCAATAGTACATCTATTCATCACAAGTGATTTTGCAGTCTCTATCTGGAGCTACTATGAAGGCACAGTTGGACTACATGGGTCATTCATTCAAGTCCAACAAACACTGTTAAGTGGTGGGAAATGGACTGCTGTGCTAAGTTAAAGCCTATTTACCATGCACTACATGCTTTTATGTGATGGCAACTATGAAAGAGGAGAAATGTTATCATGCATGGGGGGAAGATTCTAGATTGAAAGTTATCCAGGAGATAAATAACAATCTAGTCCTCTTATCTTGATGTAATTATCCTTGGATGAGAAGGATTCCTAATCAATGGCCTCAATTGATCCTTTATCAGGAAAGATACAGACAATAGTTTAAAGCTCAACTAATTCAAGGGAAGAAACCAGAGGTAGGATGGTTAAGGTGTAATACAGATGGAGCTAGCAGAGGCAATCCAGGGGAAAGCTCTGCAGCTTTCTGTATCAAAGACTCCAGCGGGGACTTGGTGTATGCTAAAGCAAGGAGACTACGGGAAGCTAATAGTCTCTATGCAAAAGTTGTGGCCATCCAAGAAGGAATTCAATTTTGCATCATGCACTAGAGAATTCCTGTATGCATTGAATCAGATTCTCTATCTATGATTAGCATCCTAGAAGGCAGATGGGAAATACCTTGGGGCATTATCATGGAAGTCAACATGATCAATGTTTGGAGGAATATGGGGCTAGTGTAGTTTGCCCACATCCTAAGGGAACACAATGCACTAGTTGATTTTTTAACTAACAAAGTATTTCTTTTTGTAGGTACAAAGACAATTCAATATAGAACATTTCAAGAACTACCAACACAAGCAAAGATTTTCTCAACATAGATAAATAAGAAATTCCTCAAATAAGAATCAATATTTCCAGAAACAGGGAACAAACTGACTGCCATAGCACACATCCATAAAGGGGCATGTATTAAGATAATCTTATGGCCCCCAACAGATATTACAACCATATATAACAAGTTCAAGATCGACAATAACGAAAACAACAATAGTAACAGTGACATAAGTAGATCTAAACATATTACCTAGTGTGGAACCAACTAGTAGTGGTATTATTCCTTTAAAGGGTTCATTCCACTGTTGTGTCATGACCCAATTTCTCAGTCATGATGGCACCTACAACCTCCAGTAGGCAAACCAATCCCCATAGCCTGGAATAGTCAGTAATGGGCTACTATCTAACAAGCTAAGCAGAAGAATAGTTTAAATAAGCGGAAGCAAGGGAACAAGATGAAAATAATGGATAACAGGAATAATATAACAATGCGGAAGCTAAACCAAACCCAAAACCTGATATCATAGCGTATAAGAGCCTGATCTACATAAGGAGTACAAAGGATCCAAAAGTAATATATACAAAGCTATCTTCGAGTAGTAATATAGTACAAGATATATAGATAAACTAAAAGCTAAACTCCGGTCGCCAAGAGCTCACCCTCAGTCCAGAATATCACCCAAACAGCACCTCACATGAGTCTTCACAAACTAACAATGATGGCTCACACTAGGATCTGCACCAGAAGATGCAGAGTGTAGGGTGAGCATCAAATGTGAAG
Organism: Jaltomata sinuosa; assembly: GCA_003996215.1. NCBI lineage: Eukaryota > Viridiplantae > Streptophyta > Magnoliopsida > Solanales > Solanaceae > Jaltomata > Jaltomata sinuosa. Next base: position 786,186 of record QJPP01001966.1, on the reverse strand, counting down.
CATAAGGTACCCAGTAGGTATCATAGGCCGAATGGGCACATATAAGATAAAAGAGTAATAACAGACAGAATAGAAGCAAGCAATCACGGAAATAAATAAAAAAGTACACAGGAACTAGCCCAGAGGGAAGACAACAGAACAACATACAAGGCTAGCAAGTAGGATATATACACACATACACAGGTGAAAGTAAGAAATGACACACCTGGGATCCTTGCAACAACAGTATATACATAACAAGTTCTAGAAATGGATGGTATACTGGTAACCTCAAGTATAAGGAATGGAAGGGAAGAGTAAAGGTAGACATGCTTGGAAAATAGGAAACAACAATTAGACTAATCATATCAATCTCAAGTCCATAAACTAATAACCTAGCAATATCCAACTCCACACTTATAAGAGTAACGGGGAACAATTCCATAATAAAATAACCAGAGTCTACCTACAGTCCCCCCGCTGCCCATACAATCGAGGAGCACAAACAAGTGAAAACAAACCCTCCGGCATCCCATACTACCAGAGCGTACAATAAACAGATAACAAACAAGGGTGGTACCTCACACAGATGAATGATATGCTATGAAATGCCAAGATCATGCAATCTCAGTGTCAGTATGTTACCCCCTCCGGTTCCCCAAAGGTCCAGTAAAGGCGGGATCCATGGAAGGACTTCTCCCGAGTAAATCTTCTCCATCGTAAACACCTACCCCCGGTCACTCTTTTGCCCATAGCACTAGGTCCAGAATGACAGGGTCCATGGAGGTCTACTCCTAGACCACATACTACACTCTAACCTTAAAATACCGTCTGGAGTACCACCGGATCCAACTATTGATAAATGCTTTAAATGGGTGCTTGAATCCTATCCAAGTCTAAATCAATGAAATAAATGCAGTAAAAATCTCTCCAAGGGTGCCCGGGTATCTCCGGGTCTAAAACAGTAGTAAATAGACTATTGCTCGGCTTTACCTAGTCTAAAAACCATCACTTACCAATAACAAATCTGATCTAGCACCTCGGTCCACCCGAGTCTAATATAGGGAACAAAAACTCAGACATCTCTCTCTCTTAACCTTTCTTACCCCAAGAAGATCCATGAAAGGGATACCAAACCGTTCATAACACATTTTGCTGAAAATGGGCCCCCGAGGCCATGTAAGGTTTGGAAATCATAAATAGTGGGCCAGAAGCCAAACCATAGAGAAATCGAGTAGAAAACCCTTTATATGCATGGGAATGATATGATGAAACACAAATAGCCACCCCGCAGCTCACAATCAACTTAATGGCCCTGCACATGCTCCATAGCTACTCAGCAAGCATAACCAACCTAGAAGGATATTTCTATATTTGGGACTCGCAAACATTCCCAATAATCCCACCATCTATGTTCCAGAGTCAACAAGGCCTCACAGGACCACAAGGGTGATAATATCAACTACTAAGAATACAACATACAACAGAGGAAAGGAATGGGATGAACCATGGAAAAGCGGTCAGGGTCTGTGGTACCAACCTAATAACCCAACTCAAGGATACCAACTAGTACAATTTTATCGGATATATGCTAAGTCTAGGGAGTTAGACCATAACCTAATTGTCGTCCGATGACAGGCTACCTGAACAACAACGTCTAAGCCTAAATTGCTTCGAGAGCTCCTGAATGACAATCAAACTATCATAAACATAATAAGACATTAAACGAGTCTAACAATACCTATATTGCTATAATCGTAGTCGAGTCAAAATCTGGGTCAAAAATAGGCCCACAGGTCCCACAACCCAAAACTAAAAATGGAAAGAAGCACGATGACCCCAATGATGCCAAGAAGGCATGCTCCAAAATTGAGCACAATTTGCCAAGAGAAAGGTGCCAAAACAGCCCGCTCAAGTTGAGTTTCAAGGAAGAATTTAGGAGCTAAAAAACATAAATTTGGCTAGAATCACTTACCAAAAAGATAGAATTTCAAGCCAAGACGGATAAAACTCCACATCTATGAACATGCACCAGCTTAGGAGGCAGAATCTACACAAAAATCCAAGCTTGGGTATGAGCATCAATGGAGGAATTTAGAGGAAAATCAAAGAATACAAGTGAGGAAGAAGCTTACCAAGAGACGAGGAACTATGGATAATCGACGAACAAATGATTCCCCAAGGTTTAGAATTGATCTAGGAGTAATTTAGGAGAGTATTCTAGGAGTTAGAGTTGAGAAGAGATGAGAAAATAAGCTGCAAAAACGAAAACAACAAAATATATAGTTGCTGAAAATTGGCTGGCGCCATCGGCGCTCAAGGCCTGCCACAGGCCAGCGCGATCGCGCTGCTTGGGCGCCGTTGGAGCTGAAGGCCAGGCCTGGAACTATTTTCTACAAATTTTGAAAATTCTACGGGGCATTCCGAGCATAATTAAAAATCGATATTAAAAAACCAACAATGCTAACAGAGTGGAAACGACATTCCGGACTCAACGGAATTGATGAAACTTCCATACCAGGTTATTTCAGAGAAATGTTGACCCAAGTCAACACTACCAAAAATGAACTCAAAGGCTCAAAATGAGTCTGGCTTACCTGGAACTCGAACCAACCACCCTTCTAACCCAAACTTAACGTTCTGGAGTTGATGGAATTGTCGAATTTTGAATCCGACACTCTGATCATTGAAAGTCACCCAAAGCTACACTTTCAACTCCAAATGGCTTGAAAACAGAGAAAACAATACAAAACCCACACCAGAAGTTTTTAGGCCTCAACTAAAGGTCCAACTAGACCAAACTCAATGCTACGAAGCTAACGAAACTGTCAGAATTCAATTCCTAGCACGTTAGCTAAGAATGTTGACTCAAGTCAATGATATTCTAAGTTAAAGCTCTAAAACAAGAAAAAGGGCAAAATAACTAAACGAACAACCAGGGCACCAAAATACTGGTTCCAGCAAGACATAAATGACTTGGGACTGCTACAGAAAAGCTCTAGCAGTACAATAAATGCATAAAAGCGAAGATGACCGGAAGGGTCATCACATGTTGGATACATATTGAGGAAATATTTAGATCTAAAGTTTCCTAAACTACTCCAATCTAAAGCATAAAGACAAGATCAGAAAATACCACAAACACTTTTGTAATGCATATTCACAAGCTGTACAAGACCCTCATTATTTAGGTATTAATTCCAAAGCGTATCGTTAACTAGGGAATCACCCCATAAAAGTAGCTCATAACCTGAAAAATGAAAGAAATAAAGGTGTAAGATGATACCTCAAGAAGAGATTGGGAGTTAAAGGGATGAACTCTTACCTTCATAGCTGGAAACAGAGAGAAGAAGGTTCTCCTTCTCCGACGAGCTTCTTCAGTGGCAATGGACCAGATATCAAGACCTTCTACATCGGGTGTTTTCCCTTCCACTTTCCTAATTCCTTTTCTCCTTAGCTTCTAGATCTTTCTCATTTTTTCTTTGTCTTAGTTAGATTTATTTTTATTTTAATTGTCTAATTTGGCTTGGGCCTATTGGACAAAGTCATAATCAGACTTTTTTCTTTGTGTAAATATTAGTTCTTTGATTAATAAAATGTGGCCCAATGGGTCTTTGATTGAAAAAATGACAATCATTTTGGGACAAAAGGAATATTAGATTGTGTAATTATAAAAGTTGTAGGTACACCACATAATAACTGAACAATATAGTAATTGTATTGACAAATATATATCAAAAATGAGAATTGGACACATGGAAAGATGGATAAGAGCACACTTTTATATTCACCTACCTACAAATGAAAGTCCTAAAGACAGAGTGAAGATCATTATTAGGTATCACTCTCTACATCTAGACCATTCCACATCAATATGTTGTGTCTAGGAATATCTGCAAAAAGATAGATGCGTGTAGCAAAATAACCACGAGATTCAAAGGATCACGATGTATTCTATTAAAAAGCCTACGATCTTCATGAATGACCTTACCTTGGTGAATGAAGTCCCTTACAATAGAAAAGACAACACCTACTATACTCTATAAAAGTAATCAAGATCCTGTATTGAAACTACTCTAAGAAAACTAGATATTACACATTAAAGAAATATGTAGATAAAACCTAATAGGAACAAGTTCTTTGTTGTACCAATAACTTCTTCTTCGAGGCTCTTCATGTAGAACTAGAAACACTTTGAGGACTCTATATTTGGGTGTGATCAATTTTTAAAGGTTGGATATCGTGTTGCTTATATAGGAGTAAATTGTCACCTTCTAGTTCTCTAATTTAATTTAGATTTGATTGAAGTCTTGCCATAAATCTAATCCTAATTTGACTTGGTCTTCTTTTTATTGAAGCACATGGGATTCTTGGTCTCCTTATTTGATACAAATTCTATGTGCAAGTTCATGATAACTTTCTTTGGATAGCTTTCTAGATTCTTGTTGAGTTGAATTCTCTTATATTACAATTCTCCAAGAAATTCCGATACACATGTGAACAATCTCAATCTTCTTCTATCTTGACAATCTCCTTCTAAGCTTAGAGGAACATGTTTTCTGATGAGTTTCTCTGATAGTATTTCTTGTATTTTCACTTTTTCAAAGAGATATGTGAGCATCTAGTTTTTGATACTGCTTTATTCATTCTTCAACATAAGGATTGACACTTGTACATAATTTATCAATCATCACAACTTCACATAATCTTGAATGTAGATCCAGAGATCATTGTAATTCAACATTGAGGTCTTTATCATCACACTTCTTGATTTATCCATTCACATTTATTGTAGGATTTATATTTGTAGGACTAGTTCTTTATTAGTCTTTTTATATTTTTTGGCTCTTCATAAACACTCAAGATTGAATTTTGCAAGTACCCAACTGTTCATTTTGATTTTTTCCCATACACATCTCTCATTAATGTATTTGTCACGATCTAAACCGCCACGAGTGGCACTCGCCCTAAACCCTTGGTGACAGAATGAAGTACCTAAGTCAACATTTAACAAAACTAAGCAGCTAAAATCAGTTTGCATAAGTTAAAACCAAGATTCATAATTAAAATAAATGATCAAGATCCCTGCGGAAAATACTTCCTAAAATCTGAAAGTCGTGTACCAAAACTTCTAGCATAGTCTAGAATATGAGGATGCAACCCCAAAATAAAAGTAGTCTGATTCCGAACAATGGACTAGAAAGAATAGACGGATCCATGGCAGCCTAGAAGAAGTATCTCACCCTTAGATTCAGGAAAAACTCATGTCTCAACTGAGGTTGCGCAGCAGCCGCCAGAATATGCCCTGTACTCAACAAAAGAAGAGCAGGTGCAGTATCAGTACACAAAAACAACAGTGTACTGGTAGTATCATCGACCAACTCCAATATATGAAATATGAATACTTAACTAAAACTCAGTAAAGCAGGAGAAAACATGTATAAACAAAGTCAGCAAATATAATCCAGACTCTCAGTCATCAACCTGACTTATCAATCACATGAGATATGTCCAAAACCACAAAGACAATAACAAATGTGACTCCATACGCCATTCAAGTAACCCGGACCACTCAAGGATCCCTAAGACAATATCTATAGTGTTTAACATGCAATCTTGGTCTACACAAGAACCAATCCAGCATTTAAACACAACCACCCGACCAATCATGGACCAATATGCAACAATTACATCACAAGAAATAAACCCGATCCAGTCATGGAACCAAAACACTGAATCACAACCAAACTTGTACCAGGCATGGTTTCCGAGCCAACCATGATAGAACCTGTACCAGACATAGTACCCAAGCCAACCAATAGATATCTCATACCAGATGTGGTACCTAAGCCAAGTGAATGTCACAGACATCATAACAATCAACAAAAATGAACACAAACCACACTTGTAAAACCAACAAGTATTTAAGACAAGTTCATTTCACAAGATTGGCAACCGAATATCATTAACATTAATTATTGTATACCTTACAACACGTAATGTATAGACAATACTAATATAATAGTTAACATGCACACATAGCATAAATGGGAAACAAATCAACCATCACTTACCTCGAATCAAGCCTGAATGCTCTACTGGACTAGAGCTTTCCCATTTCTTTAATTTCTAGCTTGTTCTTGGTCTAAAACAAATACATAACACAAAATTCAACCCAAATGGCCTAAATATTTGTATATTATATCCTAATCCCAAACCCCAGGCTAAACTCATGATCATTCCACCAAACCTAGGACCTTTCCTCTAATAATTCGCCCAGAACTACCGATTTCATGGTTACATTAGCAAATTACGGTATTAAAATCATTAATTAAATTGTTTATACATAAAACCCTAGGTTTTTTATACCCACAATCATATTACACTAGATTTACTAAGTTAGGGAAATTGAAGTACTAAGTTAGGGAAATAATTTCCTTACCGTTATGAAGATTCTTGGTAGAAAATCAGTAGGATTCACCCTTTTTCTCCTCTTCCCTTCTCCAAAATATTCTTGAACAATTCTGAATATTTTTAGGAAGGCTTTTACATTTACAGCGACTTATCCCGCTATGGCGGCCCAACCCACTATAGCTGCACCGCCGTAGCGGGAGCTGCCCATTATAGTGGGGTTGGCTGCCTTGACTTCTGTTATAGCAGGAATTTCTCTGCTATACCAGTCGTCATTGTAGCAGTGTGTTACCCGCTATTGCGGCTGACATGGGATAGAACTTCAGGAATCCTCCCAATTTTTCCTATTTTACAACACATTTCCAAACCTTGACATTCCATATCAACCCTTTCACGTCAAGTTCGATATCGAGAGTTCTACTCACCCGAATTCATTTCCAAAATGTCCTACATAATCCTTAACATCTTAGCTAAAAAAACTAGCTCAACCTTAGAAATTTCACTTAATCCTTTTTCTAATTGCTCTAGACCTTACCTCACTCAAAATTTGTCTGAGACTAGCCTAGCCTAAAATTTGCAACTCCCAAACCTAGAAGTTCTCTAACCCGTTTCTTTGCATGAATAGCTCACCTATAACAACAGGAATGGTCCTTATAATAGATACCAATTTACTCATCATTCGTACTTGAATGATCAAACACAAAAAATATAAGCTAAAAAGAGAAAAGGGTAGCACCTGAATCCTCAAACAAGTAAGGGTACTCGTCCCGCATGTCCTTCTCGATTTTCCAAGTGGCTTCCTCAATCGGATGATGCTTCCATTGAATCTTCACTGACCTAATTTCCTTTGTCCTCAACATTCAAACATCCCAATCAAGAATAGCAACCGGCTCTTTCTCGTACTGAAGGTCCTTATCTAGCAAGACCGAATCCCATTTGATGATGTACTCCCTATCCCTATGGTATCTTTTCAACATAGATACATGGAAAACTGGATGGACTCCGGACAAACTGGGAAGCTATACTAACCTGTAAGCTACTAGATCTACACTTTTGAGAACCTCAAATGGACTGGTATACCGAGGGCTGAGCTTACTCCTCTTGCCGAACCTCACTCATTGGTGACACCATCAATAGAACCTATTCACCAACCTGAAAAGACACGTCCCTTACCTTGCAACCCGCATACTCTTTTTGCCTGCTATGGGCTACCAATAACTTGGTTTGAATACCTCTCACTCTTTCCTAAGCTTTCTTTACCAAGAAAATGCCCAAGGTTTCACATCGCCTGCCTCAAACCACCCTATGGGTGATCTACATCTCCTCCCATAAAGTGCCTCGAATGGTGTAATATCAACACTGGAGTGGTAACTGTTGTTGTATGAGAACTCACACAATGGTAAGAACTGATCCCAATGGCCCCCAAAGTCAATCACACATGCTCTCAGCATGTCCTCTAGCACCTGAATCATCCTCTCTGACTGACCATCCATCTGAGGATGAAACAATGTGCTAAAAGTGAGCTGGGTGCCCAATTTTTCGCGTAACTTGCCCCAGAACTTAGAAGTAAACTGTGTACCTCTTTCTGAAATGATGGAAAGTGTCCACCCATGCAATCTCACTATCTCTTTGATGTAAATTTTGGCCAACTACTGGGAATTGTAATCTACCCTGACCGGAATGAAATGAGCTGACTTGTTTAGCCTGTCTACGATGACCCAAATGGAATCATATTTTTCCAAGGTCTTAGGGAGACCTACCACGAAGTACGTGGCTATCCTTTCCTACTTTCACTCGAGAATGAGCATCCTTTGAAATAATCCTATAGGACTTTGATGCTCATATTTCACCTGCTGACAATTTTGACACTTAGACACATATTCAGATATGTCTCTCTTCATCCCAGGGCACCAATAAAGTCGTCTCAAGTCCTGGTACATTTTGGTTATGCCCATATGAATCGAATACAGCAAACTATGAGCCTCAGCTAACATATTCTGGACCAAGTCATCAATCTGAGGAACACATATCCACCCTAAAAATTAGCACCCCACACGCATCAAGTGTGGCATCCGAGGCCTCCCTAGACACCACCTTGTTTCAGAGCTTATTCAACTCCATATCTTGAAACTATTTGGCTTTGATTTCCTCCAGAAATGTGGACTTAACCTCAATACTGGCAAACACTCCACCCTTTTTTGAAATGCCCAATTGCATGAACTTGAATTCTAGAATCTGAATCTCTCTAGCCAAGGGTCGCTTAGACACCCTCAAGCAAGACAAGCTACCCATGCTAACCGCTTTCCGGCTTAATGCATCTGCCACCGCATTGGCCTTACTCGGATAATACTGGATGGTGACATCATAATCTTTCATCAACTCCATCCACCTTTTCTATCTTAGATTCAAATCCTTCTGTGTAAACACATGCTGCAGGCTGTGATGGTCTGTGAACACTTCACACTTGACACCATAGAGATAGTGTCTCCAAATCTTATGTGCAAATACAATCGCTTCCAACTCCAAATTATGGGTCAAGCAATTCTTCGTGTGAGGCTTCAATTGCCTCAAACCATACGCTATAGAAATCCTGTCCTGCATTAACACAATACCCAAACCCAAATATGAAGCATCACAAAACATAATGAAATCTTTACCTTCAACTGGCAATGATAGGATATGAGTTGTAGTTAGGAGTGTCTTGAGCTTTTGAAAGCTCTTCTCACACTTATCAGACCACACAAATGGTACCTCCTTCTGGATCAATCTTGTCAAGTGGGTAGCAATGGAAGCAAAGTTTTTGATAAACCTATGATAATAGCCAGTCAGACCCACAAAACTCCTAACTAAAACCACATGTCCAAAGAAAGAAATCGAAGACAACCAAAATTTGCATTTTGAAAACTTGGCATACAATTTATGTACCCTCAAAATTCCCCGAACAATACGAAGATGCTCTGCATGCTCCTCTTTACTCTTGGAGTAAATCAAAATATCGTCTATAAATACAATCACAATGGATTCCATAAATGACTTGAAAACACAATTCATAAAACTAATAAAGGTTGTCAGCTCATTGGTCAACCCAAACGACATTACCAGGAACTCGTAATGCCCATACCGATTGTGAAAATCCATTTTAGGTATATCCTCAGGCCTAATCTTCAGTTGGTGATACCCTGACCTCAAGTTAATCTTTGAAAACATCGAAGCACCCTACAACTGGTCAAAAAGGTCATCTATGTGGGGGTAAAGAATATTTATTTCAGATGGTAACCTTGTTCAATTACCTGTAGTCTATACACATCCTTATACTACCATTCTTCTTTTTCACAAACAAGACCGGAGCACCCTCTGGCGAATCACTAGGATGAATAAACCCCTTATCTAGGAGTTTCTAAAGCTGAGTTTTAAGTTCCCTCAACTCTGCCAGACTAATACAATATGGAGGAATAGATATTGGGCGAGTTCCAGGCTCCAAATCTATACAGAAGTCAATGTCCCCGTCTTGAGGCATGCCAGGCAAATTCGCCAGAAATACCTCTTGAAATTCGAAAACTACTAGGACTGACTCAATAGAAGGGGAATCCATACCAACATCCTGAAGATGAGCCAAGAAGGTTGAATAACCTTTCTCCACTAGTTTCCTAGCTCGATCAAAGGGTATGATCTTTACCGTCTTAGGCATGTACACACCTTCCCACTCTAGTTTATCCCTACTCTAAATCTCTAGAGTTACTATCATAGAATTATAGTTCAACACAACATGATAATGAGACAGCCAAGTCATACCTAAGATCACATTGAGGTCCAGCATATCTAGAATAACCAAATCTACCCAAGTTTGAAAATCCACAAACACCACAGAGAAAGTATGATACATATGGGTCACTACCATAGACTCTCCAACCAGGGTAGAAATATGAATAGAAAAATCAAGCACATCACAAATCAAGTCCAGAACCAATGAAAATTTAACAAATATATAAGAATATGTGGAACTCGGATCAAATAAAACTGAAGCCATCCAGTCACAGATGAAAATAGTACTTATTATCACAGCATCCGATGCCTCAGCCTCAGACTTGCCCGGGAGGGTGTAACAATGGGCCCTATCATCAATCAGAGCAACCTCTCTAGCTGGCTGCACCACCCTTTTCCTGCATTACCATTTCCTCTATTTCCAGGGCCTCCCTGGAAATTCCCTCCCCCACCCTGTGGATGACCCCTACCAGTACCACCTCCCCCTGCTGGAACTATAGCCTTAGTCTGCTACTGCACCTGGTTACTTGTCTATCTGAGAGGGCATTCCCTCTTAAAATGACTTGGATCACTGTAATAGAAACATCCTCGATCAAGAGAGGACCTGCTGACAGAAGAATAAGAAGCCTCCTGGCCTCTAGGAGCTGAAAACTGTAGGATGGCCCCTGAACGACCATCCGTAGAAGCTGGCAGGGCTGACTGAATAGGGCTAGCCGAATGGACCTACTGACTGGGACCCTTGGAGTAAGAACCACTGAAGTTACCTTCATTTGGGGACTTCTTAGCTAATACCTTATCCTGCCCAACCTGCCGGACCCCCTCCATTTCTTTACATAGTCAGTTACCTCATTAAAACTCTTCCCTACAAAAGTCCTAAACCCCGGTGAGTGAACCAAGTCCCCAATTCAACACTTAACAAAACTAAGCAGCTAAAACTAGTTTGCATAAATTAAAACCAAGATTCATAACTAAAATAAATGATCAATATTCCTGCAAAAATACTTCCTAGAATTTGAAAGTTGTACGAAAACTTCTAACATAGTCTAGAATATGGGAATGCAACCCCAAAATAAAAGTAATATGAGTCCGAACAATGGACTAATAGATGAATCCATGGCAGTACGAAAGAAGTATGTCACTCTTAGATTCAGAAAGCGCTCGTGTCATAACTGAGGTCATGCAGCAACCACAAGAATATGCCTTGTACTTAATAAAAGAAGAGCAAGTGCAGTATCAGTATACAAAAATAATAGTGTACTGGTAGGATCATCGGCCAGCTCCAATATTCGAAATATGAATGCTTAACTAAAACTCAGTAAAGCAGGTCAAACATGTATAAACAAAGTCAGCAAATATAACCCAGACTCTCAGTGATCAACCTGACTTATCAACCACATGAGATATGTCTAAAACCACAACGACAATAATAAATGTGACTCTATATGCCATTCAAGTAACCCAGACCACCCAAGGATCAGTAAGACAACATCTACAGTGTTTAACATACAATTCCAGTCTACACAAGAACCAACCCAGTAGTTAAACACAACCACCCGGCCACTCATGGACCAATATGCAACAATTACATCATAAGAAATAAACCCAATCCACTCATGAAACCAAAACACAGAATCACAAGCAAACATATACCAGGTGTGGTACCCGAGCCACTATTATAGAATTTGTACCAGTGTGATACCCGAGCCAACTGATAGATATCTCATATCAGACGTGGTACCCAAACCAACCAATAAATTGTATCAGGCATGGTACCCGAGTCAACCAAATGTCACAGACATCACAACAATCAACAACAATGAACACAAACTACACTTGTAAAACCAACAAGTATTTAAGACAAGTTCATTTCACAAGATTGACAACCAGATATCATTAACATTCATTATTGTATTCCCTATAACACTTAATGTACAGGCAATACTAATGTAATAGTCAACATGCACACATAACGTAAATGAAAAATAAATCAACCATCACCTACCTCGAATCAAGCCTGAATGCTCTACTGGACTAGAGCTTTCCTGTTTCTTGAATTTCTAGCTTGTTCTTGGTCTACAACAAATACATAACACAAAAGTCAACCCTAATGGCCTAAATATTTCTGGATTATATCCTAATCCCAAACCCCAGGCAAAACTCATGATCATTCCACCCAACCTAGGGCCTTTCCTCTAATAATTTGCCTATAACTACCGATTTCATAGTTACATTAGCAAATTATGGTATTAAAAGCATGAATTAAATAGTTTATACATAAAATCCTAGGTTTTCTATACCCACAATCCTTGTTACACCAGATTTTCCAGCTTTGTTCAAGCCAAACCATCCCCACTGCTCGTAACAAATGATTCTAAGGTATAGGAATTAAAGTACTAAGTTAGAGAAATAATTTGCTTACCGTTATAAAGATTCTCGATAGAAAATCAGTAGGATTCTCCCCTTTTCACCTCTGCCCTTCCCTAAAATGTTCTTGAATAATTCTGAATATTTTTAGAGAAGTTTATGTATTTACAGCGACTTATCCCACTATGGTGGCCCAATTCCGCTATAGCAGCACCATTGTAGAGGGTCTGCCCACTATAGCGGGGTTGACCGCCTTGACTTCCGCTATAATGAGAATTTCTCTACTATAGAGATTGTTGTCATAGCAGTGTGTCACCCGCTATAGCGATTGACACGGGACAAAACCTTGAAAATCCTCCCAGGTTTTCCCATTTTACAATACACTTCCAAACTTTGACATTCTAAACTAACCCATTCACATCAAGTTTGATATCAGGAGTTCTACTCACCCGAATTCATTTTTGAAAAGTCCTATGAACTCCTTAACGTCTTAGCTAATAGAAAAATTAGCTCAACCTTAGATATTTCCCCCAATATTTTCCTGAATTTCCCTAGACCTTACCTAGCTCAGAATTCATCCAAGACTAGCCTAGCTCAAAATTTCCAACTCCCAAATTTGAAAGTTTTTTAACCTGTTTCTTTGCACGAATAGCTTACCTATAACAATGGGAAGAATCATTACAATACTCCTCAATTCTCATCATTGTTTATCCCTCATAATCCTAAACCCAGTTCTTCTTCAAAGTCTTTTTTTTTCCTTAAGTCATTATCTCTCGGACTTACTTTCTTATTGTATTCTTAGAGGTGAAGCAATCTTCAGTATTTCAAGGTGTTATCATGTAGTGAACGGTCTGTATCTTATACCAATTGTTAGTTTAATTGCAATCTACGTATAAAAAAACTAGGTTCCTTGAGCAATTATGCAAGAAGAAAATTTTGGAATAAGTAAATCAACCCAAGTATTTTAGTGTGGAAAACTCCTTGCTCAAGGAAGGAAAAAACTACGACCTATCTTTGTAGCATTTTTTCAAAATCTTCACTAAATCCGAGCAATGTCAAGTTAAAATTGCCCTTGTACACATAAAGAACTGTTTCCAATAGTCCCTTCTTGTACTCTCTTCTCATTTTCAATGAATCTACTCAGTCAGTGAAGTCCCTTATAATAAAAAATAATACCTACTAGAATTAACTAAGAAAGTAATCAAGATCTTATTTTGGAACCACACAAAGAAACTAACTCTTACAATAGAAGAGTTGTATAGTACCTTATGCCTCTCTTGTTGGGTGTGGTCATATTCTAAAGCTTTATGTCATGTTGTTTATATAAGAGTAAATAGCCTCCTTTTAGTTCTCCAATCCAAACAATAATATGTTCAAGTCTCACCATGAATCTAATTCTACTTTGATTTGGTATGAATCTTCTTCCTCATCATGATTTTTCTCCTAATTCCATGTGCATAATTTACAATAACTTTCCTTTTCTTGATTTCTAGTTGCTTATAGAATTGAATTAAGGCTAATTACAATTCTCCAAAGTTTTCTGGTGCACACGTGAAATAGCTTCTTTGAACAGTCTTTATCTCTATTAGATGAACAAGTTCTCTTATCAGTTCTCCTGTAATATTGCTAGTTTCTTCATCTTGTTTTGGAGATATGTTAAGGAGTTGGTTCTTGAACATTATTCTTCACTCTTCAATATTTTTTGTACATAAAGATTATGACTTGTACAAAGGTTATCAATCATTAAAATACCATATGACCTTGAATGTATATTCAGAATTCATGGTGTCTCAATAATTTCAAATAAGAAGGAATAATACAGAAAAAAACTCTTGGATTAAGTCATACTGGAATCATTAAGGAGGAATTTATGATTCTATAGAACTTGAATTCATAAGAGGCAAATGGATTGTGAAAATAATGAATTGAAAGAAATATGTCAATTTCTATATTTGGGGATTTCAACTTAAAATGTTTTCCTTACATACTTTGGGTACATCCTATCTAATGGTAGCCCCCTAAGTTCGAAATGACCGAAGAACACTAATCTACAAGACACAATTCATATACATCACTATCAGATCAATAATTAACAAATTGAATCACCTAAGCATTTCGTTGAACACTTAGAAGGCACTATTCAACCTTACTTAACAATTAAAGGATCCATATGTAGAGTCGGTAACCCACATGTTCTATATTCAACAACGGATGCTAGGTTTTTTGTCGACCTCCGACAACACCTATATAACTAACGGACGTCCCCAATCTAGACAATTCACGCAATTCCCCCATTTCATTTTTTAGCACAAAACTAAGAATTCAAGATTTTCATTTCATGGATACTATGAAATACTCCATGCTTTCAACTTATAATCCTATTAATAATGACTTTATGACTAATGCATGAACATAGAAGAGAGTTTGACCTTGACGAAGAACAATCCCTAATCTCACACTTGAGTTCTTGAGAGAATCCTTTGAAAATTCTAAAATTAAACAAAGAATCATTTTTATAACGGCGTACTAGGTGAAGAATTCACTAAGAAACCATGGAAGATACTTACGTTGAGGTTGGAGGACTTGAAATAAAGGAGATCAGTAAAAAATAGCTTTGGGTCATCAAAAAATAAATGGAAATTATGTGAAGATTGAATTTTAAAATATCTGGATGGGATAATATGTGGACTGATATGTTGGCCGTGCATTGGATATGTTGGTTGCATATGTACAACATATTTAAACAGAAATATTAGCAATTTGGGCTAAAATGGTGGCCTAAAATGTGAAACGCATATAAAATATTTGGACCGCATATCTTTTCGATGGACGACGCAGCTAATTTTTAGTAAGATAATCATATATCCTTCTAGGAAGGTACAAAAAATGAAGGATTTAATGTGTTAAAAACTAGAATTAAAGACCTTTTATATATTATGTAGTGCACCACAAAACACTTACTGTTCTAGAAGGTATGCTTATTTAATGTTGGACCTTATGCAAGGTCATTTGAGATACCATCTCATGGCGTAGCTTTCAATCCGACTTTATGCTATAGCTCTTCTTAGACCGTAAATCACTAGCAACCCGCCTCATATTCTTATTATCATAAAGATGTGGTATGGTACCAATCATAACTATAATACTCCAGAAATTAGGGTTAAATTTTGAACTTACTTTATGCTTGTGGATAGGCTTGAACCATTAAATTTGCAAGATTTGAGGTAAATGCATGCCTTATGTAAAGATATTCGAGTTTAGATTCTGACATTTCACATCATTCTCCAATTGAAACTCTATACAAAGGCTAGGTACATTTTACTAAAATTAGACATAGAAATTTATCTAAGTGTTTGGGAAAATGGAGGGTGTAATGTGATGACTATCACACTCAATTTTATCATGGTAGATGATGTGATGCGATCCCTATCATGATAAAGGTTGACGTGATGGACCATGTGACATGATCCCTATCACTGTGAAAGTCAACTCAATGGGAAGTGTGGTGCGATGGGCAGTGCAACACATCAAATATCTATCCTAGGTAAACATGGAGTGTGTGTCTACAAATATGACTTTAGCTGAGAATTTTCATCCCACTATGTTTTGGATGACTTTTTTAAAGATAAAACACCACAAGACTTCTCTTAAATATCTAAGATGAATTTTTACTTAATTCCCACGTTTTTAATGTCAATTAATGTGCTAACCTCCATTCTAATCCATAGATTCTAAGGATTCGATCCTATAGCTTTGGAGAGAATTTTGAGGGAAAACTTCGAAAATATGATTATTGAACATTAGGGTTTTGTGTAAAGTTTATTAGTGGGATATGAGGTATGTCTCTTTTCGAACATACTTTTCTGAGATGTTTGAATAAATCTTTTTGCGCGTGTGGTATAAGTTCGCATCAAGTCATCGTATTTTAATTTCGTACTATTATATATGTACATGAACGTGTTTTACCCTATGAAAAAGATTTGTTGAACTTGATTTTTGAAGTGATGATCCTTAAAATGTCGACCTTTAAAAACATGCTTTTCCTCTATGAATGAGCCATTGGTTTTGAAATTTGATAAATAATTTGAATATAATTTTTGAATTGATTTATGACTTTAAAATACTCCTACTATGAGAAGCTGATTAAAATAAAAAAGTCTTTTGGCTGTTGTATCATCTCTGTTGTTTGTGTTTGAACTTGACATTGAGAGAAAGGTAGCCATTAAGGATCCTAACATGGTTTGCCTTTCTATTCGAGAGAAAGTGTAGACTTCGTGGGTTGGTAGCTCTGATGAGGTGCCTTTGGGCTGTTTAGGGATCTTACAACGTGGTTTCCCTCTATCACTACTTATTTGGGCCTGTATGAGCGTGATCGGCTGATTTGTGCCTTTATTGAACTGGCATGGGTTTTCAAATATAATGAACTGAAAATACTACTTTCTTCATTGATGTTTTTCACTAAGTTTTGTGAACTGCTTTAGATTCTGAATTTTCATTGTTTCACTTACATTTCTTTACTTATTTAATTATACATACTATTATTATTTTGTTTACATTGATTCTTTCCCCAAGAAATTCATTGAGTATCAAGTACTTAGACATACCATTGTTGTTTTTGATGGTATGTTAGATAATGAGGGAGAGCAACTACAGGTTGATCGCTCAAACTAGGAGTACTTGCAATCTGTCCAGACTTTTGGTTGAGCCCATACTCTTGTGTTGGGGCACCATTGACTATCCTTACTGCTTTATTAGTTTTCAAGTTGTGTCTCGACTTAGTTTATTCCTTCATAGAGTCTCTATAGATAGATGTTGTGTCGTAAAAATTTTGTAAAGTAATTTCTTGAGTTATTGGGCACACTATTTCATTAGTTGATGCTTTATCATAACTTTCGCATTTATATTAATCTCACTTCAATTATTTCTTGCTAGCTTTAATTATACATAGTTGGATTTATTCATTAATAATAAAAAGGGGAAATTCTCGCAAAGTAGTATATCTATAAGGTGCTTCCGGTGCGGTTCATCAGCATCGGATGCCTATTGCGTCAGAGTCAAATTTGGGGCATGACAGTAACATCTCTTGGCACTCTTAAGGCTCCACAATGTCGAACAAGATTAACTTGAAAAGGACTTTACGTGGGATTTTGGTCAAACCTCATGGTATAAATATACGGGGTCTTACATTTGCTATATTTGATTTCATACTCTAATTGTTGCTTAAATGTAGTTGATTCTGTAAATATTTAAGCTTCCTATTTCTTTATGCGCTATCATTTCTAAAAAGATTGTCCTAGAGTCAGTTGAGAGGGCGAACCTATGAACTTGCTGGGTCTTTTGATTCACGTTTGATTTTTTGGTGCAGGACAAATGGAGGGTGGTCTAGTAGTCAATCCCCGATTCTTGATTCGTTTCAATCTTAATAAGTTGAAGTGATCCACCTCTAGAGGGTTTGCCTGACGAATGTAATGACTTGGGTGCCTTGTCATGATCTAAGTATTAGATGTAGGTGACCAAAAATAATTAATAAATGTCTCAGTTATGAATCTAATTTCTTTATACCAACTCATATGAATATAATTGAAATTAATGATTTGTTGTACTTGATATGAGTTTAGAAGATATTTTTTTTTCATGTGAAATATTTATACTAATGAATAGAAAATATGGCTGGTGAAAGACGAAATTGCATTTTACAATTAAAAAAAAGGGAAGAAGCGAAATATGAGAAGCTACAATATTATATGAAAGCACACCATAAGCAACACGTTGGAAGGTTGGAAAATGAGAATAAGAAAAACATAGTAGAAATAGTAAAAAAGAATAGTAATACATTTAACAAAAGAAAAATAAAAAGTCACCTTAGGGTGTAATTATATAATGTAATTGCCATCCATTCTCATCTCTCCTTCAAAAATTTGGGAGTATAATTACAATCCTTTAATTATATTCAATTTTATGTTAACTACGTAATTGTTTGATAAGGCAAATATGTTCAACTATTTAGTTATATGTAAGTTTACACAAATTTAATTTTTAGGTGGCTTTCTAATTAGACTCTAAAAAAAATAATCCTGACTCACACATATCAATCGATGATGATTATGTCCACCCCTAATTTGATGTACATAACGAAACGTATTTCTTTTATAATTGACTAACATCTTTTAAGTAAATTTGGGGACGACATTTCTATGGTAGCGGTGCGCCGAATCATCAATGAAAAATAATACTTTTTTAAAAAAATCATTATGATATATTATTCATAATAAATTTAGTAAATTGGATAAATAAGACGGACAATATTAGGGTTGTTTCTTTTTCCTTTTTATTTCATTTTGTCGAGTAGATCGCATTATTTTTCACATTACCTTAGCTTGATCTAGTATTTAATAAAAAATATTAGTTTAGTAAATTTGCAGCTTCTTATCTTTATAAGCGGAAGTGGATTTAGCAATTATGATTTATGTCCTTAATTATTGAGAATTTTCACGAAGCAAATAAATTTTCTTTGTCCGCGACCTATATTTCTTAGGTGAGGAAGAGTGTATTCTCTCTTGTATAGATAAGTCTAGCCGTAATATTATGGTTAAAAATCATCATTCTTGTAACACTCATAATAATGTTTATACATTATATAGGCTAGTGTTTAGGAAGATGATAGTTTTTAGGAAGAGGATAAATTAACAAATTAACGGGCTAATTAACACCTTTTATAGGTGAACCAGACCCAATAACTTTTTTGAATAATATGACATACTTTATAAATCAAGAAAACTTGGTGCATTTAATCAAGATAATTTGAAAATAAAAATATTATCAATAAAAAAAAAGTATTCATTTTTTTGAAAAAACAATTCATTGTAAAATTTGTTTGTGTTCCTACAAGGCTTTATAAAAATTAACTCTATATTGATGATTCACAACGGTGCCTTTACATCTTAGGGTGTGTTCGGTGCGGAGAAAATATTTTTTAGAAAATATTTTAAATTTTTTTATGTTTGATTGGTCGAAATTTTAGAAAAATAAGTTTTTAAAAGAGTTAAGGGTTAAAAATATACTTAAACTATCCCAATTTTTTTAGTTTCATACCTGAACTATTGGGAGTGTGAATTTCCTACATGAACTATCACCCAATAGTTAGCGAAACACATCTGGAATAATATCTGGTGGTGTGTGTACTACACTATCTCTTTTATTTAAAAATTTTGTCACATTGTACTCCACGTGAAAAAATAATTCCACTATGGCAAAGTAAATAAATTAATATTAGGTTAAAAGTTACGGATAAAGGTTAGAAATTATCACCGTATAAATTAATATATTTTCCATCACGACATCCGACATCTGACATCTTCTTCTCCACCTTCTCAGTCGTGGTCTCGTCTCAGCCGTGGCGTCGGTACCTTCGACTTGGAAGGGGAGAGTTTAGGGTTTTAATGAAATCAATTGAAAAATATGAAAAAATAATGTGTCAGATAATAAAGTTGTTATATATGCTAGGTGGACAAAGATTTTATGGCCAAACGTGCCTAGAAATATTTGTAGACAAATATTTGATCTAGTCAATATCTAGGTGTGTTTCACTAATCATTGAGTGATAGTTCAGATAGGAAACTCACACTCTCAATAGTTCATATATGAAACTCGAAAAAACTAGGATAGTTTAGATGTGCTTAGTGGAAGTAAGGAAAACAAGTACCACAAGTAGGCATTCCACATTGATTGTCTCCTCCCTATCCTCCAACACACCTCACCTTTACCCATCTCCATAGTTCCTATTCCCACCACCTCATGCCCCAACCCCAACCCCCAACCACACCTTTCATAATATTTGTCTAGATTAAATACAAATATTTTTAAGATAATATTTTTAAAAAGAAAAGAAAAAAAACCTCATTTATTTTCCTGACGTACGTAGAGTGACAACAACATTACCCTTCGAAATTAAATTAATGTGAAATTTAAGTTCCTGTCTTTTTCTAGTTATTTGGAGCGTTGTTTTTAGTTTTCAGATTGGGACACGTTTATTGTACAGCCTCAAAGGTAGGACCAGAATGTCCCAAACATAAGTTCCAGTCTTTTTCTAGTTAAAACGTGTAAACCATAATAGCCTTTAATTCATAGGTCGACATCCCTCTTTTTCAACTCTCATTCGACATTCGAGTACAATAATTATTTATGTTACTTTTGTAAATATGTGCAATTTACATTAGAATCTCTTACCTATGTGATTCATGGTGGATTTACAACCACAACCTGCTGAAACATCATTCCTCGATTAGAGGTTATTTTTGAGAATTCAAGGAAATGAAGATATTCACAATGATATTACAAATCGTATTGGTGTAGAATTGAAATGAGGATATGCATTCGGCATTTTGTGTGATAAGAATGTGTTACCAAGACTTAAAGATAAGTTTATAGAGTTGTTGTTAGACCAACTACGTTGTATGGAGTTGAGTGTTGGTATGTCAAGAACTCTTACATCCAAAAGATGAAAGTAACAGAAATGAGGATGTTGAGATGGATATGTGGGCATACTAAGAGAGATATGATTAGAAACAAAGATATTCGGGATAGGTGTGAGTGACCTTCATGGTGGAAAAGATGAAGAAAGTGAGATTGAGATCGTTGGGGCATGTAAAGAGGAGATGCAAAGATGTCCCAATGAGGAGGTGTGAGAGGTTGACTATGGTGGGTCTGAGGAGAGTAGAGTAGACTGAAGAAAAATTGGGGAAATGTGATTAAACAGGACATGGAACACATTTATCTTACCGCTGACATGACCCTAAATAGAAAGTTATGAAGGTCGATGGTTAGGGTACAAGGTTAGTAGGTAGACGAGTGTATTTGTCTTGCTTTCCAGTGGGAGAGACATGATCATAGTTTGGAACACCTTTCCTGCCTTACTTTTTCATATCAATATTATTATTGTTAAGTCTCATATTATCTTATTTTTCAATTTTTATTATAATCACTTATTTTCTTTGCTCTAGTTATCGTATTATTCTGTTGCTTGTATTGGGTGAGCCTGCGATTCGAATCATGAGAAACTGCCAATACTTGTTCTTCTGGGAAGGATTCATTAATCTCCAGCTCACACTTAGGTCTTCCCTCTTCTTCTAACCTTGATAGGTGATCAACAACCTGGTTTTTGCTTCCTTTCCGATCCTTCACCTCAAAATCAAATTCCTGCAGCAATAGTACCCATCAAATAAGCTTTGGCTTTGCATCTTTCTTAGACATAAGGTACCGTACAGTTGCATGGTCGGTGTGGAAAATTACATTGGTGCCTAACAAGTAGGCTTTGAACTTCTCAAAAGCATAGACCACTGCCAACAGTTCTTGTTCAGTCATAGTATAATTTTTCTGAGCCTCATTCAGAGCTTTGTTGGCGTAGTAGATTGGATAGAAGATCATTTCTCTCCATTAACCAAGAACTGCTCTTAGAGCCACCCACTAGCATCACACATCACCTCAAAGGGTTTGGACCAGTCTGGTGCAATAATAATGGGAGCTGAAGTCATCTTCTCCTTCAGGCATTCAAATGCCTTTAGACATGTCTCATCCAACTTGAACTTTGTCTCCTCTTCCAGTAACCTGCACAAAGGGTTAGAAATCTTTGAAAAATCTTTTATAAACCGTCGGTGGAATCCGGCATGCCCAAGAAAGCTTTGTGCAACCTTTATCAAAATTAGAGGAGGCAGCTTGGAGATGACCTCAAGCTTAGCTTTGTCCACCTTTATCCCTCTTTCTGAGATTTTTTGGCCTAAGACAATTCTTTCCTTCACCATATAGTGATATATTTCTCAGTTCAAGAACAAATTGGTTTCCTAACAACATTTCAGCCCCTTTGCCATATGAGCAAGGCAATCTTCAAACGAGTCACCAAAAACTGAAAAATTATCCATGAAAATCTCAATCATGTCCTCTACCATGTTCAAGAATATGAACATCATACACCTTTAGAAAGTGACAGGTGTGTTGCACAAATCGAAGGGCATCCTCTTGAAGGAAAAGGTCCCATAAGGACATGAAAAATGGTTTTCTTCTGATCTTCTAGAGCAATAGAAATCTGATTATAACACGAATATCCATTAAGAAAGCAATACCAACCTCTACCAGCAAGTTTATCTAACATCTGGTCTATGAACAACATAGGAAAGTGGTCCTTCTTTGTCCAGAAAATAAACTTCCTATAATCCATACACACTCGTCAACCTAAGACCGTCCTCATATGGATCAACTCATTCTTATCATTTAGAACTGCACTCATCCTATCTTTCTTTGGTACACATTGGACCGGACATACCTATTTATTGTCAGAGATGAGGTATACAACACTTGCATCCAGCAACTAGATGATCTCTTTCTTCACTACCTCTTGCATAAGTGGATTCAATCTCCTTTGATGTTCAATGCTAGTAATGCAGTTCTCTTCTAGCTGAATCTTGTGCATGAAAATACTAGGAGGGATCCCAATAATTTCTGCAATAGTCCAACCAATGGCCCTTTTATACAAACTCAACATAGAAACCAAGGCCTCCACCTACCACTCACATAAACTCTCCAAGATAATCACGCTATAGTGAAAGATAAAAGGGTGTTGCATGTATAAGTCCAAAAGAGCTATGATGACTCTCGAAATGGAATGGAATAATTTTTTTTGCTATCTTTTTTCGAGAACCGCCTAAAATTTCAACTAAAAAGAACTAAAAGGTAAAATAATTGTTCATTATCTCAGTACTTCAACTAGTCTCCATGTTCCTCGAATGGATCTCTTAGTTGTTGAGAAGGTTTCCCAAAAGAGGTATATAAGGCGTACCTAATTTGTTTGATCGACGAGTAATTGATGAGATGACTAACTATCATTCCCCGAGGCTAGCCCCTAGACGTAACATGGGACCTAGGATCACAAGTGACCCCAAGCTAACCCTAAATCTGGCATATCACAAGCATTCTGAAGTAACTCTTAACAAGTGGAAGCATAACTGAATAAAGCATATAATCTAAAGAGAATTCAACTGAGAATATTTGAGATGAATAACTGTCTGAAAAGCAGAACAAACCAAATCAACTAAGTCTGACTCTATGTCTGAAAGCCTCTAATACCTGATAAGATGTTGGGACAAGCCCCCAACTAACTCTAAATACTGAAAATAAGAACAAACTGGCTAACTAAAAAAGCATGTAAAGATATGTCCTCGGATGATGAGGACTCACCATTGATTGTCGCTGATATGGAATCGGAGCGAGCTAATCATAAGGCTGAAGCTGAGAACCTGAACCTACATCATGATAGAATGCAACACATAGAGTATGCGTTAGTACTTCAGATGTACTAAGCATGAGGGATATGCAAAGCTGACTGAATATGTAAAAATGCTAAAATACTGATAAAATGTTTAAACTGAACTGAACTATAGTACATAGGCCCAAACTATAACCATGCTTAAAAAATTGAAATACAAGAGTAATCCAAAAACATATTGAAAGCTGAGAATAAACATAAATTGAGGGCCTGTAGTACTTTACTGAAACTAATATTGTGGGAGAGTCTATTAATCGACATAAACCACGTGAACTAAATGTGGAGTACGATGTATACGCCCTATTGAGAGGACCCAATATACCTTGCCAGGGTATAAAGGCATGGCTGATGTGATCACAAGTTCTAAGGCCCAACTGAGGGGCTAACTAACCTACGTTGTACGTAGTTCTTGGACTTGAGGGTATGATAAACCCTAGCCCAAATCGGTGTGAAACACTACTCCCAAATTGAACACTAATATCTCAATTAAAACTGAGGTTCTGAATTTCTGAATCAAAACTAGCTGGTCTAAAATCACTATTTTTCTGAATTACTGTAGTAACCTGAAATCTGACTGAGTTCTGGGTTTTAACTCAAAACTAGTAGTCTAGGCTAAATCTTGAAGAAAAGCTAACACTTTTAGGAAGATACCATAATTTAGGACTAAGTCCCTAATTTCTCAAAAACCTTGTAAAAATCCATGAAATTCAATATGATCAATATATACTTCATTAAAACAGGATGAAAATCATATATGAAACATATGGATTACATTCTAGAACAATCTGCATAAAAGGGCAAGAACCCTAGTTTCTAAATTCACGAAAATCACTGTAAAAGTCTGGGATTTTTGGGCATAAGGGCGAACTAAACCCTAAGTGAATACCCACATACTTGGTAGATGATAATTCCTGAAGAGAAATCTAAAATTGAAGCTAGGAGGAGAATCCCTAGGTCTGAAACTTGGAGAAGAACGCTCTTTTTTTTTCTTAAAACTGACTTGAGAGAAAACTAACTTGTTTGGAGGTTTTCACTTAATAAAGTAAGCCTAAGACTATTTATAGTCGAAGCTAATTTAAGAAGGAAAGGTCTAAAATACCCCAGAGAAACTAAATTAAAAACAGTTGGAAAATTTGCGATTTGGGTTCCACGAACAAGTTCTACGGTTTGTGGAAGCTTCTATGACTCGTGGAACCCTGTCATGGTTCCTGGGCCCTTTTCCCTGACTGCGGGTTTGATAACCATGAGACAAGTTCATGTCTCATGAAACCATCCACAGCTCGTGGAACCTGCTCGTGGTTCCTGAGGGATTTTATGACCCTCAGGTCTGAGTTTTATGACACCAGTCCATGGTCCATAGACCATTCCACGGTCCGTGGAAACTGGTCGTGCTTTCTAGGAAATTGTTGGGCCTCAGGTCTGAGTTCCACGAGTGGAATCCATGACTAATGGACTGTTCCATGGTCCATGGTTAAAACTCGTGAACTTGACCCCAAACTTGCTGGCCTCTGACTGAGTTCCACAGAGGCTTTCCACGACCCGTGAACCCTTCCACGGTCCATGGAAACCATCCATGGTTCCGACTGAAACTTGAAAATTTTTATTTTCTTGTTTTTTTGGGCTGGTTCTAGGCTTAAAATTTCTAGGGTATTACGATATCTCCTCCCTGGGATCATTCGTCCCTGAATGAAGACTAAAGTTTGGAGGGAAAGAGCTACAATCCCTACCAACTGAGTACTAAAAGCTGAAATCAGACTGAATTGAGTTCTAAGGATATGGAAACATGCTGAAAATGTCGGAATAGCTTTGGAAACATAATAAAGATACTAAGAATAAATTGGGGAATTGGGGAGGAACTATTACCTCAACCTGAAGCTGAATCGAAAGGGAAGAGGTGGGGGTACTTGGTCATCATGGTTGCTTCTGCTTCCCAAGTAGCTCCCTCAACTGACTGGTTCCTCCAAAGGACTTTCACTGAAGCAACTTCCTTGTTTCTCAACCTCCAAATCTGACGATAAAGAATCTGAACTGGGACTTCTGCGTAAGATAGGCTATCCTTTACTCCCACGCTTTCTAAGGGCATAACTAAAGCTGGATCACCAATGCATTTCTTCAACAAGGATATATGGAAGACTGGGTGCACCAACGTGAAGTCTTTAGGCAACTCTAACTCATAAGTCACCTTGCCAACTCTTCTCAGAATCTTGTAAGGAGCTACATATCGAGGACTAAGCTCCCCCTTCTTACCGAACCTCATCACACCATTCATGGGTGGCACCTTTAAAAAAACCCAATTATCAACCTCAAACTCCAACTCCCTTCTTCTCACATCTGCATAAGATTTCTGACAAATTTGAGCCGCCTTCAACCTTTCTCTAATAAGCTGAACCTTCTTCATAGTCTCATGGACTGAATCTGGCCCTATCAAAGCTGATTCACCTACCTCAAACCAGCCTATAGGTGATCTACACCTCCACCTATAAAGTACCTCATACGGGGCCATCAAAATACTAGAGTGAAAACTGTTATTATAAGCAAACTCTATAAGACGTAATCATCCTAATTACCTTTGAAGTCAATTATATAAGCTCTCAACCTATCCTCTAAAGTCTGAATGGTACGTTATGCCTGATCATATGTCTATGGGTGAAAGGTTGTGCTAAGATTAACCTGAGTACCAAGACCCTTCTGAAATGATCTCCAAACCTGAGATGTGAACCAAGTACCCCTATCTGAGATGATGAATAAGGGAACTCCATGAAACCTGACTATCTCACGGATGTAGAGTCTGGCATAATCCTCTGTTGAATCAGTAGTCTTGACAGCTAAGAAGTAGACTGACTCCAAATTTACATACAATATAAGGGGTTACAAAAGATAGGAAATCCCCTAGGTCCAACAAGGCATAAACATCAAGAGAGAAGACTGATAACATACCAGTGACCACATCTAGTGAAATCTTCTGATCCTGACATGAAGACATGGCATAGAGATGGTTCTGACGCTGACTGTCGCTTGTGCCAGAAGTAGTACCCCGTTGAGCTGTGCGACCTGCTGGAGCCACTGAAGTGGTAGACTGAGATCTCTTACACCCCTATCCTTATCTAGCGGAGGGGCACTCCTTCAACCTATGACCAAGCTGACCACACCCATAACACCCATCTCTGCTAGCAAAACACTCGCTCGGATGATTTTTACCACACTTTGGGCATGCTGAAAAAGCGCAGTTACCTGAAACACTGCCATGAGACTTAGAGCCTGGTGCTCGCCTTTCCTGATCTTGTCGAGGCCTAGGAGACGGAGGACTAGCCGATGAAGGTGTTGGGCCTTCCGACCTCTGCTGAAACTG
Source organism: Jaltomata sinuosa (assembly GCA_003996215.1). Taxonomy (NCBI): domain Eukaryota; kingdom Viridiplantae; phylum Streptophyta; class Magnoliopsida; order Solanales; family Solanaceae; genus Jaltomata; species Jaltomata sinuosa. The sequence continues at coordinate 759,007 of QJPP01001966.1, read as the reverse complement.
TGAGCAATTCCCACCACCCAAAATCTGTTGAGAATATTCATTACTGCCTGTCCTAGCCTTTTTGTTATACCTATCTATCTCCTTAAGCTTATCTTTCTCAACCTGCTGAGCATGGGTCATCAGCCTAGAGATATCCATATCCCCCAATAACATAGCATTCCTGCACTCTATTTTCACCAAATCGAATACCCTATACAAAAACTTGCCCATTTGTGCTCTCAGATTGGCCACCGTAGATGGGTCATACCTAGAAAGCTGAGTGAACTTCAAACCATATTCCTGGACTGACATCGATCCCTGCCTCAAATTCATAAACTCTTGGGCCTTAGCCTCACTCAACTCCCTCAGGACGAACCTGTCCAGAAAAGCACCAGTAAAATAATCCCATGTCACAGGAGCTGCATTCGGGTGTTGTCTTTGCACTGAGTGAACCATATATGAGCCACATCCTTGAGTTGATAGGATGCTAACTCAAAATTGTCAGCACCAGTCACTTGCATCACCTCCAGAATCTTTTTGATCTCATCAATGAAATTCTATGGGTCTTCACCAATCTTTGACCCTAGAAATTCTGGCGGACTCATGCGAATAAAATCTCAAACCTGAGCTACAGTTGTTCCACCATTTTGGTTTTCATGAACTAGGGCCTGCTGATTAGCCTGATTGGTGATGGTCTGAGCCAACAACTGGATCGCATTATGGAACTGTACATTCGTAACCTCATGGTTTGGGGCTGAAGGGTGAGCGTTAGCATTGCGGGTGTTAGCTCTGCGAGGAGGCATGATCTGAAATGCATAACAAACGGATTAGAGGGGAGAAACCAAATTAAACCCCATCTCATGATAAAGACAATAAAAGAAGTGAAGTTTATCTTAAAACACCTCGTAGCCTCACCCTCATAAGTATGGCATACTTCACACCCATAAAAGAGACTCTACTTAGTGCATCTTTTAGACAACCTAGGACTCTTGAACCTGATGCTCTGTAACCAAGTTTGTCACACTCCGAGGCTAGCGCCTAGACGTAACACGGTACCTAGGATCACAAGTTACCCCAAGCTAACCCTGAATCTGACATCACAAGCATTCTGAAGTAACTCTAAACAACCGAAAGCATAACTGAATAAAGCATATAATCCAAAGAGAATATCTTAGATAAATAACTGTCTGAAAAGTAGAAAAAACCAAATCAACTGAGTCTGACTCTATGTCTGAAAGCCTCTAATACCGATGAGCTGATGGGACAAGCCCCCAGCTAACTCTAAATACTAAAAATAAGAACAAACTGACTAACCCAAAAATATGTAAGGATATGTCCTCGGATGATGAGGACTCACCACTGACTGTCACTGATATGGCACCAGAGCGAGCTAATCACGAGGCTGAAGTTGAGAACCTGAACCTACATCATGATAGGATGCAACACATAGAGTATGCGTCAGTACTTCAGATGTACTAAGCATGAGGGATATGCAAAGCTGACTGAATATGTAAAAATGCTAAAATACTAATAAAATGTTTAAACCGAACTGAACTATAGTACATAGGCCCAAACTATAACCATGCTTAAAAAACTGAAATGCAAGAGTAATCCAAAAACATACTAAAAGCTGAGAATAAACATAAACTGAGGGCCTGTAGTACTTTACTGAAACTAATACTGTGGGAGAGTCTATTAATCGACATAAACCACGTGAACTAAATGGAGTACGATGTATACGCCCTATTGAGAGGACCCAATATACCTTGCCAGGGTATAAAGGCATGGCTGATATGATCACAAGTTCTAAGGCCCAACTGAGGGGCTAAATAACCTACGTTGTACGTAGTTCTTAGACTTGAGGGTATGCTAAACCCTAGTCCAAATTGGTGTTAAACACTACTCCCAAATTGAACACTAATAGCTCAATTAAAACTGAGGTTCTGAATTTCTGAGTCAAAACTAGCTGGTCTAAAATCACTATTTTTCTAAATTACTGTAGTAACCTGAAATCTATTGAGTTCTGGGTTTTAACTCAAAACTAGTAGTCTAGGCTAAATCTTGAAGAAAAGCTAACACTTTTAGGAAGATACCATAATTTAGGACTAAGTCCCTAATTTCTCAAAAACCTTGTAAAAATCCATGAAATTCAATATGATCAATATATACTTCATTAAAACAGGATGAAAATCATATATGAAACATATGGATTACATTCTAGAACAATCTGCATAAAAGGGCAAGAACCCTAGTTTCTAAATTCACGAAAATCACTGTAAAAGTCTGAGATTTTTTGGCATAAGGGCGAACTAAACCCTAAGTGAATACCCACATACTTGGTGGATGATAATTCCTGAAGAGAAATCTGAAATTGAAGCTTGGAGGAGAATCCCTAGGTCTGAAACTTGGAGAAGAACGCTCTTTTTTTCTTCTTAAAACTGACTTGAGAGAAAACTGACTTGTTTGGAGGTTTTCACTTAATAAAGTAAGCCTAAGACTATTTATAGTCGGAGCTAATTTAAGAAGGAAAGGTCTAAAATACCCCTGAGAAACTAAATTAAAAATTGTTGGAAAATTCGCGATTTGGGTTCCACAACCTGTGAACTCTTCCACGGTCCGTGGAAATCATCTGTGGTTCCGACTGAGACTTGGAAAATTTTACTTTCTTATTTTTCTAAGCTGGTTCTAGGTTTAGAATTTCTAGGGTGTTACACTAACAGGGTTGAGGTTATTAGTTTCATTGTAGGAGAAGGTATCAAATATATATGGGTTGGACGCATCTCTTCTTATCTTTTCTTGTATTTAGCTTATGTTTCCGTCTTTTTATTAGTTTATTACTTAATTTTTTCGACCTTATGGATCAAATTTTTTATTTTTTTATCAAGAAGTTGCAATCTAAAATTTCTAGACGCAAAAGAGCCAAGGAGCATCCTCGAATCCTGATCAAGCCCCTGAAGCTGGAAGATTGGCATCCGATCATCGAGCGGCGCAGGTACACTTTTTCCTTTTATCCCACTTGATTATTCAACTGATTTTTTTCAATCAATCGCAATCTATAATTTGGTTCCAAAAACACATATTGAAGGTAAGATGGAAGAGGCTTAAGTTCTAACACCGGCGGCTCCTCAATGGATGGCTTTGCTAGAGGAGTCTCTCGGTTATTCAAATCAAGATCTACCTTTTTAGGAGCGAACAAATAAGAACCCATGTCAAATAGAGCATTGACAATCTCCTCATAATCTTTCATTTCCTCAGCATCAAAAATCATAATTACATCAGCCAAGATCTCTACCATAATCTTTTCTTCAACCGAAACATACACAACATCATCAATAGTGTCAATCACAGAGATAAAACTCATATCCTTGGGCTACTTCATGGACTTGCATACATTGAACACGACCTATTCATCATTCAACTTGAACCTCAGCTCGCCATTCTCAACATCAATAAGTGCTCTACCAGTGGCCATAAATGGTCTCCTCAAAATGACAGGGACTTCGAAATCCACCTCACAATCAAGAATAATAAAGTCTGCAAGGAATGTGAAATATTTCACTTTCACTAATACATCATATAGGATACCAATCGTCCTCTTCATAGTGGTGTGCTCTTCTTTATCACCAGGTCTTTCATGAACTTCACATATCCTGGTATTTGTTCCAGAGCATCCACCAAAAAAATATTTATGGATAACTGATTTAACATAGAAATAAATTATGGAATTTACCATCTATGCTTTCTTCTTCAACCTTTGGGGAAATAGAGGGGTGGTTTTGAGATTGGAGACAAGACTTTTGGAATCACTTTCTCTTTCCCCTCTACTCTGGAGTTCTTCTCTGCACCAACTGGAGACTTACTAGTTTCCTCAAGATCAGTACTTATATGAGCCGGCTTGTCAGCACCAACCAACTCTTACTTGTCCTCTGCTTTATCAACTACTACTCAGGAATCTGTAGGAGCCTCCTCTTTCTAATCTTTTACAATCACTTCTACCTCATATCCCAACACTCAACCACTTCGCATGGTAAATTTCATACATTGGCTGTCATTTTTAAGATTGGGGTCGATGTCACTTGGTAGTTTACTTCTCTGTCTCAGATTCAGGGATGCTGAGATCTGACTCATTTGTTGCTCTAATTGTTTAATTAAAGTGGAGTGAGAATTCAATTCTACCCAGTCTCAGCATCACGGTTAGTGCATTCTGGTGTCACCTCAGTGACTATTAGTAGTGAATCCTCATCATCCCAGGATGGACTTTATTGATGTTTTCATTAGTAGTAGTATCTTTCCTTTCAGTATTTTTGAGTTATTTGGGGGCTTGTTCTAGCAGCTCATCAGTTGTAGAGGTTTTTAGACATAGAGTCAGATATTCACCTTACTTCAGTTGGTTTTATTTTTCAGACTTAGTATGATTTTCAGATATTTCACAGTTAATTATAAAAATTGTTATTTCATTCAGTTTAGCTTCCGCTCGATCGTATTTCTTCAGAATGTTTGGTATTCTTCCATGTCATGGGTTAGCTTGGGGTCACTTTTGACTTTAAGTACCAAGGTGCGTCCATGTTGTAAGCTCGGGGCATGACAAACTTGGTATAAGAGCATCAGATTTAAAGTATCCTAGGGTGTTTGAAAGTCGCGTTAAGTAGAGTCTTTTTCATAGGTGTGAAGCGTGCCACACTTATGAAGGGGAGGCTGCGAAACATTTTAGGAATAATTCACTTCTTTCATATTCATATCTTTCAATAGAGTATAACTCTCTCTATCTCTATCTCTATCTCTTTATATATATATAATTTGTGCTCTATATGGTTACAGAATATGCCTCCCAGAAGAGCTAACGATCATAGAAATAGAAACCAGCCAGCCCCACCAGCACCTACAAATCCCTTGGATGAACAAGTCACCAAGGTAGAGTTCAACGCTGCTTTTCAGGTGTTTGATCAAGCTATGGCCAACCAGTTCAATAAGCAAGCGATTGCACTTGTGAACCCAAATAGGAATGCAGAAGCGATTAGAGTCTGGGACTTCACTCGGATGAACCCTTTAAAGTTCTTTGGATCGAGAGTGGATGAGGATCCACAGGACTTTATAGATGATGTACATAATATCACTCATATCATGGGCATTACACCAGTTAAGAGTGCAGACTTGGCCTCCTATCAGTTAAAAGGGGTGGCCCAACTATAGTTCAAGCAATAGAAATATAAACGCTGTGAGGATGTAGCCCCAATTAATTGGGATGAATTTGTAATAGCTTTTTTGGACAGGTTATTTCCTCGTGAGTTGAGGAAAGATAAGGTTGAGGAGTTTATTAACTTGAGACAAAATAACTTGTCCATAAAAGAGTATTCTCTGAAGTTCACCCAACTATCCAAATATGCCCCGGAGATGGTTGCTAAGCCGTGGGATCAGATGAGCAAGTTTCTTTCCAGTGTTTCAGAATTAGTAGTCAGGGAGTGCAAGACCACTATGCTTGTTGGGGATATGGATATATCTCGACTAATGACTCATGCCTAGAAGATCGAGGAACAGAAGCTAAAGGAAAGAGCACGAGAGAACAAACTGGAAAGGATAGGGAATTTTGACTACCCTCAACAGAGGTTAGGCGGTGGAAATCATTCTCAGTTTCAGCAGAGATATTCAGTTCCAGCACCTTCTTCAGGCAGTGCTCCATCCCTAAACCTTGACATGATCATAAGAATAGAGCATTAGGCTCTAAGTCTCTAGGAAGTGTTGCAGGCAGCCATACTTTTCCAGCATGTCCTAAGTGTGGTAGGAACCATCCATGTGAGTGCATTGCTGGCAAAAAGGGTTATTTCGAATGCAATTAGACTTGCCACAGGTTGAGGAATTACCTCTTCATCAAACATGGGGATAGGGGTAATAGGGCTTATACTACTAGTTTGGTATCTCAAACAGATCGCACAGCTCAACAGGGTACTACTTCTGGAATAAGTGATGATAAGCGCCAAAACTGCCTCTATGCCATGTCATCTCGCCAGGATCAGGAGAACTCACCTGATGTAATCACTAGTATGTTACAAGTCTTTTCTCTTAATGTATATTCTGTATTAGAACTTTGGGCTTCTTTGTCTTTTGTGACCCCCTATGACAAGGAGGAGGTGTATTGGCGGCTGCTTATTCTTTCAGTGGCAATGTATGGAGAGGAGGAGCAATGTTTTGATAGTTTTATGTTGTTTGAGAGGCGGTAGATGCGAAATGTTTTTAAAAAAATTTAAAGGCTAACTGATAGGAAAATTAAGGGCTTTTCAAGATTAAACTAAATAACATATTTCATTAATGGTAATTAGTGCTCATGGTCCTAATATCTTGTATCATTATTGGCAGAAAGTAAATCCACAAATGATACAAGCATAGATCAGCATGTTGCTCCAATTATCTCATCCACAATGTAACCACAAGTAATGCTTAAAGTAATTCTTCCACCTCCAAATTCGAAGAGGAACTTAAAGTTTTCCGCAACTTTGGAAGTTCACATTCAATGAATTGAAATTGGCTACAAAAAACTTCATACAAGAATCCCTTATTGGTGAAGGTGGTTTTGGTTGTGTCTTTAGGGTTGGATTGAAGAGAATGGGACAACACCTGTTAAACTAAGAACTTGGCTTACTGTTGCTGTGAAAACTCTAAATCGCGATGGGCTCTGTACTCAAATTACAACGTCCAAGCCTAAGTTCACTCTCAAGACAAATACCATGAAAGCCAAATGAAAAGTAAAAAGAAGGCAGGGCAAAAATTCACCAAAATTCTCCTGCTTGAACTTGCACTCTAGCAAAAAAAACTGAGAGTAAATAGCTGCACCAAAATTCTCATGCTTGGACTCATATTCTGCCAAAATCCGATGTAGAAAAGGAAAATTCTAATACATAAATACATGAAATAAAACACAAACCAAAAAATGAAGAACTTGTACCTAATGATAAACTTTCTCTATGATATTGTTCAAGAAGTCAGCCAATGTAGGGTCTCAACTTTTCCCTACGAACGCTTTTAATGAAACTCGAATAATACGGCAAAGTTATGGAGCTAACATATCAAGCAAACATATACAAAAAAGGACAAACAAACATCTTGTTGTCGATATCTATGCATAAAAGGTTGGATTTAAAACTTATTAAGTGAACACATTGAAGATTAATCAAATGAAACCAAACGGAGTACAAAATAAAAGTAACAAAATTTATTGCTACATGGCTGGAGCGGTGAAAATTCTTTGTTATCACCCTAAATTTTGAAATTAAGTAAATCCAGGGAGTGGTAGAGGTCTAAGTTTTCAAGTAATTATGATCAAAATAGAGACAGTTGATTGAAATATCTCCCCGAACTCAACTACCAAATCCAAAAAAATGTGAAACCCCAAAATATCATAATGGTGTAATTAATTAAATAACTCAATTCTTTAAAAGGTAATCCAATAAATCAGAAAGGAATGAAATTGAAAGTATAGACATACGATAAGGGCATAGGTGATTGTAGTTTGGGACCGAAGCTTAGCCTTTGCACATGTACGAGAAGGGGATTGTAGTCTGGGATTGAAGGCACGAGAAGGGGATTGTAGTCTGGGATTGAAGGCCTTTGCACATGTACGAGAAGGGCATAGATGATTATAGTATGAGACCGAAGCTTAGCCTTTGTACATGTTCTTCTCTGTTTTTGGTAACTAAAGCGGGTTTGCTAGAATTTTGAATGACGCAACTTTTGATAGCGTTGTGCCTTTTGGACTCTTCATACGGTTGTTTTTCATCTATTAATAACTTTTTTCAATTTGTTAAAAAGGAAAAAATCTGTAAAAATAGGAAAAGGTATATATATATATACCACTGAAGTTAATAATTGATACCAATATCATAAGTTATTTCTCCAAAATAGAGGATAAAAGGATTCCTTAGCCTACACACATCCAGCCCCCTTCATGATTTATTGTTTCTCTACTTTAATAATCAGACAAGAGTACTCTAAATATATGCTAAAGATGAAGCAGTTTCAATACCTGAACTATGCTCCCTCACCCGTATATGAACTCTCTGAAATTTCTCAAAGTTCGCTTCTTGTCTCCCAAAAATTTAGGAATCAATTACCCTAATAAATTTTCTTTTTCCTTCGGTTATGTAGCGAGAGAAATCAGAATTAGAGGATGGGTTTGGCCCGCTCCTTTTTAATTTCCTTAATTTATTTATTTATTTAGGGTTAAAATTACTAATTAACCCTTCATTAAAGAAATTGGGTTGTTACATTCTCCCGCGCTCAAAATAGCGTTCATCCTCGAACGGGTCTAGAATCGTACATGTAATGTCGAACAAGTGAGGGTATGTAACTCGCATATCTGCCTCTGTCACGACCCAACCCGCCGTGAGTGGCACCCACCCAAACCCCCGGGCAAGTGAATCATCATCGACCCAGAACTTAACCATTCTAACAGCTCAAAACCAGTGTGCAAATAAATAGACTAGCAATTCAATATCTTAAACACTAATATCATAAAATCTGTGGAAAAATCCTCTCTAGAGCCTAAAAGTCACAGTACCAAAATATACTACTGATCGTCTAGAATATAGGGATGCAACCCCAAAAACAAGAGAGAGTTTAAGCCCGAAACAATTGGGTATAACTTAAAAAAAGACAACAAGGTAGCTCGACTGAAATAGCTCACCCCTGAGATCTAGAAATGCTGGGACTATAGGTGAGGTCGTGTGTCAGCCGCCAGAAGATGTCCTATACTCACAAAAGAAAAGCAAGTGCAGAATCAGTACACAAACATCGTGTACTCGTAGGATCATCGGTCAGCTCCAATAAACATAATATGAACAATAAATCAAAATATAGTAAGGTACAACATACATGTAGAAAGTCAACAATATAACCAGACTATAAGTCCCTCCCTTAGCTTATCAACCACACGTAACCCATTGACAACCTTAGACCACACATAATGACCACAACACATATTCCTTTCACCTAACTCGGACCCCCCCCCCAGGGATCCCCTTACAACACTTAAGTGTTCAATATACAACCCTGGCCTACACCAAGACCAAACTCACATTTAGATATAATCACCCGGCCTCTCATGGACCATATGCAATAATCACAGTTAAGAAGTACAACCCAGTCCACGCATGGAACCATCGAAAGAACACAATAATACAATTAAAATAACTCGTACCAGGCGTGGTACCCGAGCCAACCATTATGAATTTCCATACCATGCGTGGTACCCGAGCCAACCATTAGTGTTCCCATACCAGGCGTGGTATCCGAGCCAACTGAACGTCACACTAAGTCTAGTCAATCACAAAAAATGAACAAACATACTTGTAAACCAACAAGCAACAAACAAGTTCATTTCACAAGACTGATAACCGGACAATTAGACATTTACAATTCATTCCCTAAGCATGAAACTCATACAATACTAAATAATGGTACATGAACACATAATGCATATTGAAAATTACTAACTATCACCTACCTCGAATTACTCAAAGCTCTATTGAATTGGAGCCTTCTGGTTCTCCAACTCCTTTGCTTGTTCTTGGTACATACAACAACTACAATCAATTTACTGGCCTAAAATACCCGGATTATGCAAAATCCCAATCCCCAGGCCAAATTGTGATCATTCCACCCATTCCTGGGCTTTCCTAACATGAATTCACCTAAGTTCATTATTTTTACGAATACTTTTAGAGAATTATGGTTAAGTGATCATAACCCAACAATAATATACAAGACCCAAGAACTTTAACACCCTAGAATCCCCATTTTCCCTAGATTTTACCATTCCTAAGTCAATCCAAACCTTCCCCCAAGTCCATAACTAGCAATTCTACTCCATAGTAAAGATAGGACTAAGTTTAGGGAGTATAATCCTTACCTTTAGGATGAAAAATGGTGGAAAACAGAGTAAGTTCGCCCAAAATTACCTTGACCTTCTCCTAAAATGTTCTTGATAAAAACTGAATATTTTGGGGGAGTTTTCTGCATTAAAACCCGACTCGTCCGCCATAGCGGTCCATGCTCCGCTATAGCGGTAGCGCCGTAGTGGAACCGTCCGCTATAGCAGTGCTGACCAAGGTTGACTTCCGTTATAGCGGTAATTTCTCTGCTATAGCGGAGGTCGCTGTATCAATGTGGCGGTTGACACGGGACAAAAAGTCATAAAGTTCCCCAAAAGTGCCTATTTTACAACACACCTTGAATCCCTGATGTCCCAGAATAACCCTTTCACATCAACCTCGATACAGGGAGTTCCACTTACCCGAATTCACTTATGAAAAATCCCCCGGACTCCTCTATGTCTTAGCTACAAGTAAAACTAGCTCAATACAAGAAACGATACCCAATCCTTACCCGGATTGTCCTAGGCCATAACTCACTCTAAAACCGGCCGAGACTAGCCTAGCCCAGAATTTTCAACTCCCAAACTGGAAGTTTTCTAACTCTAAACTTGGCACAAAAGGTTTATCCGTAATGACAAACTCGATTGTTACAGCCTCAGACTCCTAAGTAGCCTCCTCAGTTGGTTGATTTTGCCATAACATTTTAACTTAAGCTACCTTCTTCGACCTCAATTGCCGCTCTTGCCTATCAAGAACGGATAGCGGACCTTCCTCATAAGTCAAATTCTCATCAAGCTCTACATCCTCTTGCTGGATCTTATGAATATCATCATGAACATATCGTCTAATCATGGACACGTGAAATACAGGATGAACGGCAGATAATCTCAGAGGTAAAGCAAGTCTATAAGCCACTAACTCAATCTGATCCAAAATCTCATAAGGACCAATATATCTAGGACTTAGTATCCCTTTCCGCCCAAATCTCATAACTCCTTTCATAGGAGAAACTTTTAGAAAGAATTTTTCACCCTTTATGAACTCCATATCAAAGACTTTCTTATCTGCATAGGACTTCTGTCTGCTTTGAGCTATCGTAAGTCATTCACATATTAATGTAGCTTTCTCCAAAGCTTGTTGAACCAAATCTGGACCTAATAGTTGAGCTTTGCCAGGTTCAAACCATCCAACTGGTGATCGGCACTTGCAGCCATATAGAACCTCATAAGATGCCTCTAAATACTAGATTTGTAGCTTTTATTATAAGCAAACTCTGCCAAAGGCAACTGATCATTCCAATGACCACCAAAATCAATCACGCATGCTCTAAGCATATCCTCTAATATCTGAATAACCCGCTCAGACTATCCGTCAGTTTACAGATGAAAAGTTGTACTTAACTCAACCTGTGAACCCAATGATTTTTGAAAAGACTTCCAAAACTCAGCAGTGAAATGTGCACCTTGATCTGATATTATCAAAATAGGCACACCATGAAGCCAAACTATCTCACGAAGGTAAATATTTGCCTAGCTACTTCACAGTATGAGTAACCCGAACTTGTATGAAATAGGCAAACTTTGTGAGTCTGTCCACAATCATCCCAACAGAGTCATGTTTCTTCAAAGTATTCGGCAACCCAATAATGAAATCCATAGTAATCCTTTCCCACTTCCACTCTGGATAATCAAGTTTGCATTACTCCACCAGGCTTTTGATGTTCATATTTGACCTATTGACAATTTAAATAACTAGTCACATATTTTAGAATATTAACTTTCATACCTTTCCACCAGAATAATCCATGCAAGTCTTGATACATCTTCGTATCACCTGGGTGGATGGAGTATCGCGAGATATGAGCCTCTTCAAGAATTAGTTGTTTCATATTACCCAAAATAGGAATGCAAAGTCTACCATGTTTACGTAGCATGCCTTCGCCATCAATGATGAACGACTTAACACCTCCATTCTGCACTCGGTCTCGTAGTCAAGCGAGATAGGGATCATCATATTGGCAAGTCTTAACTTGCCCAACTAAGGACGACTGAACCATCATATCTGTAAGTAACCCGTCAAGCAATGTAGGATCAATTCAAACTCCCTGATTGGATAAAGCCTGAATATCCATAGCTATAGGGCACTTTTCAATAATAAACCGGGCCAAGCTACCCATAGACTTCCTACTCAAGGTGTCTGCCACCATATTTGCCTTCTGGGATGATATAAGATAGTAAGATCATAATCTTTAAGTAGCTCTAACCATCGTCGTTGCCTCAAATTAACATATATTTGCTTGAATATATACTGCAGACTCTTGTGATCAGTATAGATTTCACACGGCTCACCATAAAGATAGTGATGCCAGATTTTAAGAGCAAATAAAATTGCAGTCAATTCCAAGTCATGAGTCAGATAATTCTTCTCATGAATCTTTAGTTGTCGAGAAGCATATGCCACCACTTTACCATTCTGCATTAAGACACAACCCAATCCCACTCAAGATGCATCATAATAAATGGTGAAACCACCTTATACCGTAGGTAAGGTTAAAATCGGAGTTGTATTCAATGCATTTTTTAATTTCTGAAAATCTTCTTCACATTCATTTAACCACTGGAAAACCATAGCTTTCTGAGTTAGACGAGTCAATGGAGCGGCTATTTTCGAGAAACCCTCTACGAACCTCTTGTAATATCTAGCTAGTCCTAAGAAGCTGCATATCTCAGTAGGAGTACTAGGTCGAGTCCAATCTCGGACTGCTTCTATCTTCTTTGGATAAACTTAAATTCCATCCCGTGACACCACATGTCCCATAAAGGAAATCGTGACCAATGAGAACTCATATTTTGAGAACTTGGCATAAAGTTATCATTCTCTAAGTGTCTGTAGCACAACCCTCGGGTGTTGTTCATATTCTGCCTCACTCCGAGAGTAGATCAAAATATCATCAATAAACACAATCACAAAATGGCCTAAGTGTGACTTGAATACCCTGTTCATGAGGTCCATAAATTTCGCAGGTGCATTAGTCACCCTAAAAGACATCACCAAAAATTCAAAATGCCCATACCTGGTTCGGAAGGCCATCTTAGAGATATCTTCTATCTTGATTCTCAGTTGATGGTAACCAGATCTCAAGTCAATTTTGGAAAAGTGAGTAGCACCCTGTAGCTGATCGAATAGATCATCAATACGAGGCAACGGATACTTATTCTTGATTGTTGCTTTATTCAACTACCTATATTCAATGCACAGTCTCATCGTTCCATCTTTATTTTTCACAAATAACATAGGTGCACTCCAAGGTGATACACTGGGCCTAATAAACCCTTTATCAAGCAGCTCTTGGCGTTGAACCTTCAATTCTCACAACTCGGTTAGAGCCATATGGTAGGAGGAATAGAAATAGGTTATGTCACGCCCCGAGGATACCTCCTAGATGTAACACGGGACTTGGGATCATAAGTACCCCAATTTAACCCTTGGTCATAGCATACCTCAGATAATCATAAGAAAACATAGAGGAAGCATAAATAGAAAACTACGCAATCCAATTCATAATAATAAAGTCAAGATGAAACATAATTCGAGAGAAAGACTTGAATACTGTCTATATCTGAAAAGCCTCTACATGTAACATAGGGAGTTGTTGGGACAAGACCCCAGCTAACTCTAAGTACTAAAAGAATGATAATAAACTAAACTCAAGAACCGGTCCTCAGAAGATGAGGACTAACCAACAACTAGCTAGATGGCCTGAAATCTCTAGCCACAATCTAGGGAGGAAAGCCTGAATCTGCATCATCAATAGGATGCAGTGCAGGATATGCGTCAGTACTATAGGATGTAATGAATATGTGAGACATGAAAAATCCAAGTAAACATGCTATACATGCTTTAAAATTGAAATAATGATATGATAGTAAGAGTTGGAATGCAAAGGACTCAATGAAATATCATAGGCAAAACATACTTGAAAACCATAAGTAATAATAGAAGTTCTGAAATCTGAAATAAGAGAGTCAATACAATAAATAACTTGAAACTGTTTCTGTGAGAGGTTCTCTAACCGACATAGACCATGTGATCTATATGGAATCTGATGTATCCGCCCCATCGAGAGGACCCAATATACCTTGCCAGGGTATAAAGGCATAACTAGTGTGATCACGGTGTCTGATTCCCACTGAGGGGACTTAAAAACCAACGTTGGCACGTAGTTCAGGGATATACAAAAGAGGTATGCTAAATCCAATCCAACTCGGTGCTCAATACTACTCCCAAAACATATTTATATCTCAATATACTTGTGACATATCTAATGTAAAATCTGTTTGAAAAGCATAAGGGTATATCTGATACCATGCAATTCACATAGCTTAGGTAGACATATCTAGATACCAAACCTTTCATAATACATAAGGACATATCTAATGCCATGCAATCCATGCTTCAAAATCCTTGAAAACTTAGCATAGCCATAACTCAAAATATACTTTTCTTTCTAAATTCATAACTTGAAGAATTAGGCATGCAAATTTATGATAATAGAGGCCATGTTATCTAAATAAGCCAATTATACTTGAAAACATGCAATTCAATAGAAACATGCTAGAAACCGTCTTTAATGCATGGGCTTTTGCAATTATGCAAGGAATCTTAATTAAAACATGGGTAATGAATGGGAAATCATAAATTGATACTTTAAAACAAAACCCATAACTTTTCCCCCAATTTGGATAAGAACCCTAATTTCATAAATTCATAAATCAAAGTGAAAACATGGGATTTTTGGGAATAAGAGTGAAAGGAATCCCTTATTGAATACCCACATACCTTATTGAAGCTTGCTTGATCTAATGAAAAGAAATGGAGGTTTGAACTTGGAGCTTGAGACTTAGAGATTGAAGGAGTTCTTTCTACTTTTGGTAGATGAATGAGGAATAATGAAAGACTTAGGCTAATAAGAGTAGAAACCCTACTAAAAATTCCCAAAACGACCTTACTTAAGAGTCAAAAAGGGTGGGTAATTACAAAAATACCCCTGGGATTTAATCAGGAAAAACTGATAAAAGACTCAGCTTTAGAGACCACGAGTTATTCTATGGGTCTTCCACTAAAATGATAAACCGTCGACTGATCTGTGGTTTCAGGTGCCACATCTGGGAGCCTGTTGAAACTCAACTCCACGAGTCACTCTATGGTCCGTGATTTAGAATGGTGGACCGTCCTGTTGACCTATGGTTCTGACTTAAGGATATAAGGATCCAATGATCCTCAGGGATTACGGATGGAAGGATGACCCGTGGTTCAGAAGGATGGGTCGTCAACCAACTCGTCATTTTCCAGATCTTTCATGAGGGTCCTCTGAAACTCGAATCACGAGTTCACAAGATGGACCGTGGTTCCAAACAATGAGTCATCGAGTGACTCGTAGACTGGGGAAAGTACATAACTAAGGAGCAGACCATGGATCAGACTACGGTCCATGATCTGGTCTGTGATCTCTGGGAACTTTACAATTTTCTCAAAAATCAGGTTTAACAGCTGAATCGAATTCTAGGGTGTTACAATATCTCCCCCTTGGGATTATTCGTCCTCGAATAAAGACTAAGCAAGGAAAACTGGAGAGAAAATAGCCCAACCAAGCAATAAAATAGGAAAACTGAAGGATAAACATTAAAACTGAGCTTTTCAACTTAAAACATGATAGAACTAACTTCGAAAAACATGAATGCAAGCTAGGATCATGAGAATTGATGGACTAGAATCAGAGGGATATACTAAGGAGGAAACTAATACCTCAAGTTGAAACTGGATCGGAAAGAAAGAGATGAGGGTACTTGGCTTTCATGGCTGCTTCTGCTTCCCAAGTAGCTCCCTCAACTAGATGATTTCTCCAAAGGACCTTCACCGAAGTGACTTTTTGTTTCTCAATATTCAAATCTGACAATCAAGAATCTCCACAGGAACTTCCTCATAAGTAAGGCTATCATTCACACCTACATCCTCCAAAGGACTAATCAAGGTCGGATCACTAACACACTTCTTCAATAAGGAAACATGGAAAACCGGATGAACCGCTTCTAACTCTGATATAAAATCCAACTCATAAGCAACACAACCAACTCTCCTCAGAATCCGATAAGGACCTACATAGCGGGGACTAAGCTTCCCTTTCTTTCCAAATCTCATCACACCCTTCATGGGTGACACTTTCAAAAATACTCAACTATCAACCTCAAACTCCAACTCTCTTCTCCTCACATCTACATATGACTTATGTCGACTCTGAGAGATTTTCAACCTCTCCCTAATGATCTGAACCTTCTCCATAGTCTCATGAACTAAATCTGGACCAATCAAAGATACCTTACCTACCTCAAACCAACCAATGGGAGATCTACACCTTCACCCATAAAGTGCCTCATAAGGAGCCATCTGGATGCTAGAATGGAAGTTGTTGTTGTAGGCAAACTCGATAAGAGGTAAGTGATCATACCAATTACCTTTGAAATCAATCACACAAGCTCTCAACATATCTTCCAAAGTTTGAATAGTAAGCTCTGCCTGGCCATCCATCTGTGGGTGAAAAGTTATGCTAAGATTAACCTGAGTACCAAGACCTCTCTGAAATGACTTCCAAAACTGGATGTATACTGAGTACCTCTATCTGAAATGATAGACAATGGAACACCATGCAACCTGACTATCTCACAAATATAGAGTCTGGCATAATCATTTGTTGAATCCATAGTCTTAATAGCCAAGAAGTGGGATGACTTAGTAATATGGTCGATAATCACCCAAATAGAATCATGTTACCTTCGGGTACGAGGCAAACTAGTAATGAAAGCCATATTGATCGGTTCCTATTTCCAAGTAGGAAGATAAATATCCTGAGTTATACCACCTGGTCATTGATGCTCTACTTTCACTTGTTGACAGTTGGGACACTTAGCCACAAAACCTTCTATATCCCTCTTCATTCCATTCCACCAATAGACTTCCCGTAGGTCATGGTACATCTTGGTGGCACCGGGGTGAATAAAATATCTGGAGCTATGAGCCTCTGTCAAAATCTGTTGTCTCAACCCATCTATGTCAGGGATACATAATCGACCCTGATATCGAAGCACACCATCTCCCCCTTGGGAGAAAACCTCTACCATTTGTTGATGGACTGCACCCTTCAATTGGTGCAAAATAGGATCACTGTCTTGATTTTCTTTCACTTCAGCTACCAAAGATGATTTGAAACCATTCTGAATAATAACACCACCTTTTGTTGAATCCATAAGGCAAACTCCCAATCGAGCAAGTCAATGAACATCCTTGGCCAATTCCTGCTTTTCATCTTCAACCGAAGATACACTACCCATGGACACCCTACTAAGTGGATCCTCCACGACATTGGCCTTACCTGGATGGTAAAGCACACTTATATCATAATCCTTAAGAAGCTCAAGACATCTCCTTTGACGAAGATTCAATTCATTTTAGGTGAACACATACTGAAGACTCTTGTGATCGGTGAACACCATACAAGTAGTGTCTCCAAATCATCAAAGCAAAAACAACAGCTACTAACTCAAGATCATGAGTAGGGTAGTTCTTCTCATAAACCTTGAGTTGCCTCGAAGCATAAGCAATCACCTTACCACGCTGCATCAACACACAACCCAAACCAATCCTAGAAGCATCACAATACACAACAAAGTCATCTGAACCCTCGGGTAGGGTCAACACAGGAGTTGTGGTCAACCTAGTCTTCAATTCCTAAAAATTCTTCTCACATAGATCAGACCACTGAAATTTAACCTTTTTCTGAATCAACCGAGTCAATGGGGAAGCAATGGAAGAAAACCTTTCCACAAATCTCCTATAGTAACCAAACAAACCCAAAAAGCTCCTAATATCAGACAGGGAAGTGGGTCTAGGACAGTCCTTTACTACCTCAATCTTTTGAGAATCAACTCGAATACCATCTCTAGTCACAATATGACCCAGAAAAGCAACAGGCTGCATCCAAAACTCGCACTTGCTAAACTTAGCAAATAAATGTCGATCCTTGAGAGTTTGCAATACAACTCTTAAATGGTCTGCATGCTCCTTCTTACTCCTAGAATAGATAAGAATATCATTAATGAAAACAATCACAAACATATCCAAATACCATTTGAACACACGGTTCATCAAATCCATAAAGTTTGCGGGAGCATTCATTAGACCAAAAGATATAACCACAAATTCATAATGACCATATCAAGTTCTAAAGGTTGTCTTCAGAATATCAAATTCTCGGACATAAAGCTGATGATAATCGGATCTAAGAACAATCTTGGAGAAGAAACTGGCACCATGAAGCTAATCGAACAAGTCATCAATCCTAGGAATAGGATACTTATTCTTGATTGTGACTTTGTTCAACTGATGGTAATCGATACACATTCTGAGGGAACCATCTTTTTTTCGCACGAATAAGACTGAAGCACCCCATGGAGAGATGCTAGGTCGAATAAAAGTATAAAACCCTTATCAAGGAGTTCTTTTAACTAATCTTTCAACTCTTTAAGCTCCGCGGAAGCAATTCTATAGGGAGGAATAGAGATAGGATGCATATCTAGAAGAAGATCTATTCCAAAGTTGATCTCCCACTCAGGAGGGACTCTGGGTAGATCCTTGGGAAATACTTCTGGAAACTCATTCACAATAGGAACTGACTGAAGAGATGGGGTCTTGGACTCTGTGTCCATACCTCAAAATATATAATAGACATAACCCTTAGAAATCATCTACTTAGCCTTAAGATAAGATATGAAACAACCCTTCGAGGATGGAAGACTACCTTACCACTCTAAGATAGGTTTATTTGGAAACTTGAAACTGACAACTCGAGTGCGACAATCAACTGAGGCATAACAAGCATACAACTAATCCATACCAAGAATAACATAAAAATCAGTCATCTCCAACTCTACTAGATCCGCTAAAGTGACTCTATGCAGGACTGAGATAGGGCAATTTTGATAGATTCTTTTGGCTAGGACTGACTTACCAACAGGAGTAGAAACCCAAAAGGGTTATAAGAGTTGATTAGGACTAATTTTGAACTTGCAAGCAACATAAGGGGTCACAAAAGATAAGGAGGCACTAGGGTCCAATAAAGCATACACATCGAGAGAGAAAACTTTCAATATACCAGTAACAATGTCCGGTGAACTCTCCTAGTTCTGGCGAGAGAAGAGGGCATAAAGACAGTTCTGGCGCTGACCACCAGAACTAGAAGCAGTGCCCTGCTGGGCTGGTCGACCTCCTGGGGTTGCTGGGGCAGACTGAGTCCTGCTACCTCCCTGTCCCTTCTTAGCTGAAAGGCAATCCTTAATCATGTGCCCAACCTGACCACATCCAAAACCTATGATGGCCAAAACCTGAACTCTCTGATCTAACCCTCTTGTTCTCCCTTGCCATCTCCCTCAATTTGTCTCTCTTGATCTGTTGGGAATGATTCATAAGTCGAAAAATATCTATGTCACCCAAATGCATCATGGACCTGCACTCTTTCTTTACCAAATCTGATACTCCATAAATATACTTACTCATCTCATCCCACGGGCCAGCCACCATGGAAGGAACATACCTAGAAAGCTGGGTGAACTTCAACCCGTACTCTTGAACCGTATGGAACCTTGCCTCAAATTCACGAACTCTTAGGCCTTAGCTTGCCTCAACTCCCTCGAGAAGAACCGGTCAAGAAAGGCTTTCTCAAAACACTCCAAAGTCATAAGGACCACATCCCTAGCCCTAGCATCTTTCCATTGAGTAAACCAAATATGAGCCACGTCCTTAAGTTGATAGGAAGCTAGATCGACACCCTCAACACCAACAACATACATTAGCCCAAAGATGTTCTTTACCTCATCCAAGAAATTTTGTGGATCCTCACCAACATTCAAACCCCAGTACTCAGGTGGGTTCATGCGAATGAAATCTCAAAATTAGGTCGCAACTCCACCTTGAGGGTAGACAAGAATAGGATCCAATTGATTGGCCTGAGCAGCCATAGTTTGAGCTAGCATATGAATAGCATTTCTGAACTCCGCATTGGTGACCTCGGGGTTGGAAATTAGAGGGTTAGCATTTCGGGCATTGGCCCGGCGAGGCATAGCACGGCAAGAAGGCATAATATGAAATGCATAAAGAATGGATTAGAGGATTAATAGATTTAAACTATATCGCACGCTATTGATGAAAATAAAGTAAAGTTTTTCCTAAGACACCTCATAGCTTCTATCTCATAAGTGTGGTGCGCTTCACACACAGGAAAGAGACTCTACTCGATGTGGCTTTCAGACACCCTAGGAATCTTGAACCTGAGGCTCTGATACCAAGTTTGTCACACCCCGAGGCTACGCCCTAGACGTAACACGGGACCCGGGACCATAAGTGCTCCAAGTTAACCCTTGGTCATAGCATAACTCATATAATCATAAGAAAACATAGCAAAAGCATAAATAGAAAACTAGGCAATCCAATTCATAATGATAAAGTCAAGATGAAACTTAATCCAAAAGAGAATCTCGAATACTATATTTGAAAAGCCTCTACATACGACATATAGAGTTGTTGGGATAAGACCCCAGCTAACTCTAAGTACTGAAAGAACGATAATAAACTAAACTCAAGAATCGGTCCTCGGAAGATGAGGACTCACCAACAACTAGCTGGATGGCCTGAAATCTCTAACCACGAGTCTGGGGAGAAAGCCTGAATCTGCAACATCAAAAGGATGCAGCGCAAGATATGCGTCAGTACTATAGGATGTACTGAATATGTGAGATATGCAAAATCAAGTAAACACGCTATACATACTTTAAAACTGAAATCATGATATGATAGTAAGAGTTGGAATGCAAAGGACTCAATGCAATATCATAGGCAAAACATACTTGAAAACCATAAGTAATAATTGAAGTTCCGAAATCTGAAAGCAGAGAGTCAATACAATAAATAACTTGAAACTATTTCTGTGGGAGGTTCTCTAACCGATATAGACCATGTTAGCTACATAGAATCTGATGTATCTGCCCCATCAAGAGGACCCAATATACCTTGCCAGGGTATAAAGGCATAACAAGTGTGATCACGGTGTCTGATGCCCACTGAGGGGACTTAAAAACCTATGTTAGCACGTAGTTCTGGGATATACAAAAGGGGTACGCTAAACCCAATCCAACTCGGTGCTCAATACTACTCCCAAAACATACTTATAGCTCAATATACTTGTGACATATCTAATGTCAAATCTGTTTGAAAAGCATAAGGGTATATCTGATACCATTCAATTTACATAGCTTAGGTAGACATATCTAGATGTCAAAGCTTTCATAATACATAAGGACATATCTAATGTCATGTAATTCATACTTCAAAATCCTTTAAAACTTAACATAGCTATAACTCAAAACATACTTTTCTTTTTAAATTAATAACTTGAAGAATTAGGCATGCAAATTCATGATAATAGAGGTCATGTTATCTAAACATGCCAATTATACTTGAAAACATGCAATTCAATGGAAACATGCTAGAAACCATCTTTAATGCATGGGCTTTTGAAATTATGCAAGGAATCGTAATTAAAACATGGGTAATGAGTAGGAAATCATAAATTGATACTTTAAAACAAAACCCATAACTTTCCCCCAATTTTGGTAAGAACCCTAATTTCATAAATTCATAAATCAAAGTGAAAACATGGGATTTTTGGGCATAAGGGTGAAAGGAATCTCTTATTGAATACCCACATATCTTATTGAAGCTTGCTTGATCTAATGAAAAGAAATGGAGGCTTGAACTTGGAGCTTGAGACTTGGAGCTTGAAGGAGTTCTTTCTTCTTTTGGTAGATGAATGAGGAATAATGAAAGACTTAGGCAAATAAGAGTAGAAATCCTACTAAAAATAGCCAAAACGACCTCACTTAAGTCAAAAAGGGTGTATAATTACAAAAAATACCCCTAGGATTTAATTAGGAAAAACTAATAAAAGACTCAGCTTCAGAGACCAAGAATCAGTCTATGGGCCGTCAACTAAATTGATGAACCGTCGACTGATCCGTGGTTTCAGGTGCCACATCTAGGAGCCTGCTAAAACTCAACTCCACGAGTCACTCTACATTCCGTGATTCAGAATAACGGACCGTCCTATTGACTTTTTGTTCTAACTTAAGGATATGAGGATCCTCTGATCCTCAGGGATCACGGATAGAAGGATGACCCGTGGTTCAGAAGGACGGGTCGTCAACCAACTCATCATTTTCTGAACCTTTCATGGGGGTCCTCTAGAACTCGAATCATGTGTTCACAGGATAGGCCATGGTTCCAAACCGTGAGCCATCGAGTGACTCGAAGACTGGGGAAGCACATAACCAAGGAGCAGACCACGAATCAGACTACAGATCGTGGTCCAAGACTACGGTCCGTGATCTTGTCCGTGATCTCTGGGAACTTAACAATTTTCTCAGAAATTAGGTTTAACAGCTGAATCAAATTTTGGGGTGTTACAGGTTGTGTCCCAGGCACTAAATCAATGTTGAACTCAATTACTCTCATCGGAGGTAGCCCTAGTAAATCTTCTGGAAACACATCAGAAAATTCTCGAAATCCTGGAACACTATCAATAGTAACATCCTCCGCTTGTGTATCATGAACACTAGCAACAAAACCCAAACACCCATGATTAATTATTCGGCGTGCCTTTACATAAGATATAATCTTTCCTTGAGTCACAGGCGTCATGCCTTTCCACACTAAAGGTGGTTCTCCAGGAAAATCAAAATGTATAAGCTTAGCATAACAATCAACCAAATCATAACATGATGCCAACCAATCCATACCCATAATTACATCGAAGTCAGACATCGATAATACTAGTAGAGTAATTACGGTGTCCTTGCCCTGAATAGATATCACACAATCTCTATACACTCTATACATGGATAAAGCCTCCCCCACTGAGGTCATAACTATATATGGCACAATACGAATCTCAACTTTTCTCTCTAAGAATATAGCAAAAGATGGAGATACATACAAATACATAGAACCAAGATCAATAAGAGCATAAGCATCACGAGAATTAACAGTGATAATACCTGTGACTACTGTATTGGATGCCTCAATATCTTATCTGGCCATAGCAAATAATCTCGGTGGTCCACCTGCTCCCTGAGTAACATGGGTACCATGTCGACCCTGTCCACGAGCACTCTCTGGAGCAGCCCTAGTTGGCTAAATTTGAGTCTGTGCACCTGTAGTATTTCTCTATGGTTGTGTAGTAGCTCGACTAGCACCAGAATTTCACCACGGACAGTATTTAGCAATATACCCCTCTCCACCACAAGTATAACAAGCTCTATTTGTTCCAAAGCAATGACCACTGTGATTTCTACCACAATTACAACACCGTGGATATTGATCCGACTGAAAGGAACTGTTACCCTTCCTCTGCGTCTGATGTTGACCCTGTGTTGCTGGATAACTATTCCTCAAAGTTTGCCCCACTAACTTTGACTGGGTAGGCCTGGACTACCCATGATGAAAACCACCCTTGCCCCCAGATGGAGCACCACTAAACTCGCCTGAGTTACGTGCCTTTTTGTTTTCTCGCTTAACTTTTTCCATCTCTGCATAGGACTCATAACGGAGAGCAGTGCCAACTATATCTGCATAGGAACCATTTTGCACATCTCGTATCACAGGACCAAGATAATGACTCTCTAGTCCATCTATAAAGTGTCTCACCTTCTCCCTCGGGTCTACAACTAAAATGGAACATACCTTGACAATTCAGTGAACTTAGCCTCATACTCGGTAATTGTCATTCCTTCCTGCTGCAGGTCATTGAACTGACATCTCATGTTATCCTATTTGCTCAATGAAATGAACTTTTCCTTAAACATCACTAAAAATTCTGACCAAGTGATGGGTGGTAATCCTGCTTGTATACCTCTTTGAATAGAAGTACACCATGCCTCTGGAGACCCTGAGAACAGAAAAGTGGTAAATTCCACTCCATGCATCTCCTTCAACCCTAGCGTAGCTAATATCTTTTCACAACAATTAATAAACTTCTGAGGCTCAATAGTAGCTGGTGTTGCATCGAACTCTGGTGGCTTAAGATCCATGAAGTTCTTAAGATCTTTGGGTTTCCCAATAACTACAACTAAATTAGCATCCGACTGCGTAGCTGCAATATTCACCTGAACCTGTGTTTGTATCTGTGAAGTAGTCTGAGGAACTGGAGGTCCACCCTGATTAGGCACCAATGCCTCTAACACATTCAACAATCTCATCACTACGTTTGCAAGTAAAGCAATAGTAGGTACATCAGTTGGCTCTGTCGATGGAGCATCCTGAATAATATATTCCTGCATATGCTTTGGAGCAACAACTCGGGGTTGACCACTATTCATGACTCCAAACTGAGGATTGGCCTGTGCCCTAGTCTGAGCCCTAGTCTGATGAGTTCCAACTTGACCACCACCACATGTAGTACCATGTCCAGCACCACGTCCAGCAGAGAAAGAACTACATTTATTAGCCATCTGCGAAATAATATTCAAAGATTAGACTTGATTTAACTCAACGCACGAACAAGGAATGAAAAAGGAAAACTTCTTAGATGCTCAGTAGCCTCAAGGTCATAAGTATGGGCGCCTACATACCCATGAACAAGACTCTACTAAACACTGCTCCATGACCCAGGACTTAAAGCCGAGGCTCTGATACCACCTTTGTCACGTCCTAAAATGCCCCCTAGACGTGACTGGCACCCGCTAACACTACATGTCGAGCGAACCAGATATCCATTCACTTACCCAATTATAGAAGCACCAAAAATAATAATGTGCAAGTCTAAACACATTAAAAATATCAATAAATGAGGAAAATACTTCATCAAAATCCATAATCAATCCATTGACTCAGAGATCCTCAAATACTAATTATATAGCCAGAATTCCCACAATAAGACCATGGAGCATCTAAAAAGAGTAATATGAGTTTAACTGTTGGGCATGCAAACCCAAGGAAAGAAATAAATGACTTAAACAAGAAAAGTTGAAACAGTGGCCTCCACGAACAATGCGGTGGCTCACCTCAGCAATAGAATCCACTCAACTACCTCTTCAGCCCCTAGCCTTGTCCACACCAATAATATCTGCATGGACATGCAGGTAAGGAGTGATCCTTGACTCGCCACTTTAAATACTCCTGGGACAAGTATTAGAAAATACAAACACACCACAAGCAGAAAAATATCATAATAGAATATTTAACAAGTTCTAAACAGGCATTTATCTAGAACTATGTATCTCAATACAATTTACGTTAAGGATTCGTCATAAATGGCATTTAAAACAATTAGTCCACACCACACCTCCCTCGCAGCATACACAATGCGCAAAATCCATCAAAGAGCATACACAATGCTAGAGAAAGCATACACATTGTCCCTTGTCAAATAAAGAATCATACGCAATGCTCAGGGAAGCATACACAATGCCTCAGGAAAATTAGGAAGCATACACAATGCCCCTACCTCTTCGTACACAACTCTATCATATCACAAAAAAATTTACAAAAGATCTTAGTGTACTTGAAAATAAAATATATTTATCTATCCTCAAAAATTATCGATTTTGCCAAGCACACGCTCATCCCAACAAATGAACTGGGCCGATAAAACATATTTTCTAAACGAATTTGAAAAACAAGCACTCAAAGCTTAAAGTCTCACTTACCTTGTTAATGACAAGTTTCCCAATCTTGAAATGTCTAGAACATGAACCAAACGGCCTCAATCTATGCAAACAATTGATTAACAAGGTTAATTATACTAGTCGGGGTCAAGTCTCAATATCTCCAACTTACAATCTTAGAGCTAAACCTTAATATTTCACACCTTAACTCATGAATTAAAGGTAAAAATAAATTATCTTAATCTCAATGTTGAAACTTTAATAGGTGAAAATTCCCAAAATAGTGCTCCAATACTGCGTATCCACACATTAAGCTGAAAGCCCAGAACTTGCAGGAAGCACTGGCAGAACACATTAAGCTAACTTCAAAAGATGCAAAAAAACAGAGGCTTCAGATGTTGCAAAATTTCTGAGATTGTACTTCACTGTTTCTCATGCTAATGGAACCACTGATATACTTAATATGTTTCTACATTCTATCATCATTATTAGGACATGTACCCTTCTCATTATTATCCAAATCAGTAAGTAATCATTATGTCCTCCACTTAGATGTGGTAGGAAGTTTGCAACTGTAACAGTAGAAAAAATCTCATTTGTTTATCCAATTCTACTCATGAATCATTGCCCAACATATTCTTCCCTTCAATTATATCTTAATCATATAATTACTCGCTGCAAATTTATGTATAATATATATATATATATACATACCACTGAAGTTAATAATTGATACCAATATCATAAGTTATTTCTCCAAAATAGAAGATAAAAGGGTTCCTTAGCCTGCACCCATCCAACCCCCTTCATGATTTGCTATTTCTCTACTTTAATAATCAGACAAGAGTACTCTAAATATATGATAAAGACGAAGCAGTTTCAATACATTAACTATGGCTCCCTTACCCGTCTGTGAACTCTCCGTAATTTCTTAAAGTTTGCTTCTTGTCTCCCAAAAATTTAGGAATCAATTATCCTAATAAATTTTCTTTTTCCTTCGGTTATGTAGCGAGAGAAATTAGATTTAGAGGATGGGCTTAGCCCGCTCCTTTTTAATTTCCTTAATTTATTTACTTATTTAGGGTTAAAATTACCAATTAACCCTTCATTAAAGAAATTGGATTGTTACACATTGAGCCTTTATAATTTTATTCTAAATAATGATATGTGTATATGAACGTATTTGCCCTATGAATGGAATTTGTTGAACTTGATTTCTAAAGTGATATTTTCTAAAGATGTTTTACCTTGTGAATGGGTCATTGACTTGAAACTTGACTTTGATTCTTAAACACGATTTTCTAAATCAATTAATGATGCTTTACCTTATGAATGGGAAGATGATTTGATAAATAATGTGATTCGGCTATTATGCCATGATTTCTATTATTTATATTTGACCTTGCTATTTGGGAGGAATAGTAGCCATTATAAATTCTAATGAAATTTTCTTAGCCATACGTGAGGAGAAGTGGCAGCCATGAGTTGGTTCTCCGGTGCATCGCTTTCAAGCAGTCTATCCATTTGAGAGGAGGAGTGGTCATTGTGAGTTGGTTCTCCTGTGCATCACTTTTGAGCGACCTTGCTATTTGAGAAGAAGTGTAAGCTTTGTGGATTGGTATCCCTGATGAGGTGCCTTCGGGCTGTTTAAGGATTCTAAAGTGTGATTTTTCTCTGTTACTATTGATTTGGGTATGATTTAACTGATTTGTGCCTTGATTGAACTGACATGAGTTTTCAAACATAATGAACAACAATTATTCTTTCTTCAATGATGATTTTCACTAAATCTTATGACCTGCTTTATTGCTAGATTTGAATTTTATCATTTACACTTCTTTACTATTTATTTACTATTATTATCATTATTTTGTTTATATAAACTATTGCCCAAGACACTCATTAAGTACCTAGTACTCATGCATACTATTGTTATTTTTATGGTGTGTTAAGTATTGGAGAGGAGCAGGTTCCAAAGGATTACATCGCTTAGGAAGAACGTGTTATTCATACAGGCTGTAAGTGAACTCACATTCTTGATAGTAGGACTCTATCCTAATTTTATTGCTTTGTTAGATTTTTGAGTTGCGTCTCGAGTTAGTTATTCTTTTCATAGAGACTGCATAAATAGATATTGTGTTGTAAGTACTACTTGAGTCATTGCTCGGCATATTGAGGTACATTGTTATATTTTGATGTTAGACAAATATTCACATCATTTATATTATTTTTTGTTTCATTTAATAAACTGTCTTAATTAATATATACATAATTGGATTAAGTAATAATGATGGGGAAACTACGTGAACTATCATATCTATAAGTGTCACGACCCAACTATCGGGTTGTACGGACATTTACTCTATGCGTCTAGATAGATGAACCCTTATCATCCGATCCAACAGGTACTTGTGAAAAACAAAGTATAACAATAAATAACCTCATTTTAGTACGTGAAATCATTTACAACCTTGTTTCAGAAAATAACTTTTATAAAGAAATACAGTGAATCCTTTTTAAAAACTGGGAAAACAGTTTATAATTTGGAAACAACCCTCCCTAGAATCTAGTCTAAGCTGGTACAAGAGCTACTACAAGAGTAAAACAAGAAAATATAAAATGACACAACTTTCACCATAGGAACAAGAGTAGAAGCTGTTGAAGATCACCGCCATCCTGTACCTATGAAATATCGTCAATCCTGCAACCAGACTATACCCAAAAAGGTATAGCAAGAGTAGAATCAGTACAAACACACGTACTGGTAGGCATCATCGGTTGACCCAAATCCACTTGTACCATTAAATAAGAAAATCAAGGGAAAGCATGTAATTAACTACAATAGTCCCATCCTCCAACATTCACCCTACCAAAACCTAATATCAAACCAACCATCTACTTATGCCTCATACCTCAACCCTTTCTATCCCTTCCGCTGCCAACTCCCGCACTCAGGGACTCAGCACCCTGACTCCTAGGACTTCCCAAGTCACACTTAACCCTTAGACTTCCCAAGTCACCTTATCCCTTAGACTTCCCAAGTTACACTAACCCTTAGACTTTCCAAGTCACACTTGTCATTACCCGACATCTATGCCCATACTCGGACTACCATCCCTTACCTCAGTCAACTACTATGACTCAACAACCCAGAGTAAACCCCACTACTTAGTGATATAGATCACACCCTATTAGTACAAACCTCCCTAATGACCCCCAGGGCCATACTCGACAAGTAACAATTGCCAACGCTATAACTAGACCACAAGTCTCTTCCTTAGCTTATCAACCGCACCGACATTGATGATTCTCAGTGATAACAAACATGTATCCTCTTTACATAACCCAGACCAAACAAGGATCCCTAGGACATCATCTATGGTAATAATATACGACCCTGGTTCACAGAAGAACTACCTTGTCACTTGAGCACACTAACTTGGCCCTTCAAGGACCAACTACACGACATATACCAATAATTCCCGTCCCTCTTAGGAACCCATTATGTGAAGAACAATAAGTAACAATACAATTCTAGACTCTCAGTCTTCCTTCTAAACTTATCAACCACAGGAACAGGTTCAACAATCATTTAACAATAAATATTTACCCTTTTTCATTTTTGGACCAACTACGGGTCCCTAGACCAATACCTAGTGTTAAAATACAATACCCGTTCCACTCTGGGACCAATCCGCACAATTAAGTGTGATAACCCGGCCTCTCAAGACCATCATACAATAATCTAATGTCAAGAATATAATCAAATACCAAATAAACACTCCACCCGGTCCACTCATGGGACCATCATCAGAATACAATCAATACATATGCAATAAACCCGTACCAGGCATGGTACCCGAGTGAACCAGTGTTATTCCCATAGCAAGAGTGGTACCTGAGCCAACCATTAGTATTCCAGTACCACGCGTGGTACCCGAGCCAATCGTTAGTAACCTGTACCAACCGTGGTACTCGAGCCAACCGAATGTCACACAATCTAACAGTCAACAAACAATGAACAAAACCACACTTGTAAGCCAACAAGCAACAAGACCTAGTTCATTTTACAAGACTGATAACCGGACAATT
Source organism: Jaltomata sinuosa (assembly GCA_003996215.1). Taxonomy (NCBI): domain Eukaryota; kingdom Viridiplantae; phylum Streptophyta; class Magnoliopsida; order Solanales; family Solanaceae; genus Jaltomata; species Jaltomata sinuosa. The sequence continues at coordinate 729,309 of QJPP01001966.1, read as the reverse complement.
AGACATTCAAAAATCATTCCCTAAGCATGCAACTCATACAATACTAAGCAATAGTACATGAAACACATAATGCACATTGGGAAAACAATAACCATCACCTAAGTGTTCAACATGCCATCCCAATCTACACTAAGACCAACCCCACACTTAAATTCAACTACCTGGCCTCTCAAGGGCCAGTATGAAATAATCACAGTTCAATAATTAAACTCGGTCCACTCATGGGACCATCAATAATTACAAACAATAGTGTATAATTGGACCCGCCCGAAGACTAATCCCCAACTTATCATTTAGACACATGTAGTCATTTTTATCTAATCCGGACCCCCATTCCTGAAAAGTAAGCGCGTTCTAGGGATTTCATCCCCTGACAGTACAGACTCTGGACCATGCATGTTCATTCCATTTACTTTATTTCAAATATTCCTGGGAACCTGCTACAACTTAGCACTTTCCTCATCCCCAACAATTACCGATTCCCCGAACCTACCCAACCGTCTAGTTCTCCAAAGTCTAGCATCACACATAATTTAACAAGTATAAAATACACTTGAATGAACACGTTGCCCCGACCCTATCATTATTTATTCAATCAAACAGTCAAACCAGTACAATAATCCTCCAAACTCCATGCTCGGAGGCCTAAAACATGAATCCTCCTGTCAATTTACATAATAGTATGAAATAAAAGCATGTCAATATCTACTCAATGAAAACTTAGCCTACCAAGCAGCTGCACAATGCAATTTCTAGCTTCGTGAAGGTGTTCCCTGATAGATGATAAGCTCAAAATCCGTGGATTTGCATCCTTTTAGCCAGAATCCCTCCTCCACATGGCTCCCAAGCTTTGGAGCAGCCTAGGAGGGTTTTTGGAGCAACCCTCATCTGTTTTTTACTAAAGAAGACAAAATGGGATTATAAAATCCATTTTTGGGCTTTCTAGTTCCGTTCTATTTTTGGGCTTTTTGGATCCATCATTCTGCTATAGAGGACTACCAACCACTACCGCGATACCGCTAGAGCGGCCTAAATCCCGCAATAGTGGACTCAACTTTTCAGCACAGACAGTCTTCAGTAAAACAGTCATAACCTTTTACTCGGGAAGCGGATTAATGAATGGTCGGTGGCATTGGAAAGAGAACTCAGAGATCTTTAATTTGGTGGGTATTAGGATCCCTAAATCCTTATATTCTAGTAGGAATACTCATTTGAAGTTGACCCTAGTTTTAACTTAGCCCGAAACTAAGTCGGTAAGGAAACTTTTAACTTACTTTGTGCTAGGATAACTGTATTTCCTTAGTACATACCAAATGTACTCTCATACTAAAGAATTAATTCTAACTCTTATTACAAATGAGAGACACATGCCTTAACCGCAGATATTTTCAGTAACGACGGAACAGGTCGTTACAATAAGGTGCTTCCAATCCAGTTCACTAGCATAAGATGTTTGTGTCCTAAGGTCAGGCTTGGGGTGTGATATCTATTTGACCACAACTGGCACCATGCAACTACGACTGACCACCATTGAATGTCTTAATTTCTTCATTTTTTTTCTCTTTCTCATGTCATCAACAACCTCTATTTATTATTCATGGTTCTTTTTATGGTTATTCATCTTATGCTCATAGTTCTAAGAATATTCATGTTGGAGTCCAAACTGATTCAGACTAGGAGTTGACACTTCAACTAACCTTTCAAGATACTGGGAAGATTCTTAACACAACTATTGTCTATGCTAAGTGTGAAGCACTGGAAAGGCTAAGTATATGGGATGATATCTACATTATAGGTCACAACATAGCAGTTCTTTGGCTGGTTGGAGAGGATTTTAATGTTATCTTGAGTGACGAGGAGAAGATTGGTGGCCTCCCTGTCTACCCTCAAGAGTATGAAGATTTTGCCTTCTGTGTTAATTCTTGTGAATTATTTAATATTCAATTTAAAGGAAGCCCATTCACATGGTGGAATGGATGAGCTGATGGTGCCTGCATCTTTAAGAGATTAGATAAAATATTAACAAACCAGGATCTGTTTAACTTATTTGGGTGTGTGGAGATGGAGCATTTGGCTAGGACTGGATTGACCATGCCCCACTTTTGCTCAATTCTGGAGTCTAGGCTCCAAAATTTCTCCAAACCTTTTAAATTCTTAAGGTTCTGAACAGAAAAGGCAGACTTAAAGGAGGTAATGAGAAGTAACTAGATTTCAAAAGATTCTGGAGACATTTTCATTGATCTAAAGCATAAGATGAAAAAGAAAAAGTTGGCTCTTTCTACTTGGAGCAGGGAGATCTATGGTGAAATTTTCAAGCAACTTACTATCAGAGAAGATATTGTCAGGATCAAAGAAGATCTCTTTGAAGAACAACCTACTACTACAAACAGAACAAGACTTCAGAGTGCTCAAGCAAAATTAAAGCAATACCTTCATTATGAAGAAGAGTTCTGGAGACAAAAGGTAGGGGCCCAGTGGTTCTCAGATTGGGATAGAAACATAAGGTTTTTCCACACTCTTGTGAATGGAAGAAGGAAGAGATTAAACATCAAAAGGATTCTCAAAAGTGATGGGAGTTGGGCTGAAGGGATAGATCCGATGGCAGAAGATGCAGTGCTCTTTTTAAAGATCAATTTATAGGGATCTCTAACCCTGTAGATTTTTCCTTAATCAAGCAAATCCCAGCAATCATCACAGAAGTGGACAATGCCTCTTTGGATGTTTCTCCAAGGGAAGAGGAAATTAAAAATATGGTGTTTGAACTCAAAGGGGATAGCTCTAGTGGTCCTGATGGATTCACTGGTCAATTCTATCAAGTTTGTTGGGACATTATTGGAAGAGACATAGTGAAGGTTATGGTTGCATTCTTTGAAGGTTATACTTTTCCCAAGTCCATCACCCAGACAAATCTGGTCTTATTACCAAAGGAGAAGGTAGTTTAATCTTTCTCTAATATGAGGCCCATAAGTTTGAGTAATTTCCTGAACAAAATCATTTCAAGGGTTCTTCATAATAGGATTGAAGGTTTATTACCTAGACTTATTTCACAAAACCTGATTGGTTTTGTGAAAGATGGAAGTATAACAGAAAATGTGCTACTTACACAAGAGATAATCTTAGACATCAGGAAAAGGGGTAAGTCTGCAAATGTTGTGATTAAGCTGGATATGGCTAAGCTTATGATAGAGTTGATTGGAGATTTTTGATCAAAGTGCTAGAGAAGATGGGCTTCAGTGATCTATTTGTAGATAAAATTTGGAGATTGGTGGCAAACAACTGGTATTCTATTTTTATTAATGGTCAATCTCATGGATTCTTTCATTCCTCTGGAGGTGTCAAGCAAAGGGATCCCCTATCCCCATCTTTATTCATTTTAACTGCTGAAGTCTTAGATAGAGCTCAAAACAATCTGTTTGAAAACAAGGAATTCAAGGGTTTTAGGATGCCTAAGTGGAGTGAGAAGATCAATCATCTAGCTTATGCAGATGACACTAAAAAATTTTATAGTTGCTGAAAAAAGAACTCTACATATAATTATGAGACACTTAGGGATTATGAGAAGCAGTCAGGGTAGAAGATAAACAAAGAGAAGATATCCTTCTATGTATACAACAAAACAGCACACTCTATCATTAATGAAGTGGAAGAATGCACTAGATTCACTAGAGGTAAATTTCCTTTAACCTATCTAGGATGTCTAATTGGACATGCTAGAAAAAGGAAAAGCCACTTCACAGAGTTGATAAAGAAGGTGCAAGGTAAATTGCAGATCTGGAAAGGAAAACTCCTATCTTTTGGTGGTAAATCTGTCTTGATTACTTCTACGTTACAAAGCATTCGTTGTTGACATCCAATTTTTATCCTCCACTATCAAATTAATTATTGAGCTTTTAAATTTTGAATAATTTTTAATAATTAATTTTGCAATTAAAAGAATTTTTCAAAATAAAATCCCGGAAAATATTCTATAATTTTCATAAATGAAAATACGTCTACATATGATATATATATATATATATAGGTGTATATTATTTTGTGAATTTTATAGATATTCAAAGGATTTTTCCAAATTATTTTAAAACTATCAATTTTGGTCAAAAATGTTTTAACCGAGAAATAAATTGTGAAATTAATATTTTTATAACATATGATTAAATATGGTGGAAAATTAATTATTTTTAGTTGTTTTAAATAATAAAAGCTCAATTAAATTAATCATATTTAGTTCGTCCCTATTTCAATTACAACCTAATTTCTTTGAATCAGTTCAATTGGGTCCTACTTTTGAATCTAATTTGGCCACAATCCTAATCATGTGGCCATAATTTTAAACAATTTGGCTAGATCTTAAATCAAATTGGCCGCATTTGCAAAGGCAATGTGTCCAAATCCTTAACCCACCATTTAATCCCACTTCAGCTTATTTCTGGCCTAACCAACAAGCTGAGCCCAATTTTTAAGCTCCAACCTGGCCTACTCTCATACTTTCCTAAACATATACACACTCTTAATATACATACAAAACACTCATATACTCCACCACCTATATTATTTTCCCAAAAAAGGAACGCGTCTCACTCATACGCGCTTCTCTCTCCCTCATCCCTCCACTTCATCTTCTTTGTACAAACCAGAACAAACCCAGACAAAGAACTCCTCCGTCAAAACTCACCCAACGACGACAACAATAGTCTCAAAGGACCCCAAATCTCCATAAATCGTCAAACTCTATTAGTTTCCTCTTCGTCTCTGTTATTGGTACGAAATAGTGAGCTGTCTAGGTTCTAGAAGAATCCAGATGCTCACAGGTGGTGCCTCAGCTTTGCTCACCGTGAATCACGATGGATTTCCCTTGAAATCATTGGTATATGATCAAAATTAAACCCAACAGTACCAATGTGTCTCAATCAGGAGAATTTTGGTTTTTGAATTTCAATTTCCCCTCAGTTCTTATCCTAAATCCCAAATATTTCCCCCCCAATTCCATCCATTAGAAACCCTATCTTCCCCCTATATAAACCCCTCACTCCCTACTATTGAGAAAGAGAGATTTTGGGTAGCAAAAATATTGGAGAGTCCTTTTCTCTGATTATTGGGGAAACCTAAGAATTCAAGCTGAAACAAAGAGAAAATGTATTGGTTTTGCTAATTTTCTCGGGGATTTCTTGCTTCTCTTCATTGCCGTTTAGAAGCTAACAACATTAGTTCGTTGGAAGTCGCTAAAAATCTCAATTCATCGTTTCAGTTTTGCTGCCCGGAAAGAGGTAAAAATCACTTATTTATTCTGTTGTTCCTCATTTTCGTTCATATATTGGCTTGTCGTAGTTAGTTTTGTTTGTGTTAAAGATCATTTTGATCATTTGTTGAACACTGTCTTGAGGATCAAAGGGCGTGATAAGATAAACTTCTGAGGTTGGTCGAGCTCTGGGGAAGCTTTGAAATTAACAGTTGGTTTCCCAGGTTCTCCTAAAACCTAAAGTTCCTCGTTCTTCCCCTTGATGCTAATGATTTTAAAAGATATTTAGTGTGAGTTTGTATGGATTTCTTTCCTTATTTGTGTGTATATATGCATTCCTAGAACAAAGACCAGAATAACCACCTGAGTTGATAAATGTCACTGTTTTAAGACATGTTCTGACATCCTTTTAGTCTCACAAATGGTAATTTTGAGACAACTCATTAGTTGCCCTCAAAAATCAGAACTTGGATGGAATAGACCCCCCTAATTAAGCTATCTCCATTCCATATATTCCTCTGCCTGAAGCTTACAATGAGCTTAATATCTCTTTGCTTAAGTTAGTTTGCTTTGTGTTGGGTTGCTTTCATTTTTCCTTTTTCTGAATGTATGTTGTTAACTCAGTACCTCGACAAAGCTTCATCTTAGCCTCTTAATGCCATGTTGGATCTTGTTTAAAAGAAGAAATGTGAATTTTCTATTCAATCCCATCATATTGTTATGGTTTAAAGCAAGAAAGCTTGGTTTCTCTTGGGAATTGCTTCCTAGTTCTGACTAAGGAAAGGAACCAAGTAGAAGAAGTCTGATTCATTGAGTCCATGGCAGGGATACATTTATGCTTTGATAAAATTCAAACATCTATATGTGTTGTCTTTCATGCTCTTTTGGTATTAAAATATGATAACGAGCTCGTTTAGGGGTTTGCCTTGTCCATTAGGTCTTAACTCATTTCGTTAATTTTTTTTAGCATTTAAGTCTGTTCTTATAAAAGGAAGCAGTGAGGTTTCTAAAAAACGAGTCTGGGTCTTTATGTGCAAATTGCCTTCTTGAGTTGATTATTTTCATTTGATGTATAAGTATATGTTTAGAAGAGACACATATTGTTTGGTTAAGCATGGCATAAAGAAAAAATATTCTCTCTTGTGGGTATGACTGAAATAAAAGATTTAAGAGCATAGTCCAGTTAACAAAATGACCGTTGCATTTGATGTGTTATTAGTTTTCTTAGATATGTCCAGTTTAAGTGTGTATTTTGAGAAGATTATATAGGGATATTCAGGAGAAGGATAACTGTCATTTTTGCCAAAATTCCTTGAAAATTAACTAAGTTCTGATCTTATGTTCTAATGATCGTTTAAATTTATGTTGCTTCCTTTAGTTCTGCTCCCTTTCTCTTGAATGTGTTTTGCTTCTATCCATAACAAACTTGCTAGTTGTATCATTGTAAGCATTTATTTTTTCTGAAAATATCCTATGGATGAACACTAATCTTTATTTTGTTTTCTTCCACATGTGAAATTGATGCGATTGAGTCCATTTGGACTCCCCTTCACCATCCTCGCATCTCCGTTGGGCAAAGTTCCAAAATTCGAGTCAATCCCAAGTTCAAACGTGGACTAAGTGTTTGAAACGGACTGATATACAACAGTATACAAAGGGAAACAGTAAGCATTCAGTTGTATACAGAGAGTATACGAGAGAAAAGAAACTTATATACAGGTTCAAAGAGACAAAGGAGGCTGGTATACAGTGATATACCATATAGTATACCGGCAAGAATGGACCAAAATCCATAGACTTTGAAGTCCAAAAGTCTGGACAGATTTAGTTGGGCCAAGAGGGCCCCAAACCTCAACTCTCTTCTTATTCTACTTGTATTTAATTTATTTGGATTATTTTTATGAACTAACTTAATTTAACTAATCTAAATAAATTTTCTAGAGTTGCTATTTCAATTTTATCTTCGCTTTTACATATCTCATTTACTTGAGTTTTGTTTGAATAACGAAAAATGAACCTCTTGTCAATTGCCTTTCAAAGAACAAAAAATGGACTTTTCTTGGACATGAATGAATTTTCATAAAATTCTTTTTCTTCAAATATCCATTTTTCGAAGTTAGTTGAAATAATTTTCTAGTTTATTCAAGTTAATGTCTTCATTACTTTCAATTTTGTAGAATAAAATCATTTTCCTTTCAAACTCTTTTTTTCAAAGTTGCTTGTTTTCTTACAACTTTAATCATTTTAGGACTTATCTAAATCTCTAAAAAAGTTATCTTCCCAATAAAGCTTATTTTATTTGGTTGAATAATATTTTGATCTTTTAAAGCTAAAAACTTTCAATTCTCACCAAGTTTCTTAAATTAAATTTATTTCACATTTCCTCCTTTAAAATATGGGTTTTCAAAGTAAGTCTTTTAAATATCCTTGGTTCAAAAGAGATTTTTCAATTTGAATAATCTTTGCTTTGAATTATAATTGCTCTAAATAAGTTAAAATTTCTAAAATCCGAAATCTTTTCAAAGAATGAATTTTCTTTAGTTGAAATTTATTATTTTTGCCTTGAATTTAGTGATAGTATTTTTCCTTAAATTTTTTTCGTAAATCTCAAATATTTTTATTTATTTCAACTCTTTTGAAATTAGTCATTTTCAAGTTAGTCAAAATTATTTTGGTCAACCGTTTTAAATGAACGTTCTTATGTGCCTTAAAACCCTTCTTAAGACGCTACTTGAACCCTTACCCATTTTCTCTAATTTTAAAAATTTATTTTTGTTTTTAAGTCTTTGAAATTCTTTTAAGTTTTCTTAATTTCTTTATAAAAAATTAAGTGGCGATTCTATTTATTTTAGAGTTATTTTGAAATTTTCTTTTAAGTTTTGAAACAATTTCTAAAGTGTCAAAAATTATTTTTATTTTCCTTTTTAAACTCATAACTAATAAATTTCAAAAAGGGATAAAACAGAAATAACGACTCTGTTGGAGACTTATTTAGGTTCTAACCAAATTTGAACTCTTTGACTAACCTTGTGTTACTAACTATTCAAAATATTGTAATAGTTAGTAAATTTTAATCATTATTTGCTTATGTGTTTATTTATCGCAAATATATTATCATTGCATTACATGACATCTTCCACCACATGGCATGCGATTTTATTTATGTTTAAGGGAGGCTCACGATCACGTGGCCTCTCGCCATAAATAACACCTTCTCGGAGATATGATAGTTTACGGGTACGTCATGCGTCCAATGACTATCGTATTTCTAACCCAAGTTATCCGCTTAGGGCCCGGTCTATTTCGAAGAAAACCCACTCTAGACACCTAGCGTAGAACTAAACCAAAACCCTATTTTTAGGCTTTGGCTTAGGATGACACAATACCTAAGGGGTGTTGGGCCCATTAGAAAAGACCACCTTGCGTCTATTGACCACGAGTCAATAAAGGTCGATCATCCCTTATTTGATTAATTGAAGGATGTGATGTCGAATTGTACGAACCATTGTTCCTCGGGGTTGGGAGTTATTTAGGTGGTTTTTCTCATTGTAATCAAAAGAATATCTTCATCCGAAAGGCGTTCAGAAATTTCAAGAAGTTTGAGAATGAAGGATCTTCCATGGCGGATTAGTTTAGGAATGTACCCCTGCGTGGGACTGACATTTATTGTACATCCCTTTTCCTTATTTTGTATCCCCGTTTGATTCAATCAATTTGTATATATATTATATTTTTTGAGGCAATGGAACGTCTTACAAACGACATACATATCCTTCAATTCGTTAGGCTCACTTTTGGCATAAAAGGCCACATGCATGTTAGAACGCGATAATATATTGATGTGCTATATATTTGCTTTTTTCGTGACTATTTGACTTATATGTTTGAATATATTTATTTTGCTTCAAACTCGATTAGTCCGTTGTTCTGTTCCCAAGTCTTAGAGCGTTACTAGGCATATAAAATTCAGAGCATCGAGTTAGGGCAGATCAAAGTGGATCTCCTTACAACTAATCGAGGAGATGGTTCAAAATCAAGCACCGAGGATGGTCACCAAAACATATAGGGCCCAAAGGGATCCGGTTCTAGATAGATTTAAGGTTATTATTTTAAATTTCCAGCAATGTTGTCCTTTAATTTTCAATTTCTGATGTAATTATGTGCAACCTAAATCCTGTGGAGGGATACTTAGGAAACTCACATAGAATTTGGCACGGGAGGGTAGAATATATCTAAGACTTTTCCTTGTAAGCGGAACTACATCAGACCTTATTTCCCTGGAGGGATACGTAGGCAGCCAATATAAGGCTCGGTTTCTTTTTTGTAGAATTTTAAGATTCCCCTGAAAAATAAGAAGTGAAAACTAGAATACGAATTTATGAGATAATGTCTTCAACATATTCTAATACTGGGGAAGTATTAAGGTTCTCAAAGCGAAGTAATCATCAACACAAATGGAGCTTAGAAAAAGAGGAGGACCAGGTCGGAGTTGGTTCTTGGTGTTCAACATGAGTCGGCCTTTTTTGAACCAATTATTCTACTCCTTTCATTTGTATCTTATCGAACTTTAGTACTCACTAGACAATAGGACACTCTTTTCCATTCAGCCCTTAAATTTTATCCTTACTCAAATTTCAGACCAATCTTGTTTTGAGCAAAATATATATTATTTGCTTATGATGTTATTCAACTAATCATTATAATCGATGAACTAACGTTTTTTTCCTTTTTGAGGTGTTATTTTCTTTTTTAAAGAGGGAGAGGCTGATTTGTGTTGGTAAAAAGATGAGCCTACTTCAAAAGACCAAAGCTAGCCGCATCATCTGGCTTCGTGGCAAAGAAAAAGAGAAAAGAAGAAATGGCTGGTACTGCATCAGGAAAGAAGACAAGGGTGGCCGCCATCACTTTGCAAAACTCTAAAGCCTCAGATCAGGGTAATTGTACCAAAAATGATGATTTCACCGCATATTTGGTACAATAGGTTGCTGGCCTACAAGAAGAATTGCAAACTACCAAGGATCTGATGAAGATAGCTGGAATAACAAACACATTCCCTACCTTTTTCATCCCGCCGCTAAACTCACATACTCCTAATCATCTCCAGATTTATACTGCAAAAGCCACAAATCTCATTCCTAGTACACCTATCAGAAACTTAATTACAGCCACTTGTGGAACCCTCTCATGTCTCCCCGCCATGGCTCAATCAAAACCAAATACCTAATACTAGCTACTATCAGAATGCTATACTCCCATATCAAGTTCCATTACCTACATATAAAAATAACATACCTCCATACGAAACTCAATTACCAATCTACCAAAATATTATATCATCATGTCAAACTCCACTTCCTACTTATTCAAATCATCCTGCTCTTCAAAACCATCCCATAAACTTGCACACTATCAACCAAGCTACGCCTTTTCAGATAATTCACACCTTAAAAGATTCTACTCAAGTTCAAACTAAACTTGACCGTTATGAGAAAATTGAGAAAGAATATAAAGAGAGAGAGGAAGAACACGAGCAAAGGGTGATCACAATAAAAGATATGATCTCCCAAGTTGTGAAGGATGCCCAGTCAGCACATGATTTTATAAGATTGAGGTACGAGGACCTTTGCATACATCCAGATTTAAGTCTACCCAAGGGTTATAAAGGGCCAAAGTTTGATACCTTTAACGGGACTGGAAATCCTATGATTCATCTTCGAGTTTATTGTGACAAGCTCATTGGGGTAGGTGAAAATGAAGCACTATTAATGAGATTGTTTGGCCAAAGTTTGAGTGGGAAAGCTCTAGAAAGGTATGCATCTCAAGATCTACGCAAATGGACGACATGGAGATTTATGGCCGAAGCTTTTGTTGAAAGATTCCAATTTAATACCAAAATAGCTCCAGACCGATACTACTTAGAAAAAATAAAGAAGAAACCTACGGAGATTTTTCGTGAATATGTTATTTGTTAGAGGGCAGTAGCCGCAAAAGTACAACCACCCATGAGTGAAGAAGAGTTGACCACTGCTTTCATCAAGGCTCAAGAACCCAAGTATTATGGTAGGATGATTGCTTTGTGGGACTAAAATTCTCAAAACTCATCAAATTAGGGGAAGCTTTGGAGGATGCCTTTAAATCCGGGAAGATCACTGCACTGCATGCTGTCGAGAAAAGCCCGAATGACGCTATAGAAGTGTCAAAGGGAATGAAAGGAGAAACATTTTTTGTCGGGGATACCCATATGAACTCAAATTCACAGGAGCAATATCAGGGTTATTATGCCACTCCAAAGAAACTATTCTATCCGGACTTTAAGAAGCCTCCCAAAGTATTCACACCGTTGATGGAATCTCAAACTCGGCTTTATAAAAGGTTAAATACAGCAGGTCTGCTTTATCCTACCAAAGGAAGACCAGCCAATCCTTTGGGAAAATTTTACAGGGCTGACCACAAATGCGCCTATCATTTAGAAGCAGTTGGGCATGATACAGAGAGTTGCTCGACCCTTAAGCACAAAATCCAAAACATGATCGACAACCAGTTGATCACAATTAAGAAAGCTCCCCATAAATGATGAGATTTTTTATACTTAAAAGTAGGATCAAAACATTGTGAATGGGGTCATTTAAAGATATTCAACGTTAGGGTTCAAAAGAAGTGTGTAGCAAAACTAGAAAGATCCCTACATATAAAGTCATCACTTTCTCTGTTATGTAAACGGACATTATTGCTTTTTTCCATTATTACCGCACCTTTCCTTGTAACATGAACTACGTTTGACATGATTCCTGCTTCAACAAGATACGTAGGCGCCACACCGGTTCGGTCATATTCCTCATAAAATTTCTATTTCCCTTTGTAATGAAAATTAGGGCATAGTTTTCGAGGAGGTCTCAAAAATTTACAAGAAGGAGTTTATTTTCAGCAAGCCAAAACTGGAGATCATACCAAAGAAACTGACGGGATTTTTGAGGGACCTCAAAAAGTCTACAAAATAATATCTCTCTCATAATTCAGGCTTGAATAACACACTGAAGTATGCAGCTGGGGCAGAATTTTGCGGGGGGGTCCTCAAAATTCCATGATAAGCAACATCAAAATTCATAAGAGTTCTTCTGTGCACCAGACTGGGCAGAATTTTTTAGGAAGGTCCTAAAAAATTCAACCAATATGAAATTTCAAGACCACACAAGTTTGCAAATCCAAGCACAAGGAGCATCAAGACAAGCAAGGCCAACGCAAATCAGTCTCTCAAACTAAGAATTTTTCTTTGAATGCAGGAATGACAAAGTCACAAGGATGATAATGCCAAAATCATCAAATCATGGCAAAGGTGTTATTCGCACTTACCGTGGTCTCGCCATAATAAATTTGGACAAACTTCTTCTATTACTATATCTCTTGGATTATGCATGTTGCTTTATTATGATTCCAAACACTTTCTATAGATTTTGAAGGTACTGTTAGCCAAATCTTATTTCCTATGATGAGAGTTAGAGACAGGTCCCCAAATTTGAATAATCAAGTCAGAGGATCGCTTGGTGCAAGTTTCAGGTGGGAACTATGTTTAACCTGATTCCTGCTTCAACAGGATACATAGGCACCACAACGGCTCGATCATACCACCCCAGAAAATGGAAAGTGGGGCAAAATTTTCGAGAAAGGAATCTCAAAAATTCAGGAGGCAAGGATCATTCTCTAGTAAATTGGTATGCATATTATGTCAGAGAGCAACTGAAATGAATAATGAATCTCATAATCCCCACAAAGAGTCAAGTCTCTTATCAATAGGATGAGATTCATCATGAAGCCTTTAACTGGGGTAGAAATTTTGAGGAAGACCTCAAAATTTCCACCAAGCTTTATTTGAGAGTTCAAAAAAAGAAACTCCGAGAATTCCCCAGCACCAACAGATCAGAATCTGCTTCAGAATTCCCCAGTTGCAATAAATTTTGAGGTGACAAGCACCCGAGGATGGCAAGCACCCATAGATGATAAAGCAAGGAGCAGAAGATTGAAGGAATTGCAGGGATTACCAGATAAGGAAGGATCAACAACATCCTCCTCAAAACCTCAACAGATCAGGGATCACCATGAACACATAACATTCAAAAGCGGTATCTATAACTATCTCTAAAAATGGATTTTCAGCCGTTCTTTTACATTCAAATAACCCTTTATTTTTCTATCCACCTTAAAAAGAGGATGATGCTTGCAAAGAAAATTATTTTGATTAGCATTGTGAAAGCTCTCTTTAAAAAATTTCTTAAACTTAATTGTGGTCGCTAGTAAAAGCAACGATGTGTCTACTAATCATTTGCCTTGAGCACAGGTAAACACAAAACAATTAACGTAAATACATAAGTACTAAAGGTGTATTCTCGTCATGAAGATTATTTCTACCGGCCGGATCCAAAGATGATGACATTCAGACGCGTCCCTAAGTTGCACTTGATACGCAAGATTGACCCAAAAACATTCATATCAAATATCGCATGGAGATGCCAAAGTCTGACGTTGAGGATATTTGCGTATGCATATTCATACTACACAGAAATGACAGAGTCTGGCATTGGAAACACTTATATCCAATATCGCATAGAGATGGTGGAGTCTGACTTTGAGGATATTTGTGCATTCGCATCCTTATTGCCACGCAAAGGCAACAGAATGTAACATCGAGGATATCCATGTATCCAGAGGATACATTTGTATTTGATCATGTGGAAAAGTCCTTTGCTGCCCCGAAGATCAAATGACACTTGCCATTCGAGATAAGGAAAGCATACAGTCTGAAGGAGGTTTGTAAGTCGCCATCTGAAATCAGACGATGACCTAGATTTCCCAGAAGTTAACAAACCAGATGTTGTCTGTAAGCCACAACTATGTCTGAAAACAAATAGTATGCGAGATTACCCAAGATTGTACAGACTAAGAGTTATCTGTAAGACGCAATGATATCTAAAATTGGATAGTGTGCAAGATCACTAAGAGTTAGTAGTTCAAGGGTAATTCATAAGTCACAACAATATTTGAAGTCGGATAAATGTGCAAGACTACCAAAAATTGATAGTTCGAGGGTTATCTATAAGTCGCGTTATATCCAAGTTGATTATGTGCAGGACTACCCGAGGGCTAATGATTCAAAGGGAAACCTGTAAGTCGCGATACATCTAAAATCGAATAAAAGTAAAGAATTATCCAAAAACTAACAATTTGAAGGACATCTATAAGTCACCCCTATCCAAAGTCGGATGATGTGCCAAATTACTCGAAAGCTGATGATTCAAGAAGCATATGTAAGCCACCTCTATCCAAAGTCAGATGATATGAAAGATTACCTGAGGTTTGATAATTCAAGGGATATGTATAAGTCGCGTTGATACGAAGATGCACAAGAATTACCCAAAGTCATATGCAAAGATTATCACCGATTGTCGAGATGGCTATCATATCAGAGACTATTACAAGTAGTCATGAAGACCATCCTATTCAACGGCCAAGAAGGTCATCACATTCGAAGAATTATCATACTCAATCGCCACAAGGGAAATCACGTTTGACAGCCGGGGGGATGTTATGTCTGTTATCACAAAGTTGTTACAAATGGCTACGAGGGCTGCACTTCGATATTGGATCGACCCCCACCCATAAGCAGTCTATATATTTTCTTGCCCACTTAAGGGCCTACACTTAAAATTGTGTTTGGATCGACCCCCCCATAAGCAGTCTATATATTTGTTCGCCCACTCGAGGGCCTATATTTAAACTATGTTGGGTCATCCACCCCATAAGTGGCATATTCATGTAGAGATGTCCACTTCTTTTGTTATATTTATATATTTTCCAATATGATGCTTACTTTGCTAGTTTAGGTCGTTTTCCCTAAAAAGTGACCATTAGGCTAATTGCATACATATTTCACTTTACTTATGCATTCATCCTAAATTGCGATGAATAGGTTAACTTTGTCTCTATGAGATGCCTATTTTGCAATATCGAGCCATCCACCTTGTTACAGTTGGATTAATATCGAGTCATCCACCTCGTTACAGTTGGATTAATATCGAGCCATCCACCTCGTTACAGTTGGATTAATATCGAGCCATCCACCTCATTACAGTTGGATTAATATCGAGCCATCCACCTTGTTACAGTTGGATTAATATCGAGCCATCCACCTCATTACAGTTGGATTATCAACACTTGTAAGTCATAATGATGGGAGTGCGTAAAGTGTTCAAGTCACATTAATGAGAATGTGCATGCAAACGCAAAATTATCATGTACTGCAAAACACTGCTTTCCTTGTAACAGGTACTGGGAAATAAAGCATCTCCACTCGAGCAGCTAGTACACACAAATATCATAAGAGACACTACCTCTCTATTTACATGATATTTTCTACTAACAAATCTTGTTCCAAATATTATCGAGAGCATCCGAGAGGATGAAATTCTCAAAACAAAATCACAGGTGCGAACTACGCCAAAAAGGACATCGCACAACACAAACTTGTTCTTAATGAACTGGGACATAGTCCAAGGAAGAGGTATGGCAAAGAAACTATCTCTCTATATGGAATTATGTTATCACTAACAATTTTATTTTGAGATAATACCGAGAGCATCTGAGAGGATGAAATTCTCAAAACAAAACCACAGGTGCAGATGACACCAAAAAGGATGCAGCACAACGTGGAACTTTTTCTTAGCAGCAAACTGTGACATAGTCTAAAAAGGAATATCAAACTTTATAGATACGAGTTGAGGATCGACTTCCATTTCGATCAAACCACACCCCTATTAGAAGGCATGTGGGTATTTCTTTATTGTTTCAGTTTTGGTTTCGCATTCAAAGTAATTTCTGAACTCACTCTGCAAAGCAACATCCCTTCTTTTCAAATTCGAGTGACAATACACCCGAATTTTGGAAATTATGTCCAGGTAAATTCTTTCTTATGGGTGTGAAGCATGCTACATTCATAGTTGAGAGGTTGCAAGCCTCTATTCCATAACTCAACTATTTGTCACTCATCCCGAGCCAAAGATGGTTTTAAATGTAAAGATTACCTTTTCCACCGATTGAGTCGAACTACAGGTAGCTTGATTCCCTGAGTCCTGGGATATGTAACCGGGCTTTATGTTAAAAACTCGGCTGCATTCCAAACTCCCCCCCTCCATCCTCTTACTCCTCAGCTTTCCGGTCTCTCCTTAATTTGAGATCGGGATAGCTTTTGAATCCTTTGAAAATCGTGCGTGAAATCAAATGTCTTGAACTACAAGTAGCCTGAATTCTCATGTAACCTGAGATATGTAGGAAACTCGATACTGGGGTACGGCCATAATTCCTTGAAATTTCTGCTAAAACCAACCGCTTCCAATAGATGAACTAGTGGTCGGATAAAATTGGGATTGTCAATTCCCTTTGCCCAGAGTTCATTGCATTCACCCTACCCAAAGAGAGGGGCAGTTGTTGACACTCAATTTTTATCCTCCACTATCAGATTAGTTATTGAGCTTTTAAATTTTGAATAATTTTTAATAATTAATTTTGCAATTAAAAGAATTTTTCAAAATAAAATCCCAAAAAATATTCTATAATTTTCATAAATGAAAATACGTCTATATATGATGTATATATATATATATATATATATATATATATATATATATATATATATATATATATATAGGTGTCTATTATTTTGTGAATTTTAATATATATTCAAAGGATCCAAATTATTTTAAAACTATAAATTTTGGTCAAAAATGTTTTAACCGGGAAATAAATTGTGAAATTAATATTTTTATAACATATGATTAAATATGGTGGCAAGTTAATTATTTTTAATTGTTTTAAATAATAAAATCCCAATTAAATTAATCATATTTAGTTCGTTCCTATTCCAATAATGGCCTAACTTATTTGAATCAGTTCAATTGGGTCCTACTTTTGAATCTAATTTGGCCACAATCCTAATTATGTGGCCATAATTTTAAACAATTTGGTTAGCTCTTAAATCAAATTGACCACATTTGCAAAGGCAATATGGCCAAATCCTTAACCCACCATTTAATCCCACTTCAGCTTATTTCTGGCCTAACCAAACAAGCTGAGTCCAATTTTTAAGCTCCGACCCGGCCCACTCTCATACTTTTCTCAGCATATACACACTCTTAATATACATATAAAAACACATATATTCCACCGCCTATAATATTTTCCCAAAAAAGGAACGCGTCTCACCCCTGCGCGTTTCTCTCTCCCTCATCCCTCCATCTCATCTTCTTCGTACAAACCAGAACAAACCCAGACAAAGAATTCCTCCATCAAAACTCACCCAATGACGACAACAACAGTCTCAAACGACCCCAAATATCCATAAATCTAACCCCATTAGTTTCATCTTCGTCTTTGTTATTGGTATAAAATAGTGAGATGTCCAGGTTCTAGAAAAACCCAGATGCTCACAAGTGGTGCCTCAGTGTTGCTCACCGTGAATCATGGCGGATACCCCTTGAAACCATCGGTATATGATCAAAATTGTACCCAACAGTACCAACGTGTCTCAATCAGGAGAATTTGGATTTTTGAATTTCAATTTACCCTAAGTTCTTATCCAAAATCCCAAATATTCCCCCCTCCCCCCTCCCAATTCCATCCATTGGAAACCCTATATTCCCCCTATATAAACCCCTCACTCCCCACTGTTGAGGGAGAGTTTTTGGGTAGCAAAAATCTTGGAGAGTCATTTTCTTCGATTTTTGAGGAAAACTAAGAATTCAAGCTGAAACAAAGCAAAAAACGTATTGGTTTTGCTAATTTTTTTGGGGATTTCTTGCTTCTCTTCGTTGACGTTTAGAAACTAACAACATCAGTTCATCATAAGTCGCTAAAAATCTCAATTCGTCATTCCAATTTTGCTGCTCGGAAAGAGGTAAAAATCACTTTTTTATTCTGTTGTTCCTCATTTTCATTCATATATTGGCTTGTCGTAGTTAGTTTTGTTTGTGTTGAAGATCATTTTGATCGTTGGTTGAACACTGTCTTGAGGATCAAAGAGAGTGATGAGTTGAACTTCAGAGGCTGGTCAAGCTCTGGGAAGCTTTGAAATTAACAGTTGGTTTCCCCAGGTGCTCCTAAAACCTAAAGTTCCTCGTTCTTCCCCCTTGATGCTAATGATTTTAAAAGATATATAGTGTGAGTTTGTATGGATTTCTTTCCTTATTTGTGTGTATTTTTGCGTCTCTAGAACAAAGACCAGAACAACCACCTGAGTTGATAAATGGCACTGTTTTAAGACATGTTCTGAGATCCTTTTAGTCTCACAAATAGTAATTTTGAGACAACTCTTAAGTTGCCCTCAAAAATCAGAACTTTGGATGGAATAGACCCCCCTAATTAAGTTATCTCCATTCCATAGATTCCTCTGCCTGAAGCTTATAATGAGCTTAATATCTCTTTTCTTAAGTTAGTTTGCTTTGTGTTGGGTTGCTTTCATTTTTCCTTTTTCTGAATGAATGTTGGTTAACTCAGTACCTCGACAAAGCTTCATCTTAGCCTCTTAATGCCATGTTGGATCTTGTTTAAAAGAAGAAATGTGAATTTTCTATCCAATCCCATCATACTGTTATGGTTTAAAGCAAGAAAGTTTGGTTTCTCTTGGGAATTGCTTCCTAGTTCTGACTAAGGAAAGGAACCAAGTAGAAGAAGTCTGATTCATTGAGTCCATGGCAGGGATAAGTTTATGCTTTGATAAAATTCAAACATCTATACGTGTTGTCTTTCATGATCTTCTGGTATTAAAACATGATAACGAGCTCGTATAGGGGTTTGCCTTGTCCATTAGGTCTTAACTCATTTCAATAAAAAAAAAATTAGCATTTAAGTCAATTCTTATGAAAGGAAGCAGTGAGGTTTCTAAAAAACGAGTTTGGGTCTTTATGTGCAATTTGCCTTCTTGAGTTGATATTTTCATTTGATGTATAAGTATATGTTTAGAAGAGACACAGATTGTTTGGTTAAGCATGGCATAAAGAAAAAAATGTTCTCTCTTGTGGGTATGACTAAAATGAAAGATTTAAGAGCATAGTGTCACAGACTTAGACTTCGACTAAGCACATCGTGCGGCACTTGACAACTCGCTCATGAATCTTTCACGATCTTGTAAGCTCAAGTAAGCCTTTTTAACACTAGATCGCTAAGGTAATTCTAATTTAAAGAAAGACACAAGAGAATTTCTAAAGAAGGCTTTTTATATTGCTAAAGACTTGGAAGATTTTGCTTGATGACTTTACAAATGGATGCCCCCTATTTATGCTACTCACTAGGGGATAATGTGCAAATAATAATTATTATATAAGTCCCTACATATTTACAAAATAGTCCTCACTCTAGAACTTTCTACAATGCTAGAAAGTTCCAAGGTCATTCCATGTAAATCCAAGATATTCTAGGATCTTCCATGGGAATTCTCTCTATTTTTCTAGAATATTCTACTAAGGGCAAGTCTTCCTCTTATGTAAGCCTTCCATATGGGCAACTTTGTGCCATATGGCACCTACGTGGCATGGTGATATGGCGGGTCATCACACTCTCCCCCACCTAATATTGTAACGACCACATCGCATTGTTGCTACATAAACTCTCGGATCTTATATTTAAATTGCCACAAGTCTTCATATAATCACTCCCATGTGGCTTTCTCTGGTGATTGCCCTTTTCAGTGAATGTCGACTCCTCTTTCTTAAGGCCTTTCACAAGCTACATAGACGACAAATATGCTTGTCCTTCCATTTTTGGAACCTTAAACATGGGCACCATACAAGATCCTTCTCGCTCCATTACACAAAGTCGTTGGAGTTAGGGATCAATCATAGTATGACAGCTTTGGAAGAACTCTTGCCCAAGAATTATGTCAAAGATATCTACAAGAGCGATGGTGAAGTTGGTTTTACCTTTCCACTTGCCCAACGTGATGCTTACTCCACTAACGACTCCACACACAGGAGTTAGTGGTGCATTAACTGTCTTGAGGCAACTATTGCTAGGACTAAACCTTAGCCCTAACTTTGTTGTTGTTTCCTTAGTCATAACATTAGCCTCTGCACCTGTTTCGATCATAGCATGAGCGGGTCGACCATTAATGGTGATGTCCACACATTGTGTGGTGTATGCTTCTTGCTTCTCTGATTGCTTCGCGATAGCTCTGCATAGTTCAATCATTCCCAATTATGTCATCCCTAATCCTTTCCTTTGTTCTTGTATATCTTTATCCTTTCATTCACGTAATATGGCTCCAAGGTTCTTCAGTTCAGGGCACCTTGCATAGCCATGCGGCCCACCGCATATGTAGAAACCATTTCCTTTCGTAGTTTGTGTCTTCCTCTCGGTATAGTTTTGGCGTTCAAGCTTCTTACCATCGAACTTAGTGGTGTCATAATTCTTAGAATACGGTTGCTTCTCCTTGCTTTCTCCAGGATCTCCCCTACCTTTGGCATGACTACTTCTCATCTTATTGTCTTTACTTTTTTCATGCCTAAAGTCCGTCAAAGCTTCAGCCTGTATGATAGCTTCATCAATAGTACTAACCTGGCGGCGTTTTATCTCCATCTTGGCCTAATTTTGCAGCCCATCCATGAAGTGGAATAACATGTCTTCATCTGTGAGGTTGGTAATTTGGAGCGTGAGAGTGGTGAACTCCTTCGCGTATGCGCGTATGCTTCCCGTCTGTTTCAACTCTCAAAACTTGCGCTTCGCCTCATAGAGGAAATTGTTGGGAAAGAAAGCCCTCTTGAACTCGGCTCTAAATTACTCCCATGTGTTAATGGTGCAAAGCCCCTTCTCTATCTCGGACTCCTTTCATTTCCACCATAGCATGGCCATCTCCGAAAGGTATAATACAGCGGTGTTGATCTTGTTCTCGTCGCTCTTCACCTTGTTACACTTGAAGTAATTCTCCAAATGCCAAAGGAAATTATCTACCTCTTGTGCATCATGAGCACCTTTAAACATTGGTGGCTTGGGAGCCTCAACCTTGGCCTCCCTGTCTTTGCCAGATGTCGCGGACCCTCCTACTTCAATCTCCCCTTCGAGTGCCTCTATCTTGGCCTTCATGGTCTCAATTGTGCTTAATGCTTCCACAAGCCTGCACTCCAAGGAAGTGATGGTTTCCTTCATCTCCAATTTTGTATGCTTGCACCCCTCTAACTCTTTACGGATGTTGTCATTCTCCTCAAGGATGAAGTCTTCAAGAGTCTTGAATTTGTCATCAACCTCGTTCAAGTGTTTGCCAAAAATTTCCACAGCGTGCCTTGCTGTGTCAACCCTGGCAATTCACTCTAATCCAGGCGTGATGTCTGCGGGCAGCTCCTCCTGCTCGTCATCACTCGCCTCAGTGGCTGAAGGTGAGTGGGATGTAAGTGCTTCTCTTGATGTAGGGTCGGACAACAGTTCCTCACTCTTCTTATGATTTTTTCTCCCCTTTCGGTGTTTCTCCCCAACATCATGTCTGACATTAGCAGTGCTAGTAGCATTAAGGTCTCCCTCGTTGGCCATTCCCTTAGTATCAACCTTGCTTTGATACCACTTTGTCATGGACTTAGACTTTGACTAAGCACACCGTACGGCACTTGACAACTCGCTCATGAATCTTTCACGATCTTGTAAGCTCAAGTAAGCCTTTTTAACAGTAGATTGTGAAGGGAATGCTAATTTAAAGAAAGACACAAGAGAATTTCTAAAGAAGGCTTTTTATATTGCTAAAGACTTGGAAGATTTTGCTTGATGACTTTACAAATGGATACCCCCCTATTTATACTACTCACTAGGAGCTAATATGCAAATAATTATTATTATATAAGTCCCCACATATTTATAAAATAGTCCTCACTCTAAAACTTTCTACAATGCAATAAAGTACCAAGGTCCTTCCATGTAAATCCAAGATATTCTAGGATCTTCCATGGGAATTCTCCCTATTTTTCTAGAATATTCAACTAAGGGAAAGTCTTCCTCTTATGTAAGCCTTCCACATGGGTAACTTTGTGCCATGAGGCGCCTACGTGGCATGGTGATGTGGCGGGTCATCACATAGTCCAGTTAACAAATAGACCCCTGCATTTGATGTGTTATTAGTTTGCTTAGATATGTCCAGTTCAAGTGTGTATTTTGGGAAGATTATATAGAGATATTCAGGAGAAAGATAACTGTCATTTTTCCAAAATTCCTTGAAAATCAACTAAGTTCTGATCTTATGTTCTAATGATCGTTTAAATTTTTGTTGCTTCCTTTAGTTCTGCTCTCTTTCTCTTGAATGTGTTTTGCTTCTATCCATAACAAACTTGCTAGTTGTATCATTGTTAGCATTTATTTTTTCTGAAAATATCCTATGGATGAACACTAATCTTTATTTTGTTTTCTTCCACATTTGAAATTGATGCGATTGAGTCCATTAGGACTCCCCTTCACCATCCTCGCATCTCCGTTGGGCAAAGTCCCAAAATTTGAGTCAATTCCAAGTCCAAATGTGGACTAAGTATTTGAAATGGACTGCTATACAACATTATACAAAGGGAAACAGTAAGCATTCAGTTGTATACAAAGAGTATACGAGAGAAAAGAAACTGATATACAGGTTCAAAGAGACAAAGGATGCTGATGTACAGTGGTATACCATGTAGTATACCGGCAAGAATGGACCAAAATCCATAGACTTTGAAGTCCAAAAGTATGGACAGATTTAGTTGGGCCAAGAGGGGCCCAAACCTCAACTCTCTTCTTATTCTACTTGTATTTAATTTATTTGGATTATTTGTATGAACTAATTTAATTTAATTAATCTAAATAAATTTTCTAGAGTTGCTATTTCAATTTTATATTTGCTTTTACATATCTCATTTACTTGAGCTTTGTTTGAATAACGAAAAATGAACCTCTTGTCAATTGCCTTTCAAAGAACAAAAAATGGACTTTTCTTGGACATGAATGAATTTTCTTAAAATTCGTTCTCTTCAAATATCCATTTTTTGAAGTTAGTTGAAATAATTTCCTAGTTTATTCAAGTTAATGTCTTCATTACTTTCAATTTTGTAGAATAAAATCATTTTTCTTTCAAACTCTTTTTTTCAAAATTGCTTGTTTTCTTACAACTTTAATCATTTTAGGACTTATCAAAATCTCTAAAAAAGTTATCTTCCCAATAAAACTTCTTTTGCTTGTTTGAATAATATTTTGACCTTTTAAAGGTAAAAACTTTCAATTCACACCAAGTTTCTTAAATTAAATTTATTTCACATTTCTTCCTTCAAAATATGAGTTTTCAAAGTAAATCTTTTAAAAATCCTTGGTTCAAAAGAGATTTTTCAATTTGAATAATCTTCGCTTTGAATTATAATTGCTCTAAATAAGTTAAAATTTCTAAAATCCAAAATCTTTTCAAAGAATGAATTTTCTTTAGTTGAAATATATTATTTTTGCCTTGAATTAAGTGATAGTATTTTTTATTAAATTTTCTTCGTAAATATCAAATATTTTTATTTATTTCAACTCTTTCGAAATTAGTCATTTTCAAGTTAGTCAAAATTATTTTGGTCAACCGTTTTAAACGGAGGTTCTTAAGTGTCTTAAAACCCTTCTTAAGACGTTACTTGAACCCTTACCCATTTTCTCTAATTTTAAAAATATATTTTTATTTTTAAGTCTTTGAAATTCTTTTAAGTTTTCTTAATTTCTTTATAAAAAATTAAGTGGCAACTCTATTTGTTTTAGAGTTATTTGAGATTTTCTTTTAAGTTTTGAAACAATTTCTAAAGTGTCAAAAATTATTTTTATTTTTCTTTTTAAACTCATAAATAATAAATTCTGAAAAGGGATAAACCATTCGTATCTACTAGTCATCTGCTATATTCGATCCCAAATGTCTCATTCATAAGCTACATAGAATCTTTGCCAAGTTTCTATGGAATTTCAAAAAAAAGAAGGGAGAAACAAACATTGGGTATCTTGGGTTGACATTTGCTTACCTAAGGAAGAAGGTGGAGTGGGGTTTAGATCATTGTTTGATGTCTCAAAGCGCTTTTTGCAAAACTGTAGTGGGTGATTAGAACCAAGAAGATTCTGCTGACTAATTTTATGTGGAACAAATACTGCAAAAGGAACAGACCTCAAGTGGTAGAATGGAGAGGTGGTTCTCAAACCTAGAAACACATGTTAGAAGCTAGAGACTATATAGACTAGGAGATATGGTGAGAACCAAGATGTGGTCACTCTAGTATTTGGTTTGATAACTTCACTTAACTTAGTGCTCTATATTATTACATGCATATTTCAAACCTCAACAACTATGCCTTGGAGGATGTAAGTCAGCTTATGACTAATGGAGGCTAGAATGTAGAACTACTATACCAATTGCTCCCAATAAATGCCAGGAATCATATCTATAAAGAACTTGGAGTGGTAGAGAACATAAAAGAGTGGGACAAAGCATGGTGGATGCTAAATCGTTCTGGTAAATTCTATGTTAAGAGTGCCTGAGAGGTAATAAGACACATATGAGAAGCACATGATGTTTACCAGAATCTATGGGGGAAGGGAGTACATTTCAAAATCTCCTTCTTCCTATGGAGACTTTGTAAACAGAGGATTCATACAAGAGAAGTTCTACAGAAGATAGGGGTGGTGGAGGAGATGCCTAGTTGTTGTTATGAGACCATTGCTCAGGAGATATTTGAGCATCTGTTTCTATCTTGTCCTATAGCTAGGGGTGTGCAAAAACCGATTTAACTAATAAACCGAACCGATAAAAATGTTATTGGTTTATCAGTATTGGGTTATTGGGTTAATGGTTTTTTAACGGTTTTATAAAAAAAATTATTGGGCTATCGGTTCGGTTTCAGTTTTAAGGTTTTTGTTAATGGTTAAACCGATAACCCAATAAGATTATATTAAAAATATATTTTTATCCATAATTATAATAGTGGCTTTAGATTTTAAATATATACCCTCTTATTTTTTTGCATTTTATAGTTATTGTCTTAGTGTTGTTGTTATCTTTCTAAAGACGTTGGTTTGGTGAGGTTCTAGCTATCAGTGTTGTTTTTCTTTTTGAGAGATTGCTAGCGTTGTTACTGCATTAAGGTTTGCTAGTTAACAAGAAAGAAAATAAGTTTGTCTTAATAATAACGTATTTGAATTTGCTTATGCTTGTAATTTGTATAGACTTTTATGCAAGAAGGTAGTGTATATATGTAGATAAAAAAAGAGAAAGCAAAAAAAAAATTAATTTTTTTTCTTATCGGTTAAATCGAAAACTGAACTGTTAAGGACCAAAACTGATTAACCGAAAACCGATAACGAATATCTTATTGGTTTGGTTATAGGTTTTACATATTGCCAAACCGAAAATCGATAAACTGAACCGATAATATACAAAACTGAACCAAATCGACTGATGCGCACCCCTACCTATAGCTGCTAGAATCTAAAACACTCTTGCAGGGACAACAAGTATCCATGGACCTTTTCTATATCTCAAAGATTTTATTTACAAATGGTGGGATGCTTATTGTAATACTAAGCTCAAACCACTGTATAAGGCTATCCCGACTTTGGTTCTATGGCAGATATAGAAGAGGAGAAACATCATCACTCATAGGGGGAAGATGTAATATTATGGGATGATGTTGGAAATTGACAGAAACATTGATAATCTAGCCATTACAAACTACACATGGCTAAGGAACATCCCCAACCGCTGGCCTTTGATTGTGAATTTCTTTGAAGATTATACACCACTTATTGATTGCAAAGTGGTGAGTTGGACTAAGCCAAAGGAGGGCACTTTTAAGTGCAACTTAGATGGGGCCACAAAAGGGAACTTTGGCCCCAATTATGGTGCTTTTTACATTAGAGATGAGGAAGGGAATTTGGTGTATGCAGAGGCTAAAAGGTTAAAGGAAGGAACTAGCTTGGTGGCAGAAGCAATTGCATTAAGGAATGGAGTAGAGTACTGCTTGAATCATCAGTTGGTGCATGTAATCCTAGAGACTGATTTCTCTTACCCATCTGGGAAGTGCCCAGGTGCTTATCTATGAAAGTTAGGAGGATTAACTTATTGAGGCCCATGGCTAGTGTGGAGGTGGAGCACACCCTTAGAGAGGGCAACATACTTGTGGATTATTTTGCTAATCAAGTTTTCTATTTTGCAGATACACAGAGCGTATCTTACTCATCTTTTCATGATGTCGCAACAGAAGGCAGAGCAATTATAAACATAGAGAAGAACCAAACCCCGAATATCAGAATCAAAAAATTGTCAAAACAGGGGTTTCCTTATTAAGAGATCAAGCTAACATACATAAAGGAAATCATATAGGGAGTTAACACAGATACACCCAAGCACAGATAATAAATTAACTTAACAACAATCTAATCTTGATTCTACACTGAATATTCAAAGGACTTACCTATTAGGACTTAGATCCTGATAGCAAAAACTAGATTTTGGTTGAGGAACCTCTGATTTCTCATGGTTTTTGCAGTGGTATCAGTCTTTTGTAGACTCATTCTGCGGAGACATGGGGAGAATGGGTAAATCAATCAAATGAAAGGCTATTTTTCTTTAAGAGGATAGAGGAAATGAACTTACCCACTAAATAGTTGGCTAGATCTAACTCGATTAAGCTGAAGAAGTATTCTATGGCGTCGATTTCATGGAACTCATGAGATTTGAGAGTGTCTTGATGAAATATAACCAAACTTGATTGAACTTCAGCTAACCAGCTGCTAGGAAGTAAGATTGTGCTTTCTTCAGTTACCTTCATCGGGCTCCTCCATGCTAGAGTCAAGCTCTTTGACGTTGATGTTTTGATAAAGAAGAAGAGGGGCCATTGTACTTTCCCCTTTGAGACCCTTCTGTTCTCAAATTTCCTTTTCCATTTTCCATGTTGTGTTTGTCTTTTTTCTTTCTTTTTTGCTTTGTTTATTGTAACAACTGGTTCCGTCATTACGGGCAAGCCATTCGTGCCAATTTTTAGAGTTAAAAAACTCTGGGTTTGGGAGTTTGAAATTCTGTGCTAGGCTAGTCTCGGCCAGTTTTAGAGTAAGGTATGGTCTAGGATAATTCGGATAAGGATTAAGTTTAATATCTTGATTTGAGCTAGTTTTCCTCGTAGCTAACTCATAAAGGAGTCCGGAGGACTTTATGAAATCAAATTCGGGTAAGTAGAACTCCTGGAATCGAGGTTGACGTGAAAAGGTTATTTCGGGATGTTGGGGAAATAAGTGTGTTATAAAATGGACTAGTTTTGGAAATTTTATGACTTTTATTCCCGTGGCGGTTGACACTCCGCCAAGGCGACCTCTGCTATAGCGGAAAAATTACCGCTACAGCGGAAGTCAATGCCGGTCAGCCTCCGCCATAGCAGACGACTCTGCTATGGCGTTACTGCTATAGTGGAGCGGACCGCTATAGCGAAGCATGATGGGATTTAATACAGAAACTTCCCTAAAAACATTCAGTTTTCACAAGTTCATTTGGGAGAAGGGCTAGGGCGATTTCAGGCGTTTTTTCTCCATTCGTCATTGTTTTTCTTCCCTAAAGTAAGGTTTCTACTCCCCGAACTCCGTAATACTTTTCCTATGCAGTAAAATTGCTAGGAGTGGACCTGGGAAAAGGTTTGGAATGACTTAGAGAGGGTAGAATCCAGGGAAAAAGGGGATTCTATGTGTAGAAGTTCTTGGGTGTTGCTAATTTTACTGTTTTATGATCATGTGACCTTAATTCCTTAATTGTTTCCATAAAAATGGTAGAACTAGGTGAATTAATGGCGGGGAATCCCGGTAAAAAAGGTGAAATGATCATGGGTAGCCTGGGGTTTAGGATTTTGCGTAATCAGGGTAAATTGTAGGCCATATAAATTGATTCTTGGTTATTGTGTGTTGTTTTAGACCAAGAACCGACAAGAACTTTGTGAAATGGGAAAGCTCCGATTGAGTAGAGCTTTGAATCATTTCAAGATAGGTGATGGTTGCTTCATGTATGCTTTGTGTGTTTAAGTACTCTTGTCTAAGTATTTGTATGAGATGCATTGCTTAGGAAATGATTAGAAATGTCTAATAGTTCTGTTAGCAGTCTGGTAAATTGAATGTTGTATTGTGCTTGTTGGTTTACAAGTTGATTGTTCATTTTTGTGACTGTGGATTGTTGACTTTGGTTGGCTCGGGTACTACGCCTGGTATGGGATAATACTAACGGTTGACTCGGGTACCACGCCTGGTACGGGATAATAATAACGGTTGGCTCGGGTACCACGCCTGGTACGGATTTACTTTCTTGTATTTCTGCATCTTTATTTAATAGTTCCCTGAGTAGACGGGGTTGTGAACTTGAATTGTGGTTGTGTATTTTTGTCCTTGAGAGGTCGGGTTGTTACATTGCTTTATGAGTTGGTCTTGGTGTAGACCGGGTTGTTGATTGACACTTAGGTGTTGTCTAGAAGGGATCCAGGGTGAGTCCAGGATATGTGACGAGGCATAATTGTTATTGTTGTGGATTGTTGATCATAATTGTGAAGTGGTTTACATGTGGAATAAGTTAGGTAGAGACTTGTAGTCTAGGAATACTTGTTGACTTGCCTATGTGTTTCTGTACTCTTACTTGATTTCTGTACTATTCATACACTATTTATTTGGAACTGGATGATGATCTTACCAGTACACGGTGGTTGTGTACTGATATTGCACTTGCTTGTCTTTTTGTGAGTACAGAAAATCTTTCGGCGGTTGACGCACGACCTCACTTGTAGGCCAAACTTTCCCAGATATCAAGGGTGAGCTAATCGACCGAGCTGCCTTAGTGTCCATCTAATTTGAGTTGTGACCCATTTGTTCGGGCTTAGACTATTTTATTTATTTTGGGGTTGCATCCCCGTACTCTAGTATTTGATAGATGTTTGGTACGATGACTTTCAGATTCTAGGGAGGGATTTCCGTAGTTTATTTTATTATAGAGTTGATTTTATTGATGAATGATTGCTAGTTTACATTCTTGCACTGATTTTAAGTTGTTAGGCTAGGCTAGGAGTTCGACTCTATTGGTTCGCTCATTCGGGGGTTGGGTGGGTGTCACTCACGATGGTCTGGGTCATGACATTTATTTTATTTTTGGGCCTCAGTCTTTTGCGCTTTGGCCGCTGATGTATTTGTTTTGCTTTAAAACAAAATGGCCCATCAACCTCTTTTGATTAAAAAAAATCTCTTTTTAATTTTAAACTTATTATAATTACTTATTCGCTATTAGTTAACGTCTACTCATCTTGGTTCCTTGTCTATGTATATGAATAGCTACAATAGCTTTCTCTTCCTTTTTTGTTTTTGGCTGGATCAGGTAAACTCACATCAACCTCATCCCCCGTCCTTACGCTTAAAAGTCATTAATTTCCAAACTTCATGTATAGAGTTAACATCGATTAACCATCTCACCCGAAATCCTTCATTTTGACACTATTAAAATCTTTAACCTTCACTCATCACCTACATATTTATAAGTCAAAAATTGAGGTATGAAAGTCTATCATGTCTTCTTTCATTTCAACCCTGATATATGAGATAAGCATTGTGGAGGTTATCCACCCCCCCCCCCACTTCTCTGCCAATTATAATTCAACCAATAATTATTCCTTCGTTAAGGTGTTATGTTGGAGATTTTCTGGGAAGCTGTCAATAATTTCCTTTCCTCCATTCCCAAGCTAAATCTATTTACTTTTAGTTTTTATAAATAAGGATTAAAATTGGTGGTAAATGAAAGGATTATCATTAATAAAAAAGATAGTGGTAATGATGATGATAATGGAAATGAAGGTGGTGGAAGTGGGGGATAAAATGATAGAATTGGAGAAGAAGAAAGGGGAAAAAATGAAAAGTAAAAAAAGTAAAAGAAATATTATTAATAAAATAAAGGGAAAAGGGTAAAATAGGTCAGTTTTATTCTCCATTATATTTTTGACTCAAAAATATCTTTGTCGTTATGTGGTCACTCTCTGTTCTTAAGTAAGGGTTCCCCTCTCTCAAAAAAAAGAATATGTTAATCGTTACCGATACCAGGCAGAGTTGTTTTTCCTTGCTCCAGTTTTTAGCTCAAAATGCCCTCAACTCGCAAAACAGGTCAAAAACACCCTTCTTATTAACGATTGCTCCAAAGTAAGAAAAAATGGGTCAATTTTTCTCTTGAACTATTCAAAACATGGTAGCTTTGTCCTCCAATTAAAGTTCGGTACAAGTTCTCTTAATTGTAAAGACTAGAGCAAGAACTTATATTTGAGATTACAAGATTGACTTGTTTATTTTAAAAAAATATTCTTCTCACGTATGTCTCTTTTCGAACGTATTTTTGATTATAAAGGTGATTTGAACTAGGATTTTATGTGCGTGTGGGACAAGCTCGCATTGAGCCTTCATAACTTCATTCTAAATGATCATATATGTATATGAACGTATTACGCCCTATGAATGGGATATGTTAAACTTGATTTCTAAAGTGATATTTTCTAAAGACATTTTACCTTATAATAGGTCATTGACTTGAAACGTGACTTTGATTCTTAAACACACTTTTCTAAATCAATTGATGATGTTTTACCTTCTGAATGGGAAGATGATTTAAAAAATAATGTGATTCGGCTATTATGCCATGATTTCTATTATCTATGTTTAGCCTTGCTATTCGGGAGGAAGAGTAGTCATTATAAATCCTAACATAATTTTCCTAGTCATTCATGAGGAGAAGTGGCAGTCGTGATTTAATTTTTTGGTGCATCATTTTCAAGCAATCTAGCCATTTGGGAGGAGGAGTGGTCGTTATGAGTTGGTTCTTTGGTGCATCACTTTTGAGCAACATTGCTATTTGAGTAGAAGAGTAAACTTCGTGGGTTGGTATCCCCGATGAGGTATCTTGGGGATGTTTACAGACCCTAAAGTGTGATTTTCCTTAGTTATTATTGATTTGGGCCTATATGGGCGTGATTTGACTAATTTGTGCCTTGATTGAACTGATATGAGTTTTCAAAAATAATGAACTGCAATTGTTCTTTCTTCAATGATGATTTTCACTAAGTCTTGTGACCTACTTTATTGCTAGATTTGAATTTTATCATTTACACTTCTTTCTTTATTTATTTATTATTATTATTATTATTATCATATTTTGTTTATATGAACTATATCCCCAAGACACTCATTGAATACCCAGTACTCAGGCATATTATTGTTATTTTTATGGTGTGTTAAGTATAAGAGAGGAGCAAGTTCTAGAGAATGACATTGCTTAGGAGGGACGTGTTATTCATATAAACTGTTAGTGAGCTCACATTCTTGCTCGTGGGACTCCATCCTTATTTTATTGTTTTATTAGATTTTCGGGTTGCATCTCGAGTTACTTATTCTTTTCATAGAGGCTCCATAAATAGATATTGTATTGTGTGTACTACTTGAGTCATTGCTTAACATATTATGGTACACTGTTATATTTCAATGTTAGACAAATATTCACATTATTTATATTATTTTTTATTTCATTTAATTAATTGTCTTAATTTATATATATACATAATTAAATTAAGTAATAATGATAAAAAAAACTATGTGAACTATCATATCTATAAAGTGCTTCTAATCCAATTCACCAACATCGGATGCTTGTTGGCTAGGGTCAAATTTAGGGCGTGATATCTACGCGATCGCAACTGGCACCATGCAACTGCAACTGACCACAAACTGAATATCTTAATTTCTTCATTTCATTTTTTCTTTATTCTTTTCTTTTTGGTTATTCACCTTATACTCATCTAGTTATCTTTCTCTTTCTAGTTCGAAACTTATTATAATTACTTATTTGCTATTTCTTATCATCTGCTTTTTTTTTATCTTGGTTCCTTATCTATGTATATGAACAATACAATAATTTTATCTTCTTTTTGTTTTTTGGCTGGATCAGGTAAACCCACATCAACCCCATCTCCCTCCTTATGCCTATAAGCCACTAATTTCTAAACTTTCTATATGGAGTTAACATAGACTGACCATAACACCCGAAATCCTTTATTTTGACACTGTTAAAATCTTTAACCTTCACTATCACATACATATTTATAAGTCAAAAGTTGAGGTATCAAAGTCTATCATGTCTTCTTTCGTTTTAATCCTGATGCATGAGATGAGGACGGTGGAGGTTATTCCCTCCCCCCGTCTTTCTTCCAATCATAATTCAACTAATAATTTATTCCTTCGTTAAGATTTGATGTCGGAGATTATCTGAAAAGTTGTCAAAATTTTCTTTCTCCATTTCCAAGCTAAATCTATTTGCTTTTAGTTATTATAAATAGGGATTAAAATTGGTGGTAAATGAAAGAATTAGCATTAATAGAGAAGATAGTGATAGTGATGATGATGAAAATGAAGGTGATGAAAGTGGATGATAAAATATTTTTGGCAATTAAAGATCTTTATTAAATCACCAAGTGAGAAATATAAATTAGGGAGAGTTAACCAGCTCAGTCCCTTCTTAGTATCAGCCTATGCACCACAAAAACACGCAACGCTACAGACACCATTACATCCTAACATTACAAGAAACCTAGAGGGAACTAATATATCCAAAGAGCCTGCTATTGGTCCTCACTCTAGTACATAGAGCAAGCTTCACTTGATGAAGTAGGTTCTCCTTTGTTGCAACTTTGTGTTGAAATATCCTATTGTTCCTCTCGATCCATATGACATGGACCACAACCGCGAAACTAACCTTTAGTATGATCCCTCTGGGATGTTTGTCTCTAGTACGTTGCACTACCCATTTTCATTTTGTGATCCAGTCTTGTTATCCCACTTGCCACTTCTACCATTCCAGTATGTCTTTCCATATATTGTGAGTACAGGTGCAGCCAAAAAAGAGGTGCTCTTTTGTTTCTGGCTCAGTTCGACAAAATACACATAGGGCATCCACACTTATTCCCCAGGACAATATTAGGTCTTTAGTTCGTAGCTTTTCATGAAGGCAAAGCCATAGCATAAAGACTTGTTTGGGCTTAGCTACATTCTGACAAATCAACCTTCTCCAAGGCATTTTCCACATCCCCCATAAGATTTTGTAAGCACTAGATACGTGAAACTCCCTTCTTTGTATCAGACTACTATTGTTGTGCAGTATCTGTCAATATTTCCTCATGTTAATAATTTTTTGTATCATCCAGGCAGCTTGTTTCGGCACTTCCTTAGTGAAAACATCTTGTTTTTTTATGTAATAAGTGTGTACCCAAGCTATCCACAACTTTTCTTTGCGTTGACCAAGCGCCCATAGTAGTTTATATATGGAAGTTTGATTCCAAATTCGCAGATTGATGTGTTCATGCCACCTGCACTTTTTGGCAAACAAATTTTATCCCATGCTAACAAAGCTCTTTTTGTAATGGTTGCTTGTCCTGACCAAAGATAGCTTCGACAGATTGCTTCAATCATTTTGATTACCTTCTTAGGGAGTAAGAAAAGTTGAGACCAATATACTTGTACTCCAAATATGACATCTCTAATAAGTTATAACCTCCCAGCATATGACAATTCCTTGGCCATCCAATTAGTTATCTTTGAAGTGATCTTCTCTATTAGAGGTTTGCATTGTTGCACAATGAGTCCTTTAGTAGATAATGGTACCCCTAAGTATTTAAACGGGAGTTCCCCTTCTTCATAACCCACGAGACTCATGATACTACACCTTGTTTATTGGTCAACCCCTCCAAAATACACTTGACTTTTAGCCAAGTTTGCCTTCAAAACCGAGGCTGCTGAAACATGTTGAACCTTTCCCTTAAGAGCACCACAAACATCTCATCTCCCCTCGCAAACATTATCAAGTCATCAGCAAAACAGAGGTCGGTAATACCCAATTTTTGACATCTGGGATGATAGTTGAATTCAGGTTCCATTCTTAGAGTAGCCAAGCATCTATGCAAGTATTCCATCAAAAGAACAAAAATATAGGGGGACATAGGATCCCCCTGTCTCAACCCCCTTTTAGCCTTGATAGTATCAGTGAGTCCTCCATTAACCTAGAATGTGTAACTGACAGTTTTAATGCGTAACATGATCCAAGTTACCATCCTACTTGGAAATCCCAGTTCCTTGAGTATTTGTCCAATAAATGTCCATTCCGCAGGGTCATATGAAAAATGATAGAATTGGTAAAGAAGAAAGGGAAAAGAAATGGAAAGTAAAAAAAAAGTAAAAGAAATATTGTTGATAAAATTAAAAAAAGGGTAAAATGGGTTAGTTTTATTCTCCATTATGTTTTTGGCTCAAAAATGTCTTTGTAATTACGATTTTTGCTCAAAATGTCCTTCAACTCGCAAAATAGCTTAAAAACACTCTTCTTATTAATGATTGCTCCAAAATAAGGAAAATGAGTTAATTTTTCTCTTGAACTATTCAAAACATGACAGATTTGTCCTTCAATTAAAGTTCGGGACAAGTGCTCTTAGTTGTAAAGACTAGAGCAAGAACTTATATCGGAGATTATAAGATTGACTTGACTATTTTAAATGACAATACTTATATAATGTCAATTTAATGATTTATATAAAGTTTAATTACCTGCATTAATTTTTCAACTAAATATTTCTTCTATTATTTCCTTTCAACACTATTATATTGGTCCTGACACTTGGGATGACTTAAAGTTACAATAAGTAATATAATGTTTCAAGGTATAATTAAATTTAATTTTTTTTATCATATCATTCTAAGAGTTAGTAAATAAATACATTCTTATTAATGTAGTAAAATAAATTTAAAATAGTTATGTAAGAAAAGGTACGTACTATCATGTCTAAGAATAAAAACTCATACTGAATGTATACGGAACATGAAGAAAAAAAGTTATGTAATCATTTTTATTTTGTTAAAATGAAAAGTGTTTATACTACTTATTTTTTTTATATGTTTCACATTCATTCCCCCCTCCCCTTTCCCCCTCCCCCCGCAAAAAAATAATAATTAATAATTAAAAGAACAAGAACAAAAGTGTTCTATTTTGAATAGTTTAACGATAAAATTGATTTTTTGTATTTTGAAGCAATTGTTAGTAAGAAGTGTATTTTTGAGCTATTTTGCTTGTTGGGGGATAATTTTTCAGCCAAAAATATAACCAAAACTAAAATTAATCCATTTTAAATGATTCAGAATATATTCAATCTTTTTTTCCCTAAAATAAATAACCTTGTAAACAATCTTCACAGCCACATGGGCGTCAAAAGTGATATTAATTCCCTTTGAACAAATTTAAGAGGGTAATAAGACCCCAACTTAAATTATCTTCTTAAAAAGATCATGGACTCATTTAGTTCTTTGTTTTCCAATATCTTTAAAAAAAGAGCTTGGTATATATAAAAGAGGAAAGAAAGTATAGTAAATACAACAACAACAAAGACAAAAAATCAAATATTAAATAAAGTATTTCCAAAAGTTACGTCAACTTTTCTTACCTAACAAAAGCAATTAACTCTATACATTTAAATATAAAATAATAATTTATATTTCACTTTTACCCCTAAATTTCATCCATTATCCTATTTGTACCCTTGGGTGAATAGGATT
Source organism: Jaltomata sinuosa (assembly GCA_003996215.1). Taxonomy (NCBI): domain Eukaryota; kingdom Viridiplantae; phylum Streptophyta; class Magnoliopsida; order Solanales; family Solanaceae; genus Jaltomata; species Jaltomata sinuosa. The sequence goes on along the minus strand of QJPP01001966.1, from coordinate 693,434 downwards.
ACAATTCCAAGAAGATCATGTTTTAACAATGTAATAAAGATTCACCTAATCGACTCTTAAGTATTTCCTATCCTATTTTGTTTGTTCTTACTTCTTACCGTAACCCCTCACTAAAATTAATTTATTTCCTTATATATATATATATAAAAAAAACATAAAATCCAATTTTGTATAATAAAACCAAAAGATTTTGCCTTTGTTTCTGCTTTACTTTAACCATCAATTTCTTGGATTTGTTGATCTACTTTGGAAGGTGTTGATCTTACTTGTTGAGCTCATTTTGGGTCACTGATGAGTGGCTCATGGCTGAAATGGGAAATTCCGGAGAGTTAAAGTGTGGAATTCTTGTGAAATGGTGATGGCACAAGTACAAAGCAGCTTGGTTATATATTATAGAATTTTGTGAAGTGGGGTTGTTTTAGGTTTTGTTTGATTTGTAGTGGATTTGATATGGGTGGGTGTTTTCCTTGCTTTGGATCATCAAACAAGGAAACTGGAAACGATGTAAAACAAGTGGTAAAAAAAGACTCTTTTAAGGATGCTGCTTCTGCTGCTCAATCTATCCATATGACCAAAGTTAGTTCAGGTCTGTACTCTACTTATCAAGGATTTTGTACTTTTTTCTTCTTCTGTTTGCTTTGGTTATGTCGAATTTTAGTTTTTCAGCCCTATTTTGTGTGTGGGTTTTCTGTTATAGACTTGATCTGAGTTCTTCTGATGTTGCGTGTGGTATTTTAGCAAGGGTTGTTACAGATTTGTTTGGCTCTTCATGAAATGAACTTGCTTCTTTTTATATGCATTTTCTTCAGTGATGCTGATGTACATTTGAGAGATCTGTTTCTTGTTTTAATTGTCTAAAAATTTGTTTCCCCTATTAAATTGTTTGAATTAGTCAGAAATATCTTTATACTATGAGAAATAGATTCTAATAAACACATTTGACTTCAAAAGTAGTCATTTTTGCTCTTTTTATTTTGGGAGGGGTGGGGGTTGGGTGAGAGGGCTTTCAAGTAGATGAAAATGGAACTTGGACAACTCTTGAATTACAAATTGGGAGGTGAAGAAGTTCAATCTTAAACCATGGTATGACAAATTCTTTACGGTCTACCTCCTATCATCAATGAGGAATATGTATACTAGCTGGTAATGTGTCAATAAGAATGCTGCGAATATGAATTTCAAAAGGACTGCCATATTCCGATGAATCTGTTTGGGAATTTGGATTTTCCTAACACAATAGAGCTTGAAAGTGCGGTGAACCGTCATGATTAATGCAGCATAATGCTATACTGTTGTAACTTCTAAAAGAAATTCTCTTATTGCAGTTAAAAATGTCAATGGATCATTTTGCAACTTGACTTGTTTCTTTTTCTTTTTCTTCTTTATTGGTATTAGCTCGATGTTTATTTCTTTTATACAGATAAATCAAAGTCTCGTGGAAGTCATGATCCTAAAAAAGATCCAGCCATTCCAAAAGATGGACCAACAGCACATATTGCTGCGCAGACATTCACATTTCGTGATCTTGCTGCTGCAACGAAGAATTTTAGGCCAGAGTGTTTGCTTGGTGAAGGTGGATTTGGACGTGTTTACAAAGGTCGGCTGGAAAGCACTGGACAGGTAGGTGTTACTGTATAACAATGTAATTCTGTTATGCAGAAGCAAATCATTAGCCATCTCTAGGTTAGGTTTAGTGAATGTTAGCATAGGAAAGAAAAATTTAAATGTCAGGATCTTCAAATGCACTGACTTGCAATTTCACTCTTGGTTATGTCGGAATGGTCTCTTTGCAGGTGGTTGCTGTTAAACAGCTTGACCGCAATGGTCTTCAAGGGAATAGAGAGTTTTTGGTGGAGGTTCTGATGCTGAGCCTACTACATCATCCAAATCTCGTCAACCTGATTGGTTATTGTGCAGATGGGGACCAACGCCTCCTTGTTTACGAGTTTATGCCATTGGGCTCTTTAGAAGATCATTTACATGGTTAGACCATTTACTGCAATTTATATAGTGATTTGCACAATGCAATTATAATTTGGTTTATCATGAATATTTATTCACGGACTAGAACCCTGCCCCTTTCCCCTATAAGAAAAGGGAAGCCTAATGTACTAAACACCCGCTATTTGTGGGTTCGAGGAAAGGGTCGGACCACATTGCGTGTATTATATGCAACCTTACCTTGGATTTCTGCAAGAGGATGTTTTCACGGCTTTAACCTGTGAGACAAATCTTACTTTTCACCGATGCTCCTCTTCTCGCTATAGAGAAGTTTAAATGAATATGTGATGCCTTGGAATGGGTTAGACTATTACAGTTCATGCACAGAGCGCTTAGGAAAATCTTATATCTGAATATAGCTTTAAGTAACACTAATACCAAGTTCTAACTTAGATGAATGATGAATGGACTAAGCATGGTCTGAACATGCTAATGGATCTTTTCAAGATTAACTGACCAAATCAAAACAATTGCAACATTCTACAACATAAGAAATTATATGAGACACTGCTTGCTGATTTGTGTTAAATTGATGCTTCTTTTTACCGTTTCTTTCGTTATCCTTGGTTTTGTGGCACTCCACCCTTTCTTTTTGGGTCTACTATTTATTCATGGACATTCCAATGAAGGAGTTGTAATATGGATAAAGCTGGTGACAGTGGAATAATTTACTCAGAAATATGGTAGATGTTGCAATCTAATTCGAGCAACATTAGATGTTACCTTCTCAAAAAGAAAAAAAAATCGAGCAACATTAGAGTATTACAGGAATTACCAATGCAATCTCAACCAGAGTTGGCTATTATTGCACCAATGTTCGATTAGTGTTGGTTACTGGAATGGTTGTCTCTGGCTCTGTGCTAACACACTATTTAGGTGATTATTAATAATTGTATGGCGTTTAAACATCTATGAGCGATGATTAGTCTTTACTGTGGGAAGGGGACGAAGAGGTTGTTCTTGCTGTGGTGGAAATTATAATGCAAGTTAATGAAATAAACATAGAAGTACTATTTGGCATCTGCCTGCTATAGTGACAGGCATTAGCATGACAATGGCTGGCACCAGCGTAGTAGTCATCATTGTAATTGGATTCAGCAATTATCTGTTGCATATAGTTGTTCCTGTCGGCATTGCCCTCACATATAAGGGTATATCATTTCTGAAGTTATTTGAACTGAATCATCCTATATACAGTGAATTCCATGAGCTTTTCACTGTTATGTGGTTAGAAGGTGCTCTTTTGGGGACAATTGATAAACTATATATTATTTTCTATAGAAGTTAAATTTTTGATAACTGGTATCCTGTTAACCATTTGAAAACTGAATTTACATAAGTAGATACACATAAGATCTGACGCTGCCTCCTAATACCTATTAAGGACCTTGACGACCTTTGGGCCCAGTTTTCTAGCTCTACTGTGGGATCGTTCAAGCGAATGCTATCACAATTGTGCTAAAATATTTTGGGTACTCGTGCTTTGATAAGGCATCTGCTACCGGTGCTGGAAATTCACTTAGGAACCCAAAGAAAGCGTGCAAAATTATCTCCACAATGTTGTGGGTTTAGGAGATAATTAGAGAGCCAAGGAACTCGTGCAAATATTCAGCAAATCTGCCAAATGATGGCAGCCTACTGCCACTAGGAAGTCCTTAACATAACAACAACATACCCAGTGTAATCCCACAAGTTGGTTCTAGGGACGGTGGGCTATACGCAACCTTACCTCTACCTTTGTGGGGTAGAGAGGCTGTTCCTGATAGACCCTCTGCTCAAAAGAATAAACCTTTAACACCACTTCTGTTTATATCTTGATGGTCTGAGACCTAAGGAACAACAGTAATAATGAAAAGGAGACGAAGGATATGATTGAGGTAGCAGTAAGCAGTTCAGGCAAGCTAGGGCTGGAAGTCAAGGACTATTGTTCTACCATATATCATATATGTGCAAGAGATGGAGAAAGAATGTAATGAACATGGTCTGGCTGGAGCTGCTGATTGTATAACTGAGAGGAAAAGGAATAATTGATTAAGAAACCTCTTCCCGCTCCCTCCCATTCAGAAAGAAGCATTAAATGCCAAATTCAATAGGAAAAAAGGGTAAATTTTTGTGATTTAACTTTATATATATATATATATATATATATCAACTTACTGATGTCAGATTTTTTGTCAAATTAGCAAGGGTAGCTGTGTCTGACGTAAACTGCTCTATATATAAAAGTACTAATCAGTAATTTTCTAAATGTAATTAATAGGCCTCCTAATATGTCATGGTAGTGAAGGTTTGCAGGGAACATTAGGAGGGTTTTGGTGAGTCTTAAGTAATTTGAATAGAAAGAGTATTTGTCTTATTCTCCGAAGTTCCCAGGCTTAAGTTCTTTGCATAGTTTACATGAATGTGTGCATTTAGCATGTCTAGAGTACAAGACTTGCCTACATTTTGCTCATTTCTCCTCTCCTTTTTGTCCATCTTAGCTAACAGGATTAGGAAATATCCTTCTTACCAGTGGGAGGCTGTATATAGATTTTTCAAACATTTGGTGATGAAATCTGATAGTCACATAATAGATTGGCGCTTTTGAAGATTGATGTCTTTCCGGTGCACTATCAAGAGAATTGAGCAAAATAATAACATGATTTGAGTCTTTTAAACCACGGGAAGAAGCATTGTGGTTTCCGACTAGGTTCTTTTCCAAATTTGCACATTTACGACTTATGTAATGTATAATGTATCAAACTCCCAGCTAAAACAATCAGTCCTCAATCAATTAGCTAAAATAGAAATGATCCAGGAACAGAGAATGTTGGAGGAGGGGGAGAGAGCTTCTAAACAGTACTAATTGCAGAATTTGAGGAAATAGCAAATCATGAAGAGACAGCCTGGAGGCAAAGGTCCAGGGCAGTCTGGCTCAAGAAAGGGGATAGAAATACTGGTTTCTTCCACAAGACAGCAATTGCACACAGGAGATATAACACAATTGGCAAGTTAAAAGTCAATGAGGTGTTAGTGAATGAACCAGAGGAGGTGAAGAAGGAAATAATAAAGTACTATGAGAACCTGTACTTAGAAACTGAATACCGGAGGCCAGGTCATGAAATGAGGGAGTGTCCTATGATCAATGAAGAAGATAACAGTATGTTGATGGCCCCCTTTAAAGAACAAGACATACTAGGCAGCATCAGGATGTGTGCTGGAGACAAAGCACTAGGTCCCGATGGATTTACCATGGCTCTTTTTAGTCACTGCTGGAATATAATTAGCCCCAAGTTAGTGGCAGCGGTCAAAGTTTTCTATGAGGAAGGGCTGTTTGAGAGAAGCATAAATGCAACATTTGTGGCCTTGATTCCAGAAGTGCAGTGGAGCTAGGGGATTTTAGACCTATAAATCTAGTGGGGGAGTGTATAAAATCATTGCCAAATTATTAGCAGAAAGGTTGAAGAGAGTGATGCACAAGTTGGTGGGTAGGCAAAAGATGGCCTTCATCAAGAACAAGTAGATTATGGATGCAGTTCTTGTGGCAAATGAGTGTGTTGACTCAAGACAGAGATAAACAGTCAGAGATACTAGAGATACTATGCAAACTGGACATCCAAAAGGCATATGATCACCTGCACTTAAAATTCTTAATGAATATGCTACAGAGGATGGGTTTTGGTACAAGGTGGCTCAGATGGATCAGATAATGCACAAGTACAGTGAAGTTTTTAGTTTCAATTCACAGAAGTCCATGTGGATTCTTTTCATCCCAAAGGGGATTGAGACAACGGGACCCATTATCTCCTTTTATAATCATCCAAGCTACCGAGGAATTGAGCAGCCTCATTCAAACAGCTAAAGGAAGAGGATGGATTAGTGGATTTCAGGTGGGGGACAGGGCAAGAAACAATCTAGAGATAACACATTTGCAATATGCAGATGATACTCTACTGTTCTGTGGAGATACAGAGGAACACATATGTTGATTCCAAGAGTTATCTTCAACATCTTTGAAGCTGTATTTGGACTTCATATTAACTGGGGAAAAAGGTTACCATACCCGGTTAATACAGTTACCAACATAGAGGATTGGTAGTAAAGTTAGGGGTAGAAGTGGGTAAACTTCCTACAATTTACCAGGGGATGCCCCTGCGGCAAAGAGCAAATCCAAAGACATTTGGAGTGGTGTAATAGAGAAGTGTGAAAGGAAGTTGACAAATTGGAAGAGCCAATACCTATCTTCAGGAGGTAGACTGACATATGATCAATGGTATATTGGATTCTCTTCCTTCCTACATGATGTTAGTGTTCCCTGCTCCAGCCAGTATGACAAAAAAAATAGATGCCATTAGGAGAAACTTCCTATTGCAAGGCAATGAAGATAAGAAGAAGTACCATTTGGTTAAATGGGAGGAACTGTTGGTGAGCAAGAGAGGGGGTGGTTTAAACATCAGGGATCTGAGAATCCAAAATAAGAGCCTGATGATGAAGTGGTTATGGAAGTTTGCATCCCCAGAATAAGCTCTATGGAATCAAGTGATTAGAGCAAAGTATGAAATGCAGGCCAAGTGGATGACAGAGGAGGTGAATGGCCCTTATAACTGCAGTGCAGAGATCCAATTTGAACCTATGGCAATTAGTCACTAGTAGGTCAAGATGCAAAGTGGGAAATTCTGAGAAGGTGGCATTTTGGAAGGACACATGGTGTGGTCAAGGACCACTAAGGCAGGCCTTTCCGGAACTATACAATTTATGCCAACTTCAGGATGTCACAGTGGTAGACTTCTGGAAAGAACAAGGGTGGAACCTTCATCTCAGGAGAAATCTTAATAACTGGGAAATGGTCATCATAGCTGCTTTACAGGAAACAATACCTCAGATTCTTAATCTAATAGGAGAGGGGGGCAGTTTGGAATGGAGGGTGGATATCTTCACTATCAGGTCAGCCTATAGAAACCTGATAAACAGGAGACAGGGTGGCCATGGAGAATGATCTGGAAGACCAAAATACCTTATAAGGTGAACTATTTTACTTGGCTCCTGTCTAAGGAAGCAGTTCCCACTCATGAAAATTTGAACAAGAGAAAATTCAACCTCTGGTCTAGGTGTTACCTATGTGAAGAACAGGTTGAGACAGTCAACCATCTCTTTTTGCACTGCAAATGGACAGACCAGTTGTGGCAGATGTTCATACACAAGAGAAGGATAAAATAGATGAAACCTCGGAGGATAAAAGATCTATTAAGAAGATGGAATAGAAATGGCAATGCAGTGAAGAAGGAGGAGAGACGGAGATGGTCCCGGCATGCATTTGGTGGTCAATTTGGAAGGAGAGGAATCAGAGATGTTTTGAAGGCAAGAAGAACAATATTTAGAAGATTAAGATAGACTACTTAGGCCTTTACTGTTTTTGGTGTAAACAAGTAGTTGTAGGCAGCACAGAAGATGTTTTTAATGCTATTGACTGGCTGTAACTAGAAACTCCTAGGATCTCTCAGAGACGTTTTGAAGGCAAGAAGAGCAATATTCAGAAGATTAAGATAGACTACCTAGGCTTTTACTATTTTTGGTGTAATCAAGTAGTTGTAGACAGCACAAAAGATGTTTTTAATGCTATTGACTGGTTGTAACTAGAAACTCCTAGGATTTTCTAAAGTATCAGTTTTTGTTAAGGGGGACTACATTTTGATGTAGTATACTTGTGGATATATAGAAGTAAAGTTTACCATTGTCAAAAAAAAAATGTATCAACCCATTTTTATTTGAACATTTAGGGGTTGTTTGGTAGTTGGTTAGAGTTATGCAGGTAATAGTAATACAACATTAGTTATGAGAAATCTATGGGCCCGTTTGGATATGTGATATGAAATCATGATTTGAAATTAGATTGATATGAAGTTGCAGTTTTGTTTGGACATGCAATTTGGATTTCTTAAGTTGTATTTTTTTCTCATAAACATGAAAATCCCACAAGTTGTGAAAACTATCAAAATTTTTCCAATTCTTATACGATCTTACTAAATGAGCAAACCATAGTTCATAAACAAGATATCGAAATACCCTAAGGTGCCACATTGATAAATCGCATATTTTCATGTTTTGTTTTATAAATAAATGTTTGCGATTACAAACTTCCAAATACACATAATTTTATAAAGATCAACTAGTCAACAATAGTAGTAACTAGTTATTCTCTTATATAATGTTTTCACCTGGTACGGACAATCTCTTCACACCGAGCATGAGTCTTTTTTGCAAAATTTAAAATGATGGGTCTTTTTTTACAAAATATAAACTTGTGGGTCAAGTTTTACATTTTAAAAAAAATGAAATCATGATTTAGAATTCCAAATCATTATTTTTGGCGAATTTGAGATTTGAAATCATGATTTCAAGTCACGATCTCAAATCTCAAGTCCAAACGTTGATTTGAAATCATGATTCATATCACATGTCCAAATGCAAGTTATGTATTATTTTATGCAAGGTATAGTTATTCATGTATTAGTTATACTATCTTCTATCTTGCATAAAATAATATATATATTCCCTCATAACTTGTACATGTATGAATTGTGCGGGTTTCTAAATTACAAACCAAACATTGTATTAGGTGTGTTGAATTTTATACATAGCAAAAGAATGTTGCCAAACATGGATGCATGATTTAATACATGAATAACTTAGCTCCTCAGTGTCTACTAAACGACCTCTTAGTGTATCAATGTCTTTTTAGTTCATAATGTCACAAATGCCATGTCCTGAACATAAGGTAAGCAAACAGGACAGTCTTGGTCACTTTCCCGGATAAATCAAATAATAGTGTGATATGCTGCACAAAAATTAATTCAATCACTTCGACATTGGGGAATAAAATATATTCCATGCACCAGATATACTTGTAACATTGTCTGGATAGTATGCTTTCACTCAGAACCTCTGCATTTTTTTAGTAATAAGTAAACAATTCTATGAATAATGGAAAATCTCCGGTATACAAGCAATTTACCAAAAAGTATAGAATCTACCACAATTTGATTATGTATCATCGACACTCAATCTTCTAAACAAACTAGTACCTCATGGGTGTACCGAAAGAAACTAGGAACGAAAGGCTATTCCTTTTTTTTAATGAGGGTGGTGTCCGGGCCAACTTGAACGCTCTCTTATTGCTTTCCTTCCACAAAATCCACACGAGTGCTAGTAATGCAACAACCTAGGCTTTTTGACCTTTCGTCCTTCTAAGTTTTTGGTTGGAGAAGGCTTCCTTCACTCTGAAGGGCACTACCAAATTGCATTCCAGACCATCTCAAGATCTCACACCACAACCAAGACTCAACGGAAAATGTAAAAGGAGGTGGTCCACATCTTCACCTAGAGATTTGCACATGAAGCACAATTGGCATATATAGAGGGTGTTTGGATTGGCTTTTGGCTTATTTTTATCATTTAGCTTAAAATCAAGTGCTTATAAGCACTTTTTTAATTTACCCAAACACTCCAAAAATGATATTGGGTATATTGTTGTTGTACTCCAAAAATGCTTAAAAGTTATTTTAGCTTAAAAGCACTTAAAATAAGTCAATTCAAACAGGCTCATAGTCTCCTTTTTCCTCAAATTCTCAATTGTCAATATCGTTTCTGTTGCTAGCAACCAAGTGAAAAGGGACATTTTTGTTGGTGACGTGTGAAGCCAACCGCACACACGTGGAAAAATCGACGCCTCCCTTACCAAGAGCTTAGGATAACATGACTTTACTGAAAACAAGCCATCCCTCCCCCTCCCTCCCTCTGTTCTGGCTAGCATGTATGTAGTTTGCTTGTGAAGTATTCAATTAGACCTTGAATCAACTATTTCCCCATCCTAAAGGTTCCTCCTCGCCCTCGGAAGGTTCCTCCCGACCTTTACGTCCCAACGAATTCTTCCTTATTGTAACCTCTGAATCTGTCGTATTATCATCTCCTACTATGAGTATTCGGGAATGTGAGCCTCAGTGTCTCTCCACACTACTTGTAACTTCAAAACTTATTCTACTTCTATCCCCTTCCTTAAAGGTTTTGTTGCCGATGAAGTCTTCCCATCCTTTCTTAATACTCCCTCCGTTTCTAAATAAGTGATCTTTTTAGCTTGGGCACACCCTTTAAGAAACTACTCATTCCTAAAACAAAAAGTGTTTTTACTAACTTACCTTTAATAAATACCTTGAAAAAGATGTAACTCTTTAATAGTTTCTTGGTTATGCAAAACTTTCTTTATTTAAAGAAGGGTAAAATTGGAAGAATATCATTGTCTTCTTGATTATATAAAAGATCACTTACTTGGGAACAAAATAAAAAGTCTAAAAGATCACTTATTTAGGAACGGAGGGAGTATACTTTACCAACCTTGGCAGTCATGCTTAAACATGGTGACTCAAAAGAAATATCAATGAGCTGATTTTTTTTTTTTTTTTGAGAAGGTAACAACTTGTATTCTATTCCAAAAAATCAGAACCTGCCACATGTTACAGGTTCCCAATTACAATTGTGGAGAGTAATAGGAAGATCTTCAACCCTATGGCAAACTTTACAAAGAACCTAAAACATCTGTAACTGATTCTAGATCATCCATGTACTCCTGTTTACACCAAAAATGAAACAAAACTAAGCAATTCATCTTAATCATCTGGATGGAATTACTCTTGTCCTGGAAGCATCTGAGATTTCTTTCTTTCCACACAGACCACCAAATGCAAGCAGGAATGATTTTCCATCTCTCTTTAAGCCCAGAAATGCTAGCATAACTACTCCAGATCATCAAAGTCTGGGTAAGTCTCCTAGGCATAAACCAGTTCATACCCTTCAAATTGATGAAGACATTCCATGAAAGGTTGGTTACCCTACAGTGAAGAAAGAGATGGGTGACAGTCTCTACTCCTTCACCACATAGGAAGCACCTAGAACTCAGTTGAATACCTCTCTCATGAGGTTTTCTGGAGTCAAAACTGCCTGCTTAGCAAGAAGCCAAGTAAAACAAGACACTTTGTAGGGGATTTTAGCTTTCCATATCAGCTTCCATGGCCACCCATGGCCATTCTTGTAACTGTTAAAAGGGTTGAACTTCTTGTAGGCTCTTTTGACACTGAAATTGTCTTGATTATGACCCTGCCATTCCGGACTATCCTGTGCTTCAGTAGTTCCCTTGAACTGCCCAAGACTTGTAAAACTCCACCAACCTCTGGATCTCCCAGTCATTCAGGGGTCTTCTGAAGCTCAGATTCCACTCTGGTTTGACCAGACCTCTGCCAAAGTGGCCTTTTGCTGCTGGTTTAGGGTGAAGATTTCATGGAACAAAGCTTTTAAGGATCCTTGTTCAATCCATCTATCTTCCAAAAAGAAATCTTCATACCATTTCCCAATTTGATACTGCAATTTCCTCTTAACTTAGGCCAATGATTTCTGATGGCTCTCCAAAGACTTGAGCCATAAGTGCTAGTGAATATTTTAGCTATCCAATGATCCTCCATTTCATATTTGGCCTGGATTACTTCTTTCCGCGGTGCCTGCTTACTGGAGGCAAATCTCCAAAGCCACTTCATCAAAAGGCACTGATTCTGGATTTTTAAATTCCTTACCCCCATTCCCCTTGCATGTTTACTCTCAATCAGAGTATCCCACTTAACCAAGTGGAATTTCTTGGTTTCATTGTTTCCTTCCCAAAGGAAGTTTCTTCTCAGATAATCTAGTCTATCAACAACACCATTAGGGATAGGGAAAAGAGACATCATATAGGTAGGCATGGAGTCCAAAACACTGTTGATGAGTGTTAATCTTCCCCCTAAAGAAAGGTATTGTCTTTTCCGGTGTACCAACCTTCTTTCACATTTTTCAATCACCCCATTCCAGAGATGTTATGCAGGAAAGGAAACCTAAGGAGGTAAAACAAATGGTGGGAAAACTCAAGGGTGTGACCTAGTAGTCAAGGAAATTGGTTGAGAACCATGAGGTCTCAAGTTCAAATCTTAGTGGAGGCAAAAGCACCAAGTGATTTCTTTCCATTTGTCCAAGTCTTGGTGGACAGAGTTACCGGGTACTTGTGTTGGTGGGAGGTAGCAGGTACACATGGAACTAGTCAAGGTGCGGCGCAAGCTGGCCCGAACACCACATTTATTTAAAAAATGGTCGAATATCATCCATTCTTGCATATGGTGGACAGTGTGGAGAGAGAAACGGAAGATGTTTTGAAGACAGACAGTTTCCTTCAGAAGATCAAGCTCAATGGACTACGTGCTTTCCGCTTTTGGTGTAAAAAGGATATTTTAGTTGAAGTTGAATTGAACTTTAATAGATTTTTTAGGGTCCCTGTAAGTATATAAATGGGAATATTTTGCTTTTTGCTTGTAATACCTGTAAAGAAAAAAAACTCTTTAGGGTTCGTCTGGTTGCTAGTTAGAGTTGCGCAAGTATTAGTAATGCAGGCACCCAGTAATGAAGATCAAGTTCATTTGTGTTGTGTTGCTACTTCTCTCCTGTAATAGAATCAATGCAGATTATGCAGTGGCACCTAATCTCTCTTTGGAATATGTATGCAGATCTTCCACATGATAAAGAACCATTGGACTGGAATACAAGGATGAAGATTGCAGCTGGTGCAGCGAAGGGCTTAGAATATCTGCATGACAAAGCCAATCCTCCTGTAATATATCGTGATTTAAAATCTTCCAACATACTTCTTGATGAAGGATATCACCCTAAATTATCAGATTTTGGGCTTGCTAAACTGGGCCCTGTTGGCGACAAGACTCATGTGTCTACACGTGTGATGGGCACATATGGTTACTGTGCTCCTGAATATGCAATGACAGGTCAACTCACATTGAAATCTGATGTGTACAGTTTTGGGGTTGTCTTCCTTGAGTTGATTACAGGCCGCAAAGCAATTGATAACACACGGACTCATGGGGAGCATAATCTTGTTGCCTGGGTACGTCCTCCTCTCTGCCATTGTATTTGGTCATTATGATGAGTGCATTCTGTTTTAGATTTCTTTGACATTTGATGTGTGGAAGATCTGTTTTTCCTTTAGTTCATTTTTACACCTTCAAAAGGCAGAATTATTCTTTTTATACATTGAGAAATGTGTTTGCAGGCTCGACCACTTTTCAAGGATCGGAGGAAGTTTCCAAAAATGGCAGATCCACTATTGCAAGGCCGTTACCCAATGCGAGGACTTTACCAAGCACTTGCTGTGGCAGCAATGTGCTTGCAAGAACAAGCATCTACTAGACCTTTAATAGGGGATGTTGTGACAGCTTTAACATATTTAGCTTCTCAAACTTATGACCCTAATGTAGCTGGTGCACAAAGTAACCGTGTTGGTTCGTCCACTCCAAGGAGCAGGGAGGATAGAATGCACTCGGTTGATGGAGTAGATAGCCCTGAACATTGCAGTGCTCACCATGGTTCTTCCATCCAGAGGAATTCTCCTGATTCCAGGAAAAGAGATTCCGCCAGGGATTTCAATACTGGGATAGAGTTGAGGAAAATTGCAACTAGTGGTGGATCTAGTCGTAAGTGGGGTTTGGATGAATCAGAACGTCCTGATTCTCAAAGAAACAGCCCTGTCAGTGCTGGTAGAACTAGAGAAACCCCAAGGAATCGAGATCTAGACAGGGAACGTGCAGTTGCTGAAGCAAAGGTATGGGGCGAAAATTGGAGAGACAAAAAGAAGACAAATGCAAGGGGTAGTAGTTTTGATGGGATAAATGATTGATTTACGCAACAATATATGTTGCAAGGATTTCTAGGAATATAGGTGTTGATCGTCATGATGCAAACACAAGGTACTGCAATTGCATAATCATTGAGGAGTTGGTTTTCCATACTCAGTTTGGAAGCAAGAGTCCTGTCATAGTTTCTGTGTTTGCTCATTGAAGGTATTTCATTGTTGTTCAATGTAAAAATAGATGTTTCAGCTGTTGTGGTCGAATGGAACACTGTTAAAATGAGAAGGAAAGCAGCTTTGATGGTGCCATGGTGGGGCTAGAGTTGGGAGATAAATGGTAGCTGCGTTGTGGCAACATCATGTTAATCCTATGTATTATGGGGTTTCTAGAGTTTATGGTACAGGAGAAGTGGGAACATATCTAACTTTCGCTTCTCACGTGTTCTTTGTATGGAGGAACTTGGTGGATATGGTTTCGTTATGTCCCTTGTAAAATTCCATTGTTGTACCTTGTATTCTGTTGTAATTCCCACCTGTAAGGATTTCTGAGTCTCGCGTCTTGGCTTTTATAAAAAAGGGGTTTGAGTATCATATCATGTATCAGGAGATGAACGATTGTATATTTTGGATAACCAGCTTTGAGGTTCAAACTGAAAATCTCGCTTTTAGAAGGATCAACATTTCTTACTAGCAACAGCGGAAGAGCCATCCTCATTATATATCTCATTAAGTCGATTTGCTGTGGTGACCCTGTATGCAACAGTTTGGCATATTGGTTGCTCAGAGATTTTGCACCTTCATTTCATTGTTCTTGTCACTAACCAAAGAAAAAGAAGTTGGATGAGAATTTTGAAAAGAATGTTGAGATTAGAGTAGCACAGTTGGGAGTTGAAATTTTGAAGGAACAAAACAAACAAGTCCAAGTCTGACGCACAAATCACATATGAATAAGTTAAATATATGTGAAATCAGTTTGGCTAGAAAGAAGACGTGAAATCTTATTTACTGATAAAATGAATAGGTGAAATGAAAGCAAAGAAAATCTAATTCAATTATAGTTCATAGGTCACAGTAATCCAGACTTCCCTGGGCTGGAAGGGTGAATTGCAGGGGAGAGAGAGAGCTATTGGGTGTTTTAGTAAAGATATGACACCTGGCCTAATTCAACCCCAAAAGCTAGCCCATGAGGGGAGGATTCCCAAGTCCATATAAACAAACCATTAGTCCATTCCCCAACCAATGTGGGACTTTTACCCACTCTAACACCCCCCTTCACGCCCAGGGCCCAACTGGAGCGTGGACCGGGAGCCTAAACGGGAATGGACCTGGATCTGATACCATGTAATGATATGGCACTTGGGCCTAACTCAACCCCAAAAACTAGCTCAGGTTAATTTGTATTAACCTGAACGTGCCTTTGGTTTTTCTTTTCTTTGTTTTGTTTTTGGACCTGGCCAACGCTATAGAGGCTACAAATATACCAAACACCTAGGGTCTTTTCAAATACTCTTTTACCAGCATTATTTTGCCATCCTCTTTTTGGGAACTAAGTTCCTGCACTAAAATTCTACACTGTCTAGCACTTCTCCAACCCATCAACTTATCCACAATAATTTTAAACACCGTCAAACTTGGTAAAAATATTATAAAACTACAAAGCAAATAAACACGAGTTGCCTCTCATAAAGCGTCGCATTTAACGTCATGGCACAACATGTTTCAATTTTATCACTTTTCTCTCCACTTGGAGGATATGAATTGACTCCTCAATTTTGAATCAAGCTTCCGACTTCGCTCATTGGGTGGTGGTACAAAAGCAAAGAGGCCAACTTCTCGATATCGCATCTGACACTTTTTGACATTTAACTGAGGGATGTCTTTTTGTCATTTTGACATGACAAACTTCAAAATAAACACACTTTGTTTCTCATCTCCAAAATCCTCAATGGGCTCGGTTGGCTCAATTTTCATATCAAGAACCAAACACGATGTTGAAAAATGGTTTGAATGTTATCTAAGGCGCTCTCCTTTCAAATTTGTTTCATTCTTGACATCCTCACCCCCCAAATGAATTAGAGTCCTCAAAAATGATTTGATAAACTTTTCTTTGCAACTCTAGGATCATTTCTTCAATTTCGACATCTTGCATTATTTTTCGGTCGGTTGGTTGACAAATCACCATTAGCTCTTCAAAATCAATCTTGACATCTTACTTCATTGGAAACCAACACAAAACTACCATTCATGACCATTTGATGTTAAGCATTGTATGCCTCAACCTTTGCATTCAATTCGGTCACCAGTTTTCAAATAGCACTTTCAAGTAGCTCCATTTCTTGACTTTGCTCAACATGTAATTTTAGAAATTCTTTTATCATTCGTGAAATGCCTTAATGATGATCCCAATAAACTCCAAGTTGTTGATCTTGATTCATTAGCCAATCTTGGCTCACAATTTTCACTTTGTCAAGTTTTTCTTCATGGTGAGAATCGTTCAAAACTTGTAAAAATCCATCCATGGAAAACTTCATATTTTGGACAATTTCATCATCTCTATGTTGGACATTTTTTCACTATTTGGTCAAGACTTGTCCACATTTTTATTCCTCCCCATTATGCTTCTCAACATCTCCTTAACTTTTTCTTTGAGAACTAGAGATTTCTTCTTCAAGATTTTGCTCTTCTTCTTTGTGTTGAACCATTCTTCACTTTCACAATTTTCGTTATGGTCATAAGAGATTGTGTGTTCATCCATTCGGCTTGAAATCTCATTTTTAACCATTTCTTCTTGAGGCATAGACAATTTTGTGGCACTTGAGTGGCCAAAATTCTCACAAGATTTTTTTTCTCTTTTTCATTCCTTGACATTTGCCGTCATGCATTAATTGATGAGCTTTAGCTCCTCCTCCAATCTAGATTCCCGCTCCAAGAGCGTTTGGAGCATTTGTTAGATGCCTTCAAATCTGGCTTTGTGTTCTTCACTTGCCATGTTATTGTAACTATCAAACTCAAAAGCAGAACTAACATTTTCTTTAGAATAACTTGGGAATGGGGCAAAATAATTAGGACAATCACCCCAATGTCCACCTTGATCACCACATAAATTACAATTATACCCATCATAGGATTGAGACGGTGCACACATGTACACTCCAGAACTTCCAAGCCTAGACTCGGCTTAGAAAACTAGAAAGAAATAAAATTTACAACTATCAGTCATTCCACGAATCAAATCCACGAGCCGTGGAGCAGTCCACGAGTCGTGGACTGGAGTCGTGGAACTCAGATCAGAGACCAGCCCTACTGAAATCAGGTTCAAGAACAGGAATCACGAACCGTAGAAGTTTCCATGGGTCATAGATGGTGCCCGTGAAAGCCTTCCTGCAGAAGAACTCCCAGGATCCACGAGTGGGATCCACGATCCGTGGAAGTGTCCACGAGTCATGGACCACTCTCGTGGAATCCTTTTCTAGTAGCTCAACCCAAGTGCCCAGGATCCACAAGTGGGATCCACGATCCGTGGAAGTTTCCACGAGTCGTGGACCACTCTCGTGGAACCACTTTCCAGTAGCCTAGATTTCCTGCATAGGAAACCACGACCGGGTTCCACGAGTCGTGGTTTCCATCCGTGGAACCTGAGTTGCAAATTTCAGCAGTTTTTTTTTTAAATTTTCAGGGGCATTCCAGACTTTTTCTACCTATTTTAAAGCCTAACCTACGTCGTTTTGCTTAGTCTAAGCCTAGTAAATTAGCCAAAACTACCTAAATCACCTATTCTCCTAAAATCCTCAGATACTTAGAAAGAAAAAGAGAAAAGAGGTGACAATTTCTCTCAAGAACAAGCAGAAGGTTCCTTCAAGCTCAGCCCTAAACATCCAAGGATTTCTCCATAGATTCTTCTCCAGGTATGTGGGATTTCATCAATGGGTTCCTTTCACCCATTGAGTCCCTAGATACAGTTCAGTTATTCAGATCTCAATCAGTTCTTCAGGCCTAGGGTTCCCGAATTCTATGTAATTACTGTAGTTCAGTTCTTAGGGTAGTATGTATATGATTCATCATGTGTTTTCTTGGGAACCTAGGATAGTCATGTATTCAGAATTCTATAACCCTAGTATGTTGTGATGTCAGTACCTTAAACTCAAGCATGCTAGACAGATATTGCAGTCAGTTATAATTCATTATTATTATTATTATTGTGTTGCATTCTCAGATAAATCAGTATTTGAGCTATCCAGTATTTCAGCTTGCATTTTATTGCTTATGTATTCAGTTGGGAGTAGGCTTAGCATCGAGCGGACGAAGGGATGAAGGCTCACCCATCAATTTAGGCTGAGACCTTTAGTAGCAGTCCATGAGTCCCAGAACTACGACACCACTGTAGGTTCTAAAGGGGTCACCCGTCAGATTAGGCTTGACACCCTTGTCCCTTGTGGACATCAGTTTAGTGGATCCACGTCAGACTTGTTTGTACCCTTGGCAAGGTATGAACACCCTTCCATACAGGGCTACAAGTTGGCCCCACAGTTAACTGAGCTTGGGGTATGTCGGTTAATAGTATCTCTTACAGTCAGGCTCATATTGCATTGACCATGTACTCAGTATGTATTTCAGTTATTCAGTTCAGTTCAGCATGCTATAGTACTCATGATTAGTTACATGGTCACTGCATTCAGCTTATCCTTCAGTTCATGTTTCAGTATGTATTTCCATGTTCAATATTCATGATTTACAGCTTTGCGTATATCCCGCATGCTCAGTATATTTGAAGTATTGACGCATACTTTTGTGCTACATCTTATCATGATGTAGGTTCAGGTGTTCAGCATCCAGACCGCGCTTAGCTCGACTTCCATCCCTTACTCAGCAGCTTCAGTGGTGAGTTCTCATAGTTCGAGGATGATAGATATGCTTTCATTTCAGTCTTATATTTTAGTTTTCAGACTTTTAGAGTTAGCTGGGGGCTTGTCCCAGCAACTCACTTCAGTTAGAGGCTTTCAGGCATAGAACTAGAATCAGCTTTTGGGTTGTTAGTTTTACATTCAGACTTACTACATTCTTAGATATTTATATATTCAGATATGCTTGGGTTAAATTTTCCCAACTTATTTATTTAAACCAGTATAGCTTCCGTACAGATTGTATTTGATTTAAAAATGCCTAGATATACCAGACCATGGGTTAGCTTGGGGTCACTTGTGACACTAAGCATTGTTTTACGTCTAGGGGGTAGCCTTGGGGCGTGACAAACTTGGTATCAGAGCTAGGTTGGGTTCAAGTGTCCTAGGGTATCTGAAAGTCGCGTCGAGTAGAGTCTTCTTCATTGGTGTGAAGCGCGCCACACTTATGGGAGAGAAGCTATAAGACGTCAGTAGGAACAACTTCCATTCTTTCTTTTCCAACTCGTGCTATAGAGTGTGAACTCTATTTAATCTCCTTCTAACTCATGCTTTACACGTTACAGAAAATGTCTCCTAGAAGAGCCAACGTCAGGAACCAACAGGCACCAGCAGCTCCAGCAGACCCTCTGAATGAGTAAGTCACTCATGCTGAATTCAGGGCTGCTTTCCAGGTGCTTGCTCAGGCTATGACCGCTCAGGTCAATCAACAGGCTGTGGCACCAGCTCCACCTCAGACCAACTCTACTGCAACTAGAATCTGAGACTTCACTCGGTGAACCCTCTAGAATTTTATGGGTCCAAGTCAGAAGAGGATCCACAAGAGTTTGTTCACAACATCTAGAAGGTGACAGATATTATAGGTGTCACTCCAGTTAAGAGTGCAAATTTAGCCACCTACCAGCGGAAGAGAGTGGCTTATACTTAGTATCAGTAGTGGAAGGAATGTCGTTGTGCTAATGCAGGTCCAGTGGATTGGAACCACTTCAAGACTGCATTTCTGGACAGGTTATTCCCACTTGAGCTCAAGGAAGCCAAGGTCCAAGAGTTCATCAACTTGAAGCAGAATGATATGAGTGTGAAAGAGTACGCACTCAAGTTTACTCAGTTGTCTAAGTATGCTCCAGCAATAGTAGCTGACTCTAGGGCTCGTATGATTAAGTTCGTATTTGGTGTGCTCGATGATGTGGTCAAGGAGTGCAAGACTGCTATGCTGGTTAAAGAGATAGATTTTTCCAGGTTGGTTACTTATGCTCAGCAGATCGAGGAGGAAAAAATCAAAGAGAGTGGAGGAGATAGTTTGAGAGCTAGAACAGGTGACTTCAACTACTCTCAGCAGAGGTCAGAGGGTGGTAACCGCTCTCAGTTCCGCTAGAAATCTTCAGCTCCAGCCTCATCTTCTGCTAGTGTCCTAATGCCTAAGTTCAGACAGGACCGACGGGATAGAGTGCCAGGCTCTAAGTTCCAAGGTACAGTTACTAACGGGCGCACTCATCCAGTTTGCAAGAAGTATGGCAAAAACCACCAGGGTGAGTGTATGGCAGGTAATGGAATTTTTTTTGGGTGTGGTAAGCCAAGCAACAGAATGAAAAAGTGCCCAGTAAATTCTCTGAAAGGCAGGGATACTCATTTGCAGAATCAGATTAGTTCTACAGCAGCTCTAGTGGGTCACCCCACTCAGCTGGGTGCCTCATCTGGTAAAGGTGGTGGTCAGCACCAAAATAGGTTGTATGCCCTTCAGACTCAACAGGACCAGGAGGATTCTCCCGATGTGGTCACGGGTACGCTACAAGTCTTTTATTTAGATATTTATGCATTGTTAGACCCAGGGGCTACACTTTCTTTTGTAACTCCTTATATAGCAGTAAATTTTGGTGTCAGTCCAGAAATCCTCCCAGAACCCTTCTCAGTCTCTACTCCAATTGGTGATCCAGTTATAGCTAGATGGGTATACAGAAATTACCCTATCATAATTTCCCAGAAAGTCACCTCAGTCTATCTTGTAGAGTTAGAAATCACTGACTTTGATATTATTCTAGGCATAGATTAGTTACACTTCTGTTATGCCTCAGTCGATTGCAGAACTAGGGTCGTTCAGTTCCAGTTTACAAATGAGCCAGTCTTAGAGTGAAAGGGTAGTACCTCAGTGCCTGTAGGTCGATTCATCTCTTACCTTAAGGCCAGAAAAATAGTTTCCAAAGGGTATATCTATCATCTTATCTGGGTTAAGGATTCAAACTCTAAAACCCCAACTCTTGAGTCAGTACCAGTGATGAATGAATTCCCATAAGTGTTTCCAGAAGATCTTCCTGGAGTTCCTCCCGAAAGAGAAATCGACTTCGGAATAGATCTCCTTCCAGCTACCTAGACTATTTTGATTCTTACTTATAGAATGGCTCCAGCTGAGCTTAAGAAATTGAAAGAACAGTTGAAAGACCTTCTAGATAAGGGCTTCATCAGAACCAGCATCTCTTCATGGGGTGCACCAGTTCTCTTCATGCGTAAGAAAGACGGTTCTCTCAGGATGTGCATCGACTATCGTCAGTTGAACAAAGTCACAATCAAGAATAAATATCCCATCCCCAGGATTGATGACTTGTTCGACCAACTTTAGGGTGTTAGTTTCTTCTCTAAGATAGACCTCAGATTCGGCTATCATCAGCTCAGAGTCAGAGATAGTGACATCCCGAAGATAACCTTCAGGACTCAATATGGTCACTATGAATTTGTAATTATGTCTTTGGACTAACAAATGCTCCTGAAGCTTTCATGGACTTAATGAACAGGGTGTTCAAACAGTATTTGGACTTGTTCATCATCGTCTTTATTGATGATATCCTCATTTATTCTCGGAGTGAGGAGGAGCATGCGAACCATCTGAGAGTTGTTCTGCAAACTCTCAAGGATCGCCAGCTATTCGCTAAGTTCAGCAAGTGTGATTTTTGGTTGTAGTATGTTGCTTTCCTTGGTCATGTGGTGTCCAACGAAGGAATCTGAGTTGAATCTCAGAAAATTGAGGTAGTAAAGCACTGGCTTAGACCCACCTCTCTGACTAATATCAGAAGTTTCTTGGGTTTGGCTGGTTACTACAGGAGATTTGTTGAAGGAGTTTCATCCATAGTTTTCCCATTGACCAGGTTGACTCAGAAAAAGGTCAAGTTTCAGTGGTCAGATGAGTGTGAGAAAATCTTTCTAGAATTGAAGACCAGGTTAACTACAGCTCCCATTTTGACTCTACCAGAAGGTTCAGATGACTACGTGGTTTATTGCGATGCACAGCCTGGGATGTGTTTTGATGCAGCCAGTTAAGGTCATAGCTTATGCTTCCAGACAGCTTAAGGTCTATGAGAAGAACTACCCGACTCACGACCTTGAGCTTACAGTTGTTGTGTTTTCCCTAAAGATTTAGAGACACTACTTATATGGTGTCCATATAGATGTATTCACAGATTATAAGAGCCTCCAGTATGTGTTCACCCAGAAAGAGTTGAATCTTCGTCAGAGAAGGTGGCTTGAGTTCCTCAAAGACTACGATATGAATGTGCTCTACCACCCGGGTAAGGCCAATGTAGTGGTTGATGACCTCACCAGACTGTCAATGGGTAGTGTGTCACATGTTGAGGAAGAGAAGAAAGAATTATCCAGAGATGTTCACAGGCTTGCTCGTTTAGGAGTTTGCCTTATGGACACGACAGATGGTGGTGTGATAGTCCAGAATGGGTCAGAATCTTCATTAGTAGCAGAGGTTAAAGAGAAACAAGACAGTGATCCCATATTGCTTCAGTGGAAAGGTGTAGTTCATCAGCAGAGAGTAGAGGTTTTCTCCCAAGGGGGAGATGGTGTGCTTCGCTACCAGGGTTATTTATGTGTACCTAATATGGGTGAGTTGAGTCAGAAGATTCTTAGAGAAGCCCATAATTCCAGATATTCTATTCATCCCCGTGCCACTAAGATATACCATAATCTACGGGAAGTCTATTGGTGGAATGGCATGAAGAGGGACATTGCAGATTTTGTGGCTAAGTGTCCCAACTACCAGCAGGTGAAAGTAGAATATCAGAAACCAAGAGGTGTGACTCAGGATATTAGCATTCCTACTTGGAAGTGGGAGGTGATTAACATGGATTTCATTACGGGTTTACCTCGTACTCGCAGACAGCATGACTCCATTTGGGTGATAGTGGATAGAGTTACTAAGTCAGCTCACTTCTTGACTGTCAAGATTATAAATTCAGCGGAGGACTATGCCAGACTCTACATCAGCGAGATAGTCAGGTTACATGGGATTCCCGTATCTATCATCTCAGATAGGAGTCCTCAGTTTACATCTCATTTCTGGAGATCATTTCAGAAAGGTCTTGGTACCCAGGTGAATCTCAGTACAGCATTTCATCTGCGGATGAATGGTCAGGCAGAGCGTACCAATCAGACCTTAGAGGACATGTTGAGAGCTTGTGTGATCGATTTCAAGGGTAGTTAGGATGATCACCTACCTCTCATAGAGTTTGCCTACAATAACAGTTTCCATTCCAGTATTCAGATGGCTCCATACGAGGCACTTTATGGGCGTAGATGTAGGTCACCGGTTAGTTCGTTCGAAGTAGGTGAAGCAGCCTTGATTGGGCCAGATTTGGTTCATGAGGCTATGGATAAAGTTTAGCTCATCATAGAAAGATTAAAGACAGCTCAGAGTCGTCAGAAGTCCTATGCTGAAGTGAGGAGGAGGGACTTAGAGTTTGAGGTTGAGGATTGGGTTTTCCTGAAAGTGTCACCTATGAAGGGGTGATGAGATTTGGCAAGAAAGGGAAGTTCAGTCCCAGATATGTAGGTCCTTACAAAATCCTGAAAAGGATTGGTAATGTGGCTTATGAGTTAGTGTTGCCAGCAGATATAGCAGCGGTTCATCCAGTCTTTCACATTTCCTTATTGAAAAAGTGTGTTGGTGATCCGGCATTGATTGTACCTTTAGAGGGTGTGACTGTGAAGGATAGCCTCACCTATGAGGAGGTCCCAGTTGAGATTCTTGACCGTCAGGTTCGTAGGTTGAGAAATAAGAAAGTTGCTTCGGTGAAGATTTTATGGAGAAATCAGTCTGTCGAGGGAGCTACTTGGGAAGCAAAAGCAGCTATGATGGCCAAGTACCCTCACCTCTTCTCTTCCAATTCAGTTTCAGCTTGAGGTAATAGTTCCACTCTAATCTCTCAGTTTACTCTTGTGTAATTCAGTCTCAGTATCTTGTTCCCTCAGTTAACCTTGCATTTCAGCCTGTTTGCATGTCCATGGAACTAAGTTCAGTTAGACATCAGTTTCTAGTACTCAGTTGGTAGGGATTGCAGCTTTTTCCCTCCAAACTTACTTGTTTAGTCTTTATTCGAGGATGAATAATTACAAGGGGGAGATATTGTAACACCCCAGAACTTTCAATCCTAGACTCAGCTCAGAAAATCAGAAAGAAATAAAATTTTCAACTGTCAGTCATTCCACGAATCAGATCCACGTGCCGTAGTCGTGGAACTCAAATCAGAGTCCAGCCCCTTTGAAGTCAGGTTCACAAACAGGAATCACGAACCGTAGAAGTTTCCACGGGTCTTAGATGCTGCCCGTGAAAACTTTCCTGCAGATGAACTCCCAGGATCCATGAGTCGTGGACCACTCTCGTGGAATCCTTTTCCAGTAGCTCAACCCAAGTGCCCAGGATCCACGATCCGTGGAAGTTTCCACGAGTCGTGGACCACCCTCGTGGAACCACTTTCCAGTAGCCTAGATTTACTGCACAGAAAACCACGACCGGGTTCCACAAGCCGTGAAAGTTTCCACGAGTCGTGGGTTCCATCTGTGGAACCTGAGTCGCGAATTTCAACAGTTTTTTTTTAAATTTTCAGGGGCATTCCAGACTTTTTTTACCTCTTTTAAAGCCTAAACTACAATGTTTTGCTTAGTCTAAGCCTAGTAAATTAGTCAAAAACTACCTAAACCACCTATTCTCCTAAAATCCTCAGATAATTAGAAAGAAAAGAAGAAAAGAGGCGACTGTTTCTCTCAAGAACAAGTAGAAGGTTCCTT
The DNA here is from genome assembly GCA_003996215.1 of Jaltomata sinuosa. Lineage (NCBI taxonomy): Eukaryota > Viridiplantae > Streptophyta > Magnoliopsida > Solanales > Solanaceae > Jaltomata > Jaltomata sinuosa. Next base: position 668,786 of record QJPP01001966.1, on the reverse strand, counting down.
CAAGCTCAGCCCTAAAAATCCAAAGATTTCTCCATAGATTCTTCTCCAGGTATGTGGGATTTAATCAATGGGTTCCTTTCACCCATTGAGTCCCTAGATACAGTTCAGTTATTCAGATCTCAATCAGTTCTTCAGACCTAGGGTTCCCGAATTCTATGTAATTACTGTAGTTCAGTTCCTATGGTAGTATGTATATGATTCATCATGTGTTTTCTTGGGAACCTAGGATAGTCATGTATTCAGAATTCTATAACCCTAGTATGTTTTGATGTCAGTACCTTAAACTCAAGCATGCTAGACAGATATTGCAGTCAGTTATAATTCAGTATTATTATTATTATTGTGTTGCATTCTCAGAGATATCAGTATTTGAGTCATCCAGTATTTCAGCTTGCATTTTATTACTTATGTATTCAGTTGGGAGTAGGCTTAGCACCGAGCGGATGAAGGGATGAAGGCTCACCCGCCAGTTTAGGCTGAGACCTTTAGTAGCAGTCCCTGAGTCCCAGAACTACGGCGCCACCGTAGGTTCTAAAAGGGTCACCCGTCAGATTAAGCTTGACACCCTTGTCCCTTGTGGACATCAGTTTAGTGGATCCATGTCAGACTTGTTTGTACCCTTGGCAAGGTATGAACACCCTTCCATCCAGGGCTACAGGTTTGGCCTACAGTTAGCTCAGCTTGGGGTATGTCGGTCAATAGTAGCTCCCACAGTCAGACTCATATTGCATTGATCATGTACTCAGTATGTATTTTAGTTATTCAGTTCAGTTCAGCATGCTATAGTACTCATGATTAGTTACATGGTCACTGCATTTAGCTTATCCTTCAGTTCATGTTTCAATATGTATTTCCATGTTCAGTATTCATGTTATACAGCTTTGCATCCTGCATGCTCAGTACATTCGAAGTACTGACGCATACTTTTGTGCTACATCTTATCATGATGTAGGTTCAAGCGTTCAGCATCCAGACCGCGTTTAGCTCGACTTCCAGCCCTTACTCAGCAGCTTCAGTGGTGAGTCCTCATAGTTCGAGGATGATAGATATGCTTTCATTTCAGTCTTATATTTCAGTTTTCAGACTTTTAGAGTTAGCTGGGGGCTTGTCCCAGCAACTCACTTCAGTTAAAGGCTTTCAGACATAGAACTAGAATCAGCTTTTGGGTTGTCAGTTTTACGTTCAGATTTACTACATTCTTAGATATTTATATATTCAGATATTCTTGGGTTAAATTTTTCCAACTTATTTATTTAAACCACTATAGCTTCCGTACAGATTGTATTTGATTTTAAAATGCCTAGATATGTCAGACCATGGGTTAGCTTGGGGTCACTTGTGACACAAAGCACCGTGTTATATCTAGGGGTAGCCTCGGGGCGTGATAACACATCTCTCTTCTGGAAGCATTTTCACAATCTTGCCAAAAATGGGGTCCTCTATAATATGGACACTGGTCATCAAAGTATGGTTATAACCATCAGATCATTTTCATTCTATGGTGTCATCGTAACAAAAATAAAAGCTAATTAATACAAAAAATCACAAATACATATTCGCAAATTTAGACTAAAGAAAGTAAGCTTAAATTCCAAACTAACCCAAACTATGTTAAATTATTCTCTGACAACAGCGCCAAAATTGATAACGTCCAAATTCACTCCTCAAAAAGAAAGTGTACATGGTCATATACATATAATTTATCCAATTATGAGTCGGTATCAAATCCAACAGAGAACAATATATAGGCGATCAAATAACCTAGAAATTATATCACCAACTACGTTAAGTCAAACACTTCTTAAATAATTAATTTTTATTTTAAAAATAATAAAGATAAAATTAACTACAAAGCAAGTAAAATGATCAATGATTTCCACAAGCAACGGAAAAATGGATTTGGAAATAGAGAATCAATTATATCAAGAACGATCCATTGTATTTAGTTAATTACTTACTAATTAATTATGATCGCAATTAGCCTTGAAATTTCCATTACCCGCTAGCATCTCTTGACCACAAGTGAATTTATCTTAGCAAATTCTTTCAAATCTAGTTAAGTGAATTAAATATAGTAAAAACTACATAATTAATCAAACATCCTTACCATAACTACATAATATCCCACTACTTTAAAATAATTACATATATCTTACTAGATTGTATTTTTCATACCAAAACGTGTATCCCAACATACTCCTATTACTTCGCCCCAAATCACTCCTTCCTTCAAATCTCTCCAGCTTCTCCCTCAAATCTCTCTCACTAATCAAAATTTTCACAGATTTTATCTCGATATTTTGCTTCCACAAACTTTCATCGTCATCTCCAGTAGAGGAGGGAAAATTCATCTTGCAGACAATGGTGAAGCTGTCCAGGCCAAATAGTGGTGGCGCCACCACCGTACACGATGGCAAGAATGGTGACAGATTCACCCGGGCTTGATTCCGCCATTGAAGAGACCTTTTAAGGTTTTTTTTTTCAAGATTCTCGGATTTTCAGACACCCATTAACAACATACTTCCATGGATAGCATTCAATCAAACCTTTTTGGGCAAAATCCAAAAACTCCCTTTTCAGATTTACCCATTAATTTTGAATGGGAAGAAGAATCCTTGGATCAAGAAACTACAGTATCTACTAAGAAAAAGGACACAAAATCCGAATGCAGAAAGTAGTCCTAGGAACACATTGCTGTCTAGGAACAATGAAGTGCCTTCTCCGACCTTTGTTCCGGCTATTAGAAACTTTGAAGAAGAAGACTTTGCTGAAAATAGATTCAAATTTAGAAACGATCAAGTCAAAATGAATGAATTGCACAAAAATTTGAAATCAAGAACAAGGGACTCAAACCCAGATGTTATTTTCCAGTGTTACCAACTTGTTACCATGTATCCAGTGTTATTTTCCATGTATCCAAGTATACATATATCTATCTGAGTTGTACATGTGTAACTTTTGTAAATTTAAAGTTTCAAATCAAAACAAAGCAATACGTATCCAGGGATAACATTGTAAGCAAATCTTGTGTTACATGTATCCAAGATTAATTCATGTTAACATGTATCCCAATACTACTGCAACCTGCTATTTGAGATGTTGGTAACATGTATCCTTAACACTGTTACAATGTATCCAAGCTTACAAACTTGTATCCAATATTAACATGTATCCAAGTATACCTATATCTATTTGCTGTTTAGATGGGTATCCTTAGATATTGAGAAGTATCCTTAACACTGTTATAATGTATCCAAGCTTATAATCTTGGATACAGTGTTAACAGTGTATCCAAGTATACCTATTGTTGTTTGCTGTTTAAATGTGTATCCTTAGATATTTGAGATCTATTATTACATGTATCCTGTATAATGGAGTTACTTGCTAGTTTGATGTGTATCCAAGTAATTTTAAATTGAAATTTGAATTCTCCAGTTGTTTGTGGAGATGAGGATACTGCAGATTTACTCCTCATTAATTGTAAATCTGTTATTTCCTTTTAAAGCGCCCTAATAGTAATAGATTTACAATTAATGATTTACTCCTCATTAATTGTAAATATTTTATTTCCTTTTAAAGCGCCATAATAGAAACAGATTTACCATTAATGAAAAGGTTATATGTATCCAGGATACACGAAAATACAAAGGATACATGCCTTCCCTTTTTTAAACTACCGGGGAAAATGTAATATCTTAAAATAGTGAGATAAAACGTAATTAGGGACCAAACTACTGTGTTTTATGTTGTTTACACTTAAATATATTCCAATTTTAGGCTACACTTGGATTCTCTTATTTCTAGCTCGAATCCATTAGATAAGGTTTAAGGCCTCAAAACATGTTGATTAATTTTTCCAACTATAATTTCTTTTCCCAAGCTCCATTAAAGTAAATGAGTGAGTCCTAGAGTTAGCTACTCCCTTTGAAAACAATAATATCACAAAATTAATTAGATAAATAAAGACTTGTTTCATATACTAACAAATATTCAATAAATACAAAAGCAACAAGATAATAAACAAAACCCTAATATTGTATTATCTCTAATGATAAGATCCAAATATGAAGTTAACAACTACACCTATAGATATTACTACAAAACAAAGAATTGAAGAAAGGAATAATGAATTGCTCATTCAAGTGCTTTCAATCTTCTCTTCCAAATGTGTTGATTGAAGAACCTTGCTTTCAATGCTTGAAAAAATGGTCAAATATGTCTATAATTTCTCCCATGTCTTGCTTTTATAGATCCCTAATTTTTTCAATAAAACTGACAAAAACAACTTTCAGATTTTCAGCTTTTCAAATTACATTTCTGGCCACTTTTTTTGCGCTTCTAGCCTTTTTCTTCATTTTAGCTCCCTTTTGTCTTGTTTTAACTTGCTTTCTTTTTTTATCACTTCTAAATAATATAAACATGTAAAGTGAAAGTAAACCACATTGTATGCACTATTTTTTCAATTAAGCACAGCAAAAGTCTAAGATTAAAGAAGACATAAGTGAAAAAAAATGCCGACTTATCACTTTCTTAAGTGATCTAGTTTAAATCTCTGTTTAAATACCAATTCGTGATACGTGGTTAGCTGGTAGCATACTTGCTAGTCTGATTTAGTTGGAGAACCAATTTAACGAAAGATGAACTCTTAGGGGTCGTTTGGTGTGAGGGATAAGAACAAATAGTCTTGGGATAAAATAAATAGTCCAGGGATAAATTTTGGTTTCTTGTTTGGTTGTCAAGTTTGGGATAACTTATCCCACCATTTATACCACAGTAAAGGGATAAGTTATCCCATATACATGGTGGGATAAGTTATTCCGGGATAACTAATTCCGGGATAATTAATCCCGGGATAACTTGTTTCCAACCAAACGACCCCTTAGTGAGTTATTGGGGAAGCAAATTGGGCATCCAGTGATGACTTTAGCTTTCTGTCCTTGTTGTTCCTCGATTTAGATGTAAAGTCCCAATTTATATGAGTTAGTTTGACTCTGCACAGAGTTTAAGAAAGAAAGACTTTTAAAATTTGTGGTTTAAAATAAGTTATAGATGTTTGTGTGGTTGTGAATTATTTCATTAAGGGTAAAATGAGCATTTTAAAATTAAATTGTTACTAAATATAGAAATGTGTCATTCTTTTTGGAATTGACTAAAACGGAAAGTGAGTAATATAAACTGGAACAGAGGGAGAGTAAATAATTTGAATGAAAATATGTTCCTTTTCCTTCTTTAAGTCAAGAGGGTTGTGGTGGGTGATAAATACCCGTTCATGTTTAATGAGAGGTCTTGATAATCAAATATACATTGACATGGCGGCTGAATTTATATGTATTTTTATTTAGTAGAAGAAAAAAAAATGAAAATGTTTAATCAAACTAGAGGTTTTGTGGATTCTAATTTATCCATGGAGACTTCCAAGATTTTGATCATTTTGTGTTCCTTTGTACTTGTACCACTTGGAACATAAGAAAGTATCCAAAAACTCCAAGCCAGCAACTCAGTAGTAAAAATAATCCAATCTCCCCTTGTTTAGATCCTCTGCAAAACAATTCTCTGTATCTGATGTTCTTGTTGTCCTGTCAAGTATTGATATCAACAAGCTACTCATGTAATTAGCCAATGCAAATCCACAAAACAAGAATGACCCTGCGAAGCTCCTCATGTTTTATGGGAATTGCTTGTAAACGGTCGTTTGGTGAGCCGTCAAAACAGTTTGTTTGTCACTGAGAGTTGAGCGCTTTGTCCCTTTGGGTCAATCTCCAAATTGATTGTCCCTTTTTAAGATTTTAGCTTCAAAAAGTGGCCCTTTAGACTCCTAACTCTTCACAATATCCTCAAGAACCAATTAATTTCAAATCACTTCAAGAAAAAAAAGAAAATCCACGACATAAAAGAGAAAAAACCACTAATAAAATTGGCACTAGATGAAAATTCATGAATTCAAATCCCAACAGCAGCCGATTCCAGCTCAAAGTCTTTATGCCAATCAGCAATTGATGTTTTCCACACCAGTAGGCTTCAAATGATTAATAAATATAATAACCATGGATTTAACCTTTGGTTAGTGATGCTCAACCAATTTAATACTCTCTATGTTTACTTTTACTTGTCCACTATTCTAAAATTATATTTTAACTTTCACTTGTCACTTTTAATATATCAAAAAAATATTTTTAAAAAAAACATGTTTTACCTTAAAGATTAATTACTTATTCCCCAAATAATTTTCCAAGACCTAACACTATCAATTAATTTGAGTATTATGATAAAATCTTCATATCAATCATTGTTTCTTAAGAGACGTGCAAAGTCCAAAGTGGACAAGTAAAAGTGAATTGAGGGAGTAGCAAAAACCAACAATTTGTCAATTATAGATTCAAAATCTCAATAGCCAACTTTGAATATCAAATAGCCCGCCCAGTGATTTGGTCTTCAGCTTCAAATGCAATGCTTATGTTATACAGTCACAATCAATCCCTGTAGTAGGAAACTCGAACTCAATTGCACGCAGCAACTACCAAGGATTCAAACAACAAATTGATGACAAACTGACTCTTGAACAACCAGATTCAAACACTCAAATAGTTTGCGAAACAACTTTTAGTCCCACAGACCAATCTGATTCAATTTTCTTGAGCTAATTTATTAGTAGATTTAACTCATCAACAATCTGTATCAGCTGCATGATTGACAAATCTGCTAGAAATAAGCATTTCTGCATTAACCAGAATCAGACAAACCGACCAAGTCACATCAAATGCACTTCTTTTTTCTGGTTAAAGTAGTAGATTTATGTTAAAAATTAAGGAACGTCATTATAGATAGTAGAGCTCCTTAGTAGATTTTGGGCACGTGCTCAAAATCACGAATGATTAGCACAACTCGTGGGGACTTGTACTTGTTTTAGAGTACCAGCGGTATATCCCAATCTCCCTGTAAAATACTTGTGCCGTTGGTAGGACACAATGAAGTAAGTATTGTTGAGTGTGTAGCAGTATCAGTAGCGAACGTATGGACCGAATAAGATGTTAGGACCGGAATAATCAGGTGTCATGTGGAAGCTAGCAAAGCAAATCTCGAAAGACGTCAAGTAAGAAAACAAACGAGAAATATACCACAAGAGACACAATAATTTAACGTGGTTTGGTCAATCGACCTACATCCACAATAGGAGATGAACAATCCACTATATAAAAGAGAGTACAAAATATCGAGAGAAACAACCTCACAAAATTCACTCAGAATAAAAAGGAGGTACACACAAGTGACACCGCAACACTTGTGACTCACAAATTCTCCCCCTAAACAAAACTCTCAAAACCCTTAAGACTACATTATGGATGCTCCCAAGTTAGAAGGAATGAACCTCTATTTATAAAGTCATACACATTTTCCTACAAAGAAAATGACTAGCCAATTATGGAAGATTTGTGCTTTCCTTTTACTAAAAGAAATAACCAATTATGGTTAGAAAATCAGGGCAAACACCCAACAATTCTCCCCCTTGACCTGAATTTCTGACAAAATAAATTTGCTCCATCTTCTTAACATAATCTTCAACAGATTGAATCTCCATCTCCAAATTTCCTCCATTAAATCTTTGTCTCTACACGGAGTAACACTCCGATAAAATTTCTCAAAAAAAATTCTTCATTACCGTCAAAGTAGCTTGCAGTTAGAACTGAACCTGACAAGATGAACACCCGTTTTTAACCTCGCTCTGATACCACTTGTTGCGACGGAAAGCGACAAACTCAAAATAGAGAAAGTAAAGAACACCAAATTTAACGTGAAAAAACCCTTCAAATCGAAGGTAACAATCACGGGATCACAAAGACCCAAATAGCTCCACTATAATAATAAGAGGGTTACAAATATTCTCCAACAATGGCTACACAACAAGTGCCAAACAACGGAGAAACAATAGCTACACCAATAAACTAAATCAAGAGAAATTACCCGAAATAGAGCTTCTGTTCGGGACTCAAAACGGGATGCTGCGGACCTCCAAATCCGATCTTCGCCGTTCAAAGAAAACATCAAGATGTTAGGAACACTCAGTCAAAAATTTAGCTTGATCCAACGGTGAACGAACTGACAAACATAATTTTAAGGTGGCTGCTCGGAGAGCAAAAACTGCAGCGAAATTCTCCCTTTTCTTCTCTCTTCTCTCTTGGTGAAAGCTCTCTCAAAAACCTCTCTTATGTGCTATTGACTTTCAAAGACAAATACCAATGAGCTCTTGAATAATTCTCTCAAATAGTCCTATTTATAGATGATGAGTTGTGCTTTTTTTCCATAAGCCAAAACCAACTCCAAGTAGGATTAGTAATCCAACTCCAAATAGGAATACACATCCAACTCCTATTCCAAATAGGATTGGAAATCAAAAGAGAATAGGATTAGGCCATGGGCCTTTGGTTGGAACATGGGCTATAGCCCAACAAACTCCCCCTCCAGCCAAGGGGCCAAATGACTCTTCAAGTGGAGGAACTCTCGACAGGCTTCATGCCTGCCGAAGTTCTACAAAACTCATGCTTGTATGCAATTACCACTTTCGTTAGCATATCTGAAGAATTATCATCAGTGTGTATCTTCTCAACTTCAAAATCTAGACTTGGGATTAAGCCTAAAATCGTAGAAGATATTTTCACAACAGAAGAGAAAATTTCATCAAATTCAACTCTCTTCCTCTGGCCAAATCCTTTATCAACTAACTTCTCCTTATACCTAAGCGCAGAGATATGTTGCTCTTGCTTTACTCTGAAGATCCATTTATTCGATAAACCTCTCTTACCTTTCGGTAATTCCACTAACTCATATGAGTCATTTTCATGGAGTGACTTCATCTCATCTTCCATAGCTTCTACCCACTGCTCTCTGTGAGTATCTTGCATGGCTTTATCATAATCTCCAGGTTCTCCCATGTCAGTCAAAAGTACATACTCACTAGGAGAATAACGTGTTGATTTTTGCTTCTCTCTAGTAGATCTTCTATTAGAGGTTTCAGGAGCATCCAAAGTAGCAACCTGAGCAGGAGTTGGTTTTTGATCAACCACAACATCATTAATAGGAGCATCTATATATTCTACACTCTGATTATTATTTTGATCCTGCTCACCGTCTTCATTATTATCTTGGGTTCCTTCATGTGCAATAGATGAATCAGTAATAGAAACTAGATCAACATCGACTAAGCTCTCATTATTCTGAGAATCTATTTTCTCAGTCTTATCAATATCTTCAATTGTTTGGTCTTCAAAGAACACTGTGCCACGACTTTTAATAAGCTTATTATCAATCGGATCATAAAATCGATACCCAAACTCATTTTGACCATAACCAATGAAGATATACTGCTTAGTTTTAACATCCAGTTTTGATCTCTCATCTTTTGGAACATGCACACAAGCTTTACACTCAAACACTTTCAAATGATCATAGGAAACATCCTTAGCAAACCAAACACTATTTGGAATATCACCATCCAAAGCAACCGCAGGAGACAAATTGATAACATAAGCAACAGTGTTAAGTGCTTCTGCCCAAAAGGAATTCGAAAGTTTAGCCTCTGAAAGCACACATCTAACTCTCTCAACTAGAATTCTATTCATCCTCTCTGCCAAGCCATTCAACTGAGGCGTCTTGGGTGGAGTTTTCTAATGACAAATTCTTTGTGTTTTGCAATAGTTATCAAAGGGACCAATATATTCACCGCCATTATCAGTGCGAATACATTTTAATTTCTTTCCCATTTGTCTCTCACATAAGGCTTGAAATTCCTTAAAAACATCAAGTACTTGATCTTTGGATTTTAAAGGATATACCCAGAGCTTGCGAGAATGATCATCAATGAAAGTAGCAAAGTAAAGTGCACCCACCTTTTGACTTTACTTTAAAAGGACCACACAAATCAGAGTGTACTAGCTCTAATAATTCAGGCTTTCTTGAAGGGGGATGACTGTGAAACGAAACTCTTTTTTATTTCTCGGCTAAGCAATGGACACATCTTTTCACCTTTGCTTGTTTCACACCAGCAAGCAAATTCTTCTTAGCCAAACATGCAATACCCCTCTCGCTCATATGACTTAACCTCTTGTGCCACAATTCTGATGAAGCGTCACTTTCTACTAGATTTACAGAGTCACTAAGGATAGAACCTTGTGTCACATATAAATTAGAATCCTTTCTTCCTCGAGCTACAATTAATGAGCCTTTGGTTAGCTTTCATTGGCCATTAAACAAGTCATTATGGTAGCCGTCATTATCCAGTTGTCCTACAGAGATCAAATTTAAAGTAATGTCTGGAGCATGCTTCACATTTTGAAGAACTAACGTTGTACCAATATTAGTCTTCAAACAAACTGTGCCAACACCAAACATCTTAACTTCACCAGCATTGCCCATCTTTAACACTCCACAGCTAACAGGAGTATAAGATGAAAAGAAGTCTTTCCTTGGTGTGACATGAGATGTAGCTCCAGAATCTACTATCCAACTTGTATCTTGGGATACAAAATTGATGACGTTTCAAAGAGAAGGTCTTCTCGGACAACAGCTACAACATTGTTTCTGTTATTTTCTTCTTTCTTTCCTTCTCTAATTTCTTGCTTCAACTTATTGTAGAACCTCTTAATATGTCCTTTCTTTCCACAATGATGGCATGAAATATTCTGATACCCTGACCTTGACTTACTTCTGCTTTTACCTTTATTTCTCGAATTTCTTATTTTATCTCTCCCCCGGTCTTCTGTAAACAGAACATCTGAATGTGAGGATGAGCCTTGAGATTTTCTCCTTACTTATTCATTCAACACACCACTCTTGGCATATTCCATAGTCACCTTGCCACCAGGAGCTGAATTTGTTAAAGAAATACGAAGAGTTTCCCAAAAATCTGGTAGAGTATTAAGAAGCCAAAGTCCTTGTATTTCATCATCAAAATTGACACTCATTGCAGACAGCTGATCAAGGACACCTTGAAAATCATTGATATGATTAAGAATAGGACTGCTCTCCTTGTATTTAAAAGTCATCAATTGCTTTAGTAGGAACAACTTGTTATTGCCAGTTTTTGAAGCGTAAAGTGTCTCCAACTTTTCCCACAATGTTCTAGCATGTGTCTCATTCACAATGTGATTGCGAACATTGTCTTCAATCCATTGTCTAATATATCCACATACTTGTTGGTTCTCAAAGTCCCAATTCTCATCAGTCGTAGACTCGGGTTTATGAGCAGCGAAAACGGAAAGATGCATCTTCTTCACAAAGAGTAGATCTTTCATCTTGCTTTTCTATATGTTGTAATTACTCCCGTTTAAACATACCATCTTGCTCATATTCCCCTCCATAAAAAATCCTGGATATCTAACTAAGGCTCTGATACCAGTTGTTAGGACCGGAATAATCAGGTGTCATGCGGAAGCCAGGGGCGGAGCCACCTTAGGCTCAGGGAGTTCATCCGAACCCCCTTGGCGAAAAAATACACAATTTATATATGGTTAAAATTATTTTTATGTATGTATAGTAGAGGTTGAACCCCCTTCAGCTAGTTTCTACGTATACATATTCATATTTCGAACCCCCTTAGTGAAAATCTTGGCTCCGCCACTGGCAGAAGCGAGCAAAGCAAATCTCGAAAAACGTCAAGTAAGAAAACAAACGAGAAATATACCACAAGAGACACAATAATTTAACGTGGTTTGGTCAATCGACCTACATCCACAATAGGAGATGAACAATCCACTATATAAAAGAGAGTACAAAATATCGAGAGAAACAACCTCACAAAATTCACTCAGAATAAAAAGGAGGTACACACAAGTGACACCGCAACACTTGTGACTCACAAATTCTCCCCCTAAATAAAACTCTCAAAGCCCTTAAGACTACATTATGGATGCTCCCAAGTTAGAAGGAATGAACCTCTATTTATAAATTCATACACATTTTCCTACAAAGAAAAGGACTAGCCAATTATGAAAGATTTGTGCTTTCCTTTTACTAAAAGGAATAACCAATTTTGGTTAGAAAATCAGGGCAAACACCCAACATAAGAATCTTGGGAGAAGAAGATTATTGTCGATGAGCATGTGTCGTAATTACGGAAGCAATTTCAGATCTAACACCTCCTTAGGCATTCTCTTTTTCTGTGCCTCCTACAACAACAATTCAATATTTAATCTGGTACAACACAAGGGCTTAACAAAATAGCGCTTGATTATCAAACACGTATTAAAATAAAATACAGACACATGCATGTTGCTGTTGTAGGGAGCATATCTATCATCAAAAAAAAAAAAAAAAGGATGAGAGGGAGAGATTTACGGTGAGCGCTTGAGCTGTGCGGGAGAGACAGACTCGCCGTTGCCGCTTGCCCTAGTTTTGGTCCCTTGGGGCTAACACGTGTGGTACAAGGCTGGAATAAGTAATACGTGCTTAAATAATCATTTTTTGTGTAACTAATTAAAGAAAAAAACTTCTACGTTGCTTGGTTGTTGGTTAGAATTATGCAAGTATTAATAATAAAGGAATTAATTATTTTATTTTTTATCCTACAGTAAATAAGGATCAAGGGTCAAATATATGCATGTACTATTATAAATATTTTTCCCTATATTTCTTGTTATATTTTTTTGTCCAAATATACTCTTTTTCATTATAAACACATGGCAAGCTCAGAACTATATAATCCATTCTAAATTTTAAATATCCAATTTCTTTAATTTCACCCTATATTTTCAACAAATACATAGAAATTTCCAAGTATTAATTTAAGTTTTTTTTCTCTGAGATGGCAAGATGAATATGCTGCAAATTCAATAAATTACATTAATAAAATATAAAATATAGCTGCAAAATTCCTTTAGCCAAGGAATACGCTGTCAGCATATCAAAATTTTATTAAATATTATCCCAGATGTCATGTTATTATGTTTAATTACATTAAATTTCATAATAAATTATGTATTCAAATTAGATCTGAATATGATTTTGATATTTTTTGTGGTTGGATTTTTTTTTTTCTATGGCAGAATCAATTGATAATTTTGCTGATGATTAAAACATTTGCAATTGGATAATATCGATTCCCTAAATCGTAATAGGTTATTTGAAATCGGTATATCATCACCTTATGATAAGTTCATGCTGATGATGCGTCTGTTAGTGGCGGTGATTTAAGGTGATTGATTCCCTCTTTGCTTTTACAGATTTATTTATTTTTGATGGATTAAATATTACCCGAGATGTTGATTAAATAATTGGGAATGAGGTATTTAATTTTGAGCTTGTCACGTGTTTTTCCATTCAAATTAAGAGGAAAATTATGTCAAAATATAATTAGAGGTATATTTGAACCAAAAATATAACAAAAAGGGTTATTTTGATCAAAAGTATAATGAAGGGTATTTAAACTATTTTTGATAGTATAGGGATATATTTGACCCTTTTCCGATAAAATAATACTCGATTTTTCTCTCATAACTTATAAATATATTAGTTATGCAAAAAAGAAAAACAAGAAGTTATGTTTTAGAAAAAATTACTTAAGTGGGTACTTTTTAATAAATAATTATTGTTTTTAATGATACTTTTTATTTATTACCATCTATAGCAATACATAGCAATACATAGATAAATCTGACTATGTATTAAAAGTGAATTATGCATGCAATATAGAAGTATTATAAGTGTTTTAAAATGTATTATGCTTGTTTGATAAGAAATTGACACAATGTATTATAAGTGTATTAAAGTGTGATAAATATTTTATCTATTAATAAAACTTATATTATATGTGTTTTATAAATTAATTTCTGCACTATGTATTAAAATTATATTATAAATGTATTATAAGTGTCTAGTGAAAAAAATATGTTATTGTTATAGATGGTAAATATTTTCTTAACATAGTATATCTATGTAAGTTGGAGAACTAATCAAACATTATATTACTTACGCTAGATTTTATGAGGAGATTATTTTTCTCCATTTTACAAACCAAAAAATTGTATAAAATTATGCTAGTTTTAATACATGTATAACTGCTGTCTGACCAACGACCCAATAGTGTTGTAGTAATAATCTCTTACATTATTCAAGAAAAATTTCTCGAGAATCTGCAGCCAAATATATATTTCCTCTACTTGACTTCCTCCTATAATTCTCTACTTTTCCGCTCTAACTTCCCTCTATAGATCTTTCTCCTTAATTCAGAATCTCCATAATCATTTTCCCCTTATTTAAAATATTGGAGATATGACATAAAGTATGTAGAGATGCTCGACAGAATTCTCTCAACTCCATTTGATAAGATTCTCTCTATATTATTTACGGTACAATCAAAAGAAATTTTCCATTGTCTAAAGTTGAAGCAATCTGTAGTGTTGGTTGTTTGTGTTGTGTTGTGTTGCTACTTCCTTCCTGTAACAGAAACAAAGAAGTCTAATGCACAAATCACATATGAAGTAAAATATATCTGAAATCAGTTTGGCTGGGGAAAAGGTGGAGAAGACATGAAACTTTGTTTACTCATAAAATGAACGAATAGGTAAGAATGAAAGCAAAGAAAATCTAATTTGCAACCCACATTTATAAAGCTCGTCGCCATAACTACTATATAGTAATTCACACATGATTAAATGACCAAGCTCGTTTTTTCCGGGCTATCAGTGGTTCTACAGGGGTTCACTTGCCATTTGCTGTACGTACCTAATCTTTTAAAATGGATAAAGTTCCTTTTCTTTTCAAATGAAAAATGCGTACAAATGTGCACCAAACAAGAGCAGAGTACCGAGCTGGCAAAAACAATGAATTGGCAAGTGGATCTTAGTTATACATAATTAGTATCACATCACAATGATAACATTAGCCTATTTTGATTTTGTACAATGGACTATTATCACATCATATCTGAATACATTGGTTTTCCTCTGCAGCACTTGACAGAATTGCAATGCCCACGACATTGCACAGCTAGTGGTCTCAGATGACCAACATGCTTAAACAAAAAAAACAGAGAATCTAACCACAAAAAGAAAAGCCTGTCTAGGTTGAACCATCACTTCTTCCTCTTACCCTGTAAAAAGAGGAAACAGACATGCACAATATTAAGTCACAAGTGGGAGCTCAAACCAAAATAAACATAAAATCATTGCACAAATATTTACCGAGCTCACAAAATCATCCATTGATGACTGCTTCCGCTTCTTTAAGGTAGGAGGGCTTTCGGCTGCATGTCTTTCCACAGTGCGCTTTGATGGTGTCATGTTCTGCTAATACAAAATGCATTTAGCATCAAATGTATTTTTACACTGCAAACAGCACAAAGAGGACTCGGGTATATACCTTTGCAAGTTTCTTTTCTTTGCGTGCCTGCCTCTCCCTCTCATCAAATTCTTGGTTTTCCCTCTCCACCAAACGAATAAGTGTATCACATCTTCTGGCAAGTTCTTGAGTCGTCCGAGACTTCACAAACCAATCAAACCGAAACAAAGGTGATGTTCGGAATGCAGCCTTCAGCTCATCCCAATTTCCATAGCCGAGCTTGTGAACCATACACATCTACGAAAAAAATCACCATATACATGAATCCCAAAGATAAACAGTAAAAGTTTAAAGCCTCAAGAGTTTAGTCCACTTACCATGAAACGATCACACTCCTCATTATACAATTTTCCTTTGTTCTGACCATACTGGATCTTTAACTCCAACCATGGATTCTTGTAGCGGTCCAACTTCTTCCCGATTGCTTTCATGATCTCATCTTTTCGTGAAATTCTAGCCTCCCCTCTTTCAATGTTCTTTATAATCCTATCATAATCTGCAAGCAGTCCATCCATTAGAATAAAGTGCTCAAATGTCAAAAAGAGCATGCCCAAATGCTATCTAGTGCAAAAACATTAGCCACAAGAGGGAACTTTATTTCTACCCAAACATCAAGAACTTATTTGTCCACTTATCTTTCTCTAGTTCCCCAATGTCAATTAGTATGGCCCCAGGGCTTTGGTGTAGTGCTAAATGCACAACATATGATGTATAAGTTAGGGACGTCACGAGTTCAAACCTATCATAGAAAAAAAAACTTGGTACTTAAAGTGGAGAAGGGTAGAGGCACAGGCCTATTATCAACCATCTAGCAACACAATGTATACTCCCCGCAATCTCAATTTATATAATACCAGTTGGCTGTGCACATAGATTATGATGCCAATTTGACTTCTATATCACACTAGTAATAGAAGAAAATAGTTGAATAGTATGTTTAATAGCAACAACATCATCGGGTTTTAACTGTGAATAGTTACATATTGAAAACAATAACTTTGAATAGTTTAATATATTCTTTAACCCTGTGAAAGTTGTTTATATAGCATTATTAGCTGGAGAACAAAATATTTATAATATGGATGAAGTGTGATAATCTTAGTTTATAAAAATTGTGTAGAACACGAGCATTACAAGAACAATCACATAACAAACTAAATGGTGGTGTATAGTGAAGATGAGAACAATAACTAGATCAAGAAAGAGACTTTATTACCATATGTTGTAGCACTAGCATAGTGTAAGTTTACCATTTCGATTACCACCATGTAGTGGCTTTTCGCAACAAAGAAATGACAGGGAAATTAAACATTTTATTTTTGCGTTTTGATAAGTCTAGTCCCTCAGCCTCTCAAACAAAACAAGCATATACACTAGGACAATGAAAGAATGTCATGCACACATCCCCCTCCAAATTAGAAGTAACATCTTTTTTATAACCAACGTTCCAACTCCTAAAAGGGAATTCCCACCCAATACAACATAGTGTTTAACAGTTGCATAGGATCCAATTTGCTCATTCCAGCACACTTGTTTTCCAGCAATAACATAATCTCACAAGTGGGGTCTGGGAAGGGTGATGTGTAAGCAGCCTTACCCTACCTTAAGAAGGTAGAGAGGTTTCAGATAGACCCTTGACTCAAGTAACGCATACAAAATATTATGTAAATATAGTAGTGAAAAATCCATACAAAAGATAATGGAGTAGAGAATAGTAGCAACAACAAATAATATGATAACCAAAGCCAAGAAGACAATAAAAGCGAAGAACGAGATAATAGGAGAGTAATAAAAACAACACTAATAAGGGAACTAGACAATGTTCAACTACCTACTAACCTTATCCAAATCCTCAACATTCAAATCTTCTTATCTAGGGTCATGTCCTCAATAAGTTGTAGGTATGTCATGTCCTATCTAATTACCCCTCCCCAATACTTTTTCGTTCTACCTCTCCTCATACCCACTATAGACAACCTCTCATACCTCCTTGTTGGGCGTATGTGCATCTCCTTTTCACATGCTCACTTCTTTTCCATTCCATCCACCCCGTTCCAAGCACACTTCTTTACCATTTCAATTAATCTAATTGACAAGTAACAGTATCATCTATCCTTGCCCGTTCTTAGACACAAAAATAAAGGAAGCATGTGCATCATGCGTTTACCCACTTGAAACTTAATACTCCCTCCGTTTCAATTTGTTTGGCCTATTTTGACTTGGCACAGAGTTTAAGAAAATAAAGAAGTCTTTTGAAACTTGTGGTCTTAAATTAAAGATATGTCAAATGTATTAAAATATCATTTAATCTTGTGGTCTTGAATATGCCATGTGGAAAGTTGGAATTAAAGAGTTTCTAAAAAAAGAAAGAGGCATTCTTTTTGAAACGGACTAAAAAGGAAAGTAGGCCAAACAAATTGAAACGGAGGGAGTAGTATTTACAACTCTTGTGTTAGCGATTATATCATATACCAATTGGATGTCTAATGTGGATTGGAGAGTAGACATAGAGCATGTTTGGATGGGCTTTAAGTTAGGAATTCTAACTTATAGCTTTTGGTAGACACTTATCTTTTTTATTTTACCCAAACACTACAAAAGCGCTTAAAAGCACTTAAAATAAGCCAATCCAAATAGGTTCATAGTTCTTTCTTTATTTGCAAATTAACTACCACTTACCATTTAGCTCTTTGTATCTTTCTTTGAAAACTTTTGCATATCTTTCAACCTCCTCCTCTGTTTTTCCTTCCATTTCAGCAGCAATACTTTTTATGTCATTCCGACCATACTTCTCAGATGCCCTGATAAAAGTATTGAAGTCTCTCCTACTCCACGTTGAAAATCCCTGCATGTACAAATAGTCAAATTCTGATACATATAAATGCTAATATTTAACACCCAATGACCGAGTTATTAAACCACTTACCTCCTCCAATAGTTTGTCCTTTTCTTCCTGCTCCTCAGCAGTTAAAGGGTCTCCCACATCTACAATGCACCAATTGTTAGCATATATTCACAAAGCAAATTAGATCCTGGTTTGTCCCTATATCCAATTCTTTAAATAAAAAAAAAAAGAAGAAACAACTACTTTAGAAGGAAAAGAATTATACCTTCGGGATCTTCCACTTCTATACTGTCTTTTAATTGATTTTTCTGGTGAGCTTGCTGAAATGAATAAGAAAATTAAGATACTAAACAAAAATAAACACATAAAGGTGGCAATACAAGAAATCTGGAACATCCCAAGGCATAACCCACCATGAGATAACGCACTTCCTTCTCGTACAGCTCACTTAGCCTCTGGGTATTAAAGAACTGAAAGTCGTGCCTATGAATGGTAAGACATATCAATACACAGAATTTTGGCAAACGAAAAAAGACCTAACTTGCAAAAACTTTAACTCAGAGAAGTCAGTTTTGCTTATGGCACAACAAAAACAAGGAGGAACAAAAATTAGAATGGTTTGCAAGCTGACTTACAGCTGAGGCATCCTAGGAATCCTAGGCTCTTTAGGTCTTGCAGGACCACTTGGTCGCATGGTTTGCTTGAAATATTCAGACTCCGAGTAACTGACACAAAGAAGAGTCATTTAAAATGATGATAAATTAGACTCTCAACACATTAAAGGTGAACTTAGCAACTTAAGAATCATACTTGCGCTTTCTCTCTCTTTTTGGAGGTTCTATCCAATTGTCACCGGCAATTTTCTTGAAATCTGCCTTGTTTTCATCCTTCATCAACAAAAATGTAAAGCAGAAAAAGGAAGATAAGCACACCAAAGACGTGAAACAAGGAATTGTTAGATATCAAAACAAAAATTCACACTTGCCTTCTCGTCATCAAAGTCGTACAAATCAGCAGCTGTAAAAAGTAGTCAGTCTATAGTTAAAACCCATATCTTTTAACAACAGCAAAAGAGCAAAACAAAGTCTACAGAGCCAAAAGATACAATTCACAAGCCAAAAGGAGCAGAGTGCATACTATCATCCATCTTAAACTTGATAGCATCTTCTGTAAACTTCTTCATCTTGGCATCAAGTTCTGCTGTTGCCTCTTCTCCTTTGGCAATGATTCTATCTATATCCTCATCTGTAATAGTGCTATCTTTGGAACTGAAAACCATTTCAGCACCAAACCGCACCATCTGCAGCAGCTCATCCTTATTAACAGCTGCATGATCAACCAACCAATGATCACATTCAGTATACCCTAATATCTAAAATATAATCAAAGACAAAGCAATAAAACAAAATAAAAACTAACTTTTTTGCTCAGCCAGCCGTCCCTGCTGGATAACCAATGCATCAAGTGCCAGCTTCTTATAAGCCCTTTCAATCACTTTCTCCTCAATTGTATACTGTTGAGTTAATTGAAATAAAAAACTCTCAACAAAAAATATAATTGAAATAAGAAACTTTCTCAACAAAAAAGTTTAACTGAAATAAGAGTGTGCCGACCATCACTATGGGAGACCGGAGTGGCATATTTTCAGTACAGTAACATATCTAGAAAGAAAACAAACCTCAGTGCAGAAACGGAATACTTGGACTTCCTTCTTCTGTCCAATCCTATGGGCACGGTCCTGAGCCTGCAAATCAACCTGTGGATTCCTGTAACACAATGACAGGAAACCCAAGAGACTCAGATATCAATTTATTGTCCAGATTCTGTAAACTAGACTTACAAGATCCTCACCAGTCACTGTCATAAAGAATTACAATATCTGCTGTAGCAAGATTGATACCAAGACCACCAGCTCTGGTTGACAATAAGAAGGCAAATTTTTCACTCCCTGGTCTGTTAAATGATTCAATAGAAGCATCACGATCTTCTCCACCAGTGTTTCCATCAATCCGACAATACTGGTGACCTCGGTACATCAGGTAGTCTTCAAGAATGTCCAGTAGCCGTGTCATCTAATAACAATATTGAGATAAAGCGTTAGGCCCAAAAAATTGGACATTAGCTAATTATAAAAGGCATAGAAGGACATAAGGTCAAGAACAAAAAGAGGAAAAAACCTGTGAAAATATTAAAACCCTTGAGCCACGTTCCTTCAGCTTAGGAAGCAACTTATCCAGAAGAACCATTTTGCCTGGCATTGAGAACGTGCATTACATTTTTTTACAAAAAAAGCTTACAGACACAATAGATTAGAAATTCCTACTCATTCATAGAAGTCAAAACACTACCAGCATTTTCTATGAGATGCTCTCCGGTTGTATATGGAGGTCCTGGCTCAGCTCCTTGGAAAAGATAAGGATGATTAC
The DNA here is from genome assembly GCA_003996215.1 of Jaltomata sinuosa. Taxonomy (NCBI): domain Eukaryota; kingdom Viridiplantae; phylum Streptophyta; class Magnoliopsida; order Solanales; family Solanaceae; genus Jaltomata; species Jaltomata sinuosa. Next base: position 648,188 of record QJPP01001966.1, on the reverse strand, counting down.
AACATTTTCGGAGCTGCATTGCTATATTAAGAAGACGCTTGCGCTCTCCTCCAGAATTAACAACCTCAAAATCTTTCTGCAACAGAGCCCTATAGTAGTGTTTCTGCATCTGGGACATACCAACCTTAAGAATTGTTTCCTTCTTTGGAGGCAGACCTTTCTCAACATCAGATTTCAGTCTCCTAAGAAGGAATGGACGAAGGACCTGATTAAGAGCAGAAAATGGGAAGTCGGTGAATTATTTTTCTCAATGAGGTGTCAAAGTTTTAGAATATGGGAATCATGTCTGCTGCAAGCTCTCGCACATGTAGTTGGTCTTATCTTTGTCACTTCAACCTGAACATTGTATCTTATGACATAGCCCAAACAAGTAGTATTAATGACACAAACTAATACTAGACAATTTTACCTTATGAAGCTGTTGGACCACCTCCTGCTGGTCACTCTCACCAGATATTTGAAACCACTCATCAAATGTCTCAGCAGAGCTAAAGATCTCTGGCAGCAAAAAGTTCAGAAGTGCCCAGAGTTCATGAAGATTATTCTGTGCAATTTGCATAGAACCCAGCACATCAATTGACAGCAGTCATGAGACTAGGGAAATCCATACCAGAGAATAGTACAAAATGCCAAAACATAACAAAGATAAGACATAAAAACTAGCATTTCTCTGTATGAAATAAAAGATAAGGTTTAACTGTCAGAGAAATTAAGAGAAAAGGTTATAAGTAGCCGTGATATGGGAGAGTTTAATATAATAAAGCATCTGAAATGTTAAAAGGAAAAATTTGCTATAGAGATATCCCCCACAGAAATTATTAAAGGTAACATCATTCCATATCCAATTATAGAATTTTGGGATAGGTAAATATGCATTTAAGGTAAGGGTCAGGTAAATTGGGATGTAGGTTGTAAGAGAAGGTCAAGTATACTTTCAGATAAAAGGACTACTTGCTAAACAAAAAGGAAATCATCAAAGAGAAATATTCACCTGAAGTGGTGTCCCTGTGATCAACAGCCTATAATTAGTGCTGTAGAGCCTCATGGTTTTGGAAAGAAGAGAATTTTCGTTCTTGATTCTATGAGCCTCATCAATGATGATGTAACGCCAATTAAAGCGTCGTAAAGCAGACTTCTCTTTGATAGCCATCTCAAAACTTGTGACACACACATCAAACTTCCCAGCAACTAGTAAATCCTCTCGAATGTATCTCTATAAAAGGAAAATGCCAGCATAGTCAGGAAAAGCAATGAGATATATACATAAGGGGAAGAAAGAGAAACCCAGAAACCCTTATCTGCTTACCCTTTCTTCAGGGTTCCCAAGGAACTTTACAGCGCGTATGATGGGACAAAAACGTCTGATTTCATTCATCCAATTGCCTAGTGTGGATTTCGGAGCAACAACCATGTGAGGACCAGTAATCCCTCTAAATTCATGCAGGTACCCCAGCAAAGAGATGGTTTGCAAAGTCTTACCAAGACCCTAAGCAAATACAGGAATAATTAAGTAAAGCTGCTTCTCTCAAAAACCCGAAACACTGAATGAAAAGGAATATCTAAAAAATATCAAGTGACAACACTGACCATTTCATCAGCAAGTATCCCATTTATGCCATTCTCATATAGCCGTATCATCCAGTTCAAACCAGCAAGTTGATAATCCCTCATCTTTCCCTGAATACCTGACAAACATGCATGTGTAACTGTTACATCCTTAAAGAGAGAGGAAATGAGAGCATCAACAGACATTTTGTCTGACATAGAAGCATTATTAATCACAATATAATTCAAACTTCCACTACTCAATTTAAGTTTTTCCACCAGAATGCCCACCCACAAGGTCAAGGCTATCAGTATTTAGCACTTTTATGTAAAAATGTTAGTAGTGGAAGACTTTAAGTAAAGAATGTACTGTATTTTGTGAACCATATTATCAAAAAGTTTAAAATGTTGCAGAACAGACGCATTTATTTAATAATTTTAGATCGACTACACACCCTTTCTGTGTAGGCCAGATTTTTTTTTGCTAGGCTAAAAACACAAAAAAAATAATTGATAGATGGCAGCAGACTAAATTAAGGATGAACTTCCTGTATGTTCCAATACTATATTGAATTGTGTGAACCACCTCAACTAAAAGCTTGATTATTCAAGAGGGGACAAATTTATATTTATTTTAGGTTTGTTGTAATGTGCTTATACATTGAGAATTTTTCTATACTCAATGTACCTAAGGAAACTCATTGTCCCTAAAGCTTCATCAATTTCAGAAACGACTTCTTAAAAAGTAAAGATTACACAGTTTAAAAGGGAGATACAACCATAGAGAAGGGACTTAAGATCTTTGCAACTATGCACACATATCAGATAACCTATCAGTATCACCTTCAAACATAGTGCCTTTACTGGGCAAACTAAACTATGGATGCACCTCTAGGAACTTAACCAAGCATATTACATATGATATAGCAGGACCATTCCAAAGTTCTAAGCCAATGTTGTCTAATATCTAGGTTGCCCTTGTTGGTTGTATAGGAATGGCCTTGCAATTTTGTTAAATAACCTATAACAAGATTTGCAGTTAAATGGCTTATTTAAGAAACAGCAAGACGTAATAATTTCTCAACTAGTAGAAAATTCAAAAAGACTTGAAAACTTACCCCAAAAAAGGTCAAGTAAATTTGAAGAAAATATTTTACCTTATAAAAACTGCTCAAAAGATTATTAAAATCACTTTTTTTATAACTGTGGTGTCGAGGTCAACTTGCACACCTTGACTAATTCCATGGATACATGTCACCTCCCACCAGCAACAAGTACAAGGGTGTTGCTACAAGGTAATTGTGTCCACTAAGGCTAGGACAAATAAAAAGAAATCACCTAGTCATTTTTTTTAATCGTGGTGTCTGAGACAGCTTGCGCGCACCTTGACTAATTCCACGATATACATGTCACCTCCCACCAGCAACAAGTACCAGGTAATTTGTCCATCAATGCTAGAACAAATGGGAAGAAATCACCTAGTGTTTTGTCTCTGCTGGGAATTGAACCTGAGATATCATGGTACTCAACCCATTTCATTGATCACTAGGCCACACCCTTGAGTAGTGATTTTGTCTCGGCAAAACTCATGGTTTGCAACCCACTTCACTGACCACTAAGTCATACCCTTGGATTCTTATTGAAATAACTTTTTTTACAAGTATGTATTGTTTGTAAGCACTTTTCAAATAACCATTTTTCAAGTTGTTGGAGTTAGATATATAAATGGTTAAATTGTAAAAGAGAAGGATGATAAAGGCCAAAGGGGATCGCTAAACAAAGCATTTAAATCTCTAGAAAGGAGGGCCATATTTGATCAGCTAGGAGATCAACATTCAAGGTAAGTCTGTTTATGTGTGTTACGTTGGGTTTGGGGGGTCCAGGGGGTCTTACAAGAGGGTTGTGCCAGTAGCCGTGTATTCCCGGACAGCCCACCATCTTCTTCTTTGAGATACTCCTCGTCTTCTTCCTCTTCAGTTATCTTTGACGCATGACGACCCCTGGAAAAAAAGTTTAATCATTTGGCTCAGACAAAAAACAATCATACATATATATACAAGTAATGTAGTGAATGACATTAATGAAGCTTCTCTAATATAACATAGTAACACCAATTGGATGGGATGAAATCCCATCATGTTCATCTGTATCAGCACATAGCACCCAGTTCTAATATAAGCAATATACGATTATTTTTGGGAGGTAAACCTGCCCCTGCCTGCACCGGAGACAACAGTCCCTTGTCACCAATTCAAGAAGAGGGTACTTAAAACCCAACTGAACAAAGTGAATAGTTCCGATCAAGCTACCCAAATGACAATACTAATATTTAGGATGTGTTGATTTCAATTTTCCAAATAAAAATACCAAACAAGAATGGATGCCTACACATAATATCCCATGAAAAGGTTAAGAAAGTTACCCTTTATGTTAAAAGGAGGAACGTAAATATAAACCTCAAAGAGGTTAAGGTTTTCATTCTTCCTTTTTGCCCATTCTATTTCCTTACCACTAACACCCAAAAGGTACATGGTCCAACACTAGCAAGAGAGCTTTCAAACTGAAGGCCCTTCATATTAGGGGAAAGCAACAAAGACAACATTATATGTACCTTCCTTTTGTCTTCTTTTGTGGAGTCGACTGATCGCCTTTGGCAAAATGTGCAAACAACTCTGTCTGCTCCAAAAGATACTTCAGACGCCCCTTTCCCTTGTTATTCTGTCAATAATGATAAAATTGCCATAAGGCACACCACCTTCGCAAGGAACTAATTGAAAAGAGGAGAACCCAAAATTCCTCAGCAGTTAGTCTAAGTAAGATACCATGTCAGCTTCTATGGCAGCATTCTGTGCATCCAACATTTCCTGTATCTTTTGCTTCTTACGCCTCTGCATATCTTTTAACCGCGCCTTTTCACGCTTGGAGATCTCATTAGTTGCAGCATCTTCCTACAGGTAGCATAGCAAAATAAACTTAAAACTACTGAAGTAACTATCGTTAATTCGTTGAAATCAGATAAGTAGTCATCATTTTGGCTTCACAGATACTACATATTGAATAATTCACTAATGGGCTATCAAAAATATGTGTTTTATCAGGGATGTGAACTTCTATTTCAGTGGCAAAATGATCTTCCCTTTTCCTTAATGTCATCAGAAATTCACTTGACATATTAGCTCCAAACTAAAAACCCTACAATGTCCACTAATTAGGGGAAAGGTGGACCTTAATTTGTAATAATGAGGCAGAAAATATACTTTTGACCAAGGAATGGTAACTTCTATTTCAATGGAAAATTCATATTCATGTTCCTTTCTGCCATTTCAACACCTCCTGGAACTTCAAGTATCCACTCATTAGCACATTGTTACTGGGCACTAACTCGTAATAATGAGGTAGAAAAATGGCTAAGCAGTAACAACAGCTCTATTATTCAAGTCTAAACTAGAAAACTAGGATATCCACGCATTAACACATCATTATTCAGCAAAATCACCAAACAAAAAACGATTTCTAGTATAAACTCAGATCTACGTTAAAAGATAAAACAAAATTCACAACAGAAGCTCCAATAAACACACCTCGTTATCGTCGTCATCACCGTCCACTCTGTCAACTGCAGCGTCGTCGTCGTCGTCATCTTCCGAGTCTTGGGCAGACCTAGCGACGGCTTCAAGCTCCTCCTCGTCTTCCTCATCGTTAACTTGATTGTTGACCTGCTCCTCCTCGGAACCGTCAGATAATGGTTCCGACGAGGAGGATTTAGCTCTCGTGTTTCTCGCCATCGCTCTCTGATTTCAAAAAACGCAAGTTCGAGGGTTTCTCTGGTGAAGTGGAAAAAAACCTGAGAGGGAAGTAGTACTACAGTATGGACCGACTCAAGAACGGTCTAGTAATTTTAGGTATTTATAGCGAACCCGTTTGGACCAACAAAATGGGAACCTTTTACTGATAAATTCGATTTTATTTGGGTGAAGTGTCCCTTCCCGCCACTTATTAGTGAAAATATGATTTCCCGCCTTTGGACTGCGGTCCGCTATTTGTTTGGGCTGATGACAATCTCTCTTCACCTTATGTTGGAGTGCTCAAGGCCCAGTTGCTATTTACACACTACTTTTCCATATCATTTAAGAATTTTTATGCAAAATTATGAATCTAAGCTAGCGTTTAAACATGTGGTTTCATCTCATAATTTTAAATTATAATTTCAATTTTTAAAAATATAAAATTAGATCCATAAGTTTATATTTCGTAAAAAAAGACTCATGCTCGGTATGAAAAGAATGTTCAGTCTTTATAAAATTATGTGTAATCGCAAATATTTATTTATAAAAAAATATGGAGATATGTGATTTATCAATTTGGTGTCTTAGGATATTTCGATATCTCATTTATGATGGTTTGTTTATTTGGTAAGATTGTGTAACAATTGGGGGAAATTTGATAGTTTCACAACTTATGGGTTTTTCATGTTTATGAAAAAAATCTAACTCAAAAAAATTAAATTACATGTCCAAATAAAATTTCAACTTCATATCATTTGATTTCATATCACATGTCCAAACGAATCGTAAGTATCACTATTAGGGATGTTTCCATTTTAATTAACTATCATAATTGTATTTATCAATTATACACAAAGTGTTAGGCTTTAATCTTTTTCGATACAAATTGATCTTATAAAAAAATCTGCTAGAGAATGAATATATTTATTTTCAAATGATTCATGTACTTTAGACTTCATTCTTATCGTTTTCTCTCCTATCTTTTGAAACAACAGCATGGACAAATGAAGTATAATAATAATTCACCGTGAAATTAAAAGAAATTTTTCATTCTGACTTTAATACTTTAATGTCTTAAAACTATAATGAGAATTCACTTTTTCTCTTTGGGATCATATTGCTTATTAGTGGTGAAATTAAAAGAAAATCACGTGAATAATTGAATATAAAATTTATTTAAAAGCTCCATTGATTATCGTTAAAAAGCTTTGAAGCTTTGAATTCAAAAAAACATATATACACATTATAAGATTCTTTATTATAAGTCATGCCATAATTTGTTAGTTTTCAATTCATACCAATAGTTTCTTAACAAATTATACCAAAACAGTAAAAAGGACTAAAGTATTTTAATAAAAATGGAAATAACAATGAATTTAGTACGCAGATCCATATTGTAATAAATTAGAACTAATTTTAATAATTATCCCTAAAAAATTGTTGGTGGTTAAATAAGGATATTAATCATCCTCATATCTCTCCACCAACAGTTATTCTTTTTTTTATTCTTTTAGAATTCAAACATATTTTCTCTCAAAGTTACCCAGATAAATAAAATTCATACTCAATTAGCAGATTTTTCTTCATTATTCCATTGATTCCAAATCTAATATCATATTCAAACACAAAATATTTTAATAAAAAATATACATAGACTATGATTTAGTGTATGAAAAGGATATAAAAACTGATTTCAACAGAATATGTATTAATATTTTATTCATACCAGATTTAATATCACATTCACACAAAAAAATTATTACTATAATAAGAAATGTACTTGGACAATCATTTATTGTATGAAAAATGTATAAAAAGCAATATAAATAGAATATGAATTAATATTCTGTTGATACCAAATTTGAAACCATATTCCTTGGTGACAATAATCAAGGTAGGACAATTAAGAGAGAGAGAAATAAGAGATTTTTTCTCCATTTAAAACTCTTCAATGTTACGAGCGAAAATCGTGTAAAATAATTGGTAAAATTTTTTTGCCCACTTATCTCTCTTCTAATAAATATCCTAACCATTAATTAAGTAAAATTAATTTTTTTTGTCATTAAAAATTTAAAAAATACAATAAAAATATACTCCCTCCGTTTCAATTTGTTTGACCTACTTCTATTTTAGTCCGTTTAAAAAAGAATGACCCTTTCCCTTTTTAGTAACTTTTAAATTTCAACTTTTCACATGGTATGTTTTAGACCACAAGATTAAAGGACATTTTGGTACATTCCACATATCTTTAATTTAAGACCACAAGATTCAAAAGTCTTCTTTTATTTTCTTAAACTCCACGCCAAGTCAAAATAGGTCAATCAATTTGAAACAAAAGGAGTAACTTTTTACCTAAACTGGTATGACTTGAAATTAAAAGCTTGATTTTATAAATAGGAAAAAGTACATGTATAACTTGTAATTAAAAGTCTTAAAATGATATGTGATGTCATTTTTCCTTTTTAAAAACTGTTATTTGGTTGGATTGGCAGATGTTGCAAGTGATTGGAAATAGCATTTGGAGTTTATATCTCTATTTTAAGTGAGTTTGGTGAAGATTAAAGTTGATTTTAAGTGAAATTTCGGGTTGAACTATATATATATATATATATATATATATATATATATGCAAATTGTATGTAAGTGTTATGTTTGATCAAATTTGTATCTATATTATATTAAAAGTAGAAAATTTCTAACCTAAAAGTTAAATTACCTAAATACTTTTATTCTAATTATTTTTTAAAAACCTATAAATATACGCTACACATCTACACCTGACTAGATGCTTATTTTCTTATAGATTTAAATTGATTTTGAAATTTTTTCAAACTTACTTTTCTTCGCTTCTTTGTTGCCTTCATTTTTCTGATGTTACTGCTTTAATTTGCGAATGTAATGTCACTAAAATATGCAGTGTAACACAATAACAAATTAATTATTTGATACTTTGTTCACTAATTATTTCACTTTGTCCCTTATGATATTTCTTTTTTAAGCTTTTGATTTAAATGGTTAGCATGTTAAGCACGAATTAATTTATTTTTTTTGTTTTCTCTTTTTGTTTTTCCTTACTCTTTCATCTTAGGTTCGTCCTTTATTATTTTCACACCTTAAATTTTAGATGTGCTTATATTAATAACAAACGATAGGAATAAGTTTGAGGAATAATTATGAATATTTTCATAATGGAAAATACTCTAATCAGATAACTTAATTGGAGGAAATTAATTAGTCATATTTCAAATGTTAACAAAAAAACTCATTGCTTAATTTTCTTCTCAGATATGGCTCTTGCACGACATGAAATTGGAAAAAAATTTATCATGGCGTGAAAAAAGTAAAGTAAACAACAAATAGAATTTCACTGCACACGCCGAAAACTTTCACACCGGCTTGCTGTCTCCTGTGATTGTAGCCCAGTTTCTCCGCCGGATATCTCTATCTTGCTTTCTTTTTGTTTTGTCTTTTTTCTTTTGTATCTTCTTCTTTCATGTACTTTTAAACCTCAAATCCAGCAGACCAGATTCCGGCGGCCAACAAAATTTTGGCGAACAACAAGATTTCAGTGACCAATTTCAACCTCAAACTTTGTCGGAATCCAATAAATCAAGCAAGAAAGCAACTCTTCTTTCCCCTCCCCCTCCTCCTTAGCTTAATGTCGGTGATTTCTACACTTGAATCTTTATTTTTCTCAGTTTTCTTTGCCTTCTGCGTAATATTTTTGTGTTTCTAGTAGACAAATTAGATTTGGGATTGTTGTTGTTTGTTTTCTTTTGTTTTGCCATAATTCCTTTCTTCTTATTTGTATTATTTTATGAAAATGGGACTATTGGCTCTATTTTTTTCTGACATATTTCCTCTGTTGCTATCCTAGTAATTTTTGTTTGATACCATAGGTTTGAATTATTCTTGTTTTGATCTATTTTCTTCTTGTTACGATAGTTTATTCTAGCCCCTAGTTGTTCTTGGATTGTTTAACAGTAGTTCTGTTATATTTCTCTAATTAGTTTTCTCTTTCCTTAGTGACTTCGGTGATTTATAGGAGACTATGGTCATGTCATCGGTTCGGATCGAGGGCGGAGGCGGGGGTAGGAGGGGTAATTGGGTCAAGGGAGTCTCTAGGTTGAGAGTAGGGTCTCAGAATATAGGGACTTTATAGGGAAAGTCCATAGAGCTAGTAAAGATTCTTAGGAAAAGGAGGATTAATATTGCTTGTGTCCAAGAGATCAAATGGGTAGGTACTAAGGCGCGAGAGGTGGATGGGTATAAGTTTTGATACTCAGGAGGCGTAAGGAATATGAATGAAGTAGGTATCTTAGTAGACAATGAGCTCAAGGAGCAAGTGGTAGAGGTTAGAAGGGTCAACGATATAATAATGTTGTAACGACCTGTTCCGTCGTTATGGGTAAACCATTTGTGCGAAGTTTTGAGTTAAAAAACTTCCGAGTTTGGCAATTGGAAAATTTGGGCTAGGCTAGTCTCGGACAATTTCTGAGTGAGGTACGATCTAGGGCAATCTGGGAAAGTATTGGGTAAAATATCTTAAGTCGAGCTAGTTTTTCCATTTGATAGCACATTAAGGAGTTTGGAGAACTTTTTGGAAGTAAATTTGGACGAGTAGAACTCCCGATATCAAAGTTGACGTAAAAGGGTTGGTTCAAAATGTCAGGTTTTGAAGTGTGTTGTAAAATGGGCACTTTTGGGGGATTTTTCTAAGGTTCTGTCCTGTTTCAACCAATATAGTGGTTGACACCGCAGTACAACGATAACCACTATTGCAGAGAAATTTCTGCTATAGCAGAAGTCAAAGTTGATCAGCACCGCTATAGCGGTTGAGTCCGCTACAGCAGAACCACTATAGCAGAGTGGGGATGCTATAACCGAATAAGTCACTATAAATGCAGAAACTTCCTAAAAACATTCAGAAATTCTCAAGAACGTTCTGGGGAAGGGCAGAGGCGAAGAGGGGCGATTTCTACTGATTTTTCATCAAACTTAGTCGTAAAGGTAAGGATTTTACTCCCCTACTCTAGTACTTTGATTCCTAGACTTTAGAATCGATAATTTGGGGCTTGGGTAAAGCTTGGGTTGATCTAAGATGGTAGAATCCGAGGTAATAAGGATTCTAAGGTGTAGAGATTCTTGGGTCTTGTTTATAATTGATCATTCGTGATTAAAACACCATAAATTGCTTAATGTATTCATAAAAATGATAGTTTTAAGTGAATTAATGGTGGAAAAGCCCTAGGATGGGTGGAATGATCATGGTTTGGCTTGAGGATTAGGATTTGTGTATAATGCGGGTATTATTAGGCTATTTGAACTGATTATAGTATTGTGTAATATTTTTTAAACCGAGAATAAGCAAAAGCTTCGGAAAATGGGAAAGCTCTGATCTAGCCAGTAGAGCTTTCAAGCTATTCGAGGTAGGGATGGTTATGTTTTTTCCAAATGCAATGTGTGTTCATGTAACTATCGCTTAGTATTGTATGTACATTGCATGTTTAGGAAGTGAAACTATGAATGTCTAAATATCTGAGTGTCAATCATGTGAAATGAACTTGGTTTGGTTGCTTGTTGGTTTACAAGTGTGATTTTGTTCATTAATTATTGACTATTGGATTGTGTGTGACATTCGGTTGGCTCGAATACCACGCTTGGTACGGGATATATATTAGTTGGCTTGGTTACCACGCCTAGTACGGAATACATATTGGTTGGCTTGGGTACCACGCCTGGTATGGGATACATATTATCACGCCTGGTACAGGATACTTATCAGTTGGCTCAAGTACCATGCCTGGTACGGGTTCTCTAATGGTTGGCTCGGGTACCACGCCTACTACAGATTTGTTTATACTTGTTGATTGTATTTATTGATGGTTCTATGAGTGGATCGGGTTAATTGTTGAAACTGTGATTGCTGCATATTGGTCCATGAGAAGCCAAATAGTTGTACTTAAATATGGGGTTGGTCCTTGAGTAGACCAAACTTGCATGTTGAACACTTAGGTGATGTCTTAGGGATCCTTGGTTGGTTCGGGTTACTTATGAAAGGTATATGCTTATTGTCATTGATTGTTGTTATGGTGGTTGTTGGACCTGATTCATGTAGTTGGTAACTTAGAGGAAAGACTGAGAGTCTGGAATGATATTGCTGGCTTGTTTATTCATGTTTTGTTGTACTTTACTCAGCATTGGTTTACTGTTCATATATTATTTATTAGAGCTAGCCAATAATCCTACCAGTACAATATGGTTTTGTGTACTGATACTGCACTTGCTTTCCTTTTATGAGTACATGACATATTCCAGCGGCTGCTACACGACCTCAGTTATAGTCCCGACGATTCTAGATTCCAAGGGTAAGATGCTTCTTCCAGGCTACCATGGTTTCATCTAGTTTATTTCTAGTCCATTATTTCAGACTTAGACTTCTTGCTTTTGGGGTTGCATCCCCGCACTCTAGACGTTGGTAGATATTTTGGTACTGCGACTTTCATATTCTAGGGGTATTTTTACAGGACCTTATTTATTAGTATTTTGGCTATGAATGTTAATTACTTTAATGCATCTGGTTTTGAGTTGTTAGTTTCGCTAAGTGTTGAGTTAGGTTATTGGTTCTCTCATCTGGGAGTTTAGACGGGTGCAACTTGCGACGGGTTGGGTCATGACAAAGATGGTATTAGAGCCCTAGGTTCATTGATTTCGTTTTACCAAAATAGGTCTATTGGAGTCTTGCGGAATGGTAAAGAGACATCTGTACTTTTCTTCGAAAGGTTATAGGACTTTAGGAAACTATCTCTTCTTTCTTTCTTCGTGCTATAACTTTATTCCAATTGGTATCTAACTTCCTTCACTCTTTTGTCCACAGATGGTTGATACAAGGCATAACAGAGTGAGAGCGGCAGCTCCAGTGGCGGAACCAGCAGTTAGAGGGCGAGAAAGTGGCAGGGGCAGAGGCAGAGGAAGAGCAAGCCCCACCAAGGGTGGAGCTCAGGTAGCGACAGGGCCAAGGGTGGCGACCCCTCCCCCACCCCAGGATCCTGTTGAGGAGGAGGTTGAGGTTGTACTTGAGGAGGGCGTGGAACAGGAGGAGGCAACACCTGCTGGAGGTGCAGGCCTTCCCCCTATATCGCTCGAGGTGTTTCAGCAAGTGTGGGCTTTTTTGAGTGGGCTGGCAGGTACTGGAGCCACCCCTACTAGTACAACAGATCAGGTTCTGGGCACTCAACTAACAGTTACAGTGGCTCCCATGATGGATGCAGCATCAGGTACTAATGATCTATTTCGTCCGATGTTAGGTCTTGTTATGACCGGGACTAAGCATGAGATACTGACCAAAATCTTTAAACTGAAACCTCTGACATTTCAGGGTACAGAGAAGGAGGATGCATTTGGGTTTATTATGGACTGCCATGAGAGGCGGCATAAGTTGGGCATTATACAGCAGTCTGGGGTCAAGTTTATCACTTTTCAGCTTCAGGGTGATGCCAAGCAGTGGTAGAGAGCTCATGTAGAGTGCCGTCCATCAACTTTGCCTTCGATGACTTGGGCACAATTTCATGCTCTATTCTTGGAGAAATATATGCCCCGCACTTTGAGGGATCGCAAGAAGGATGAGTTTATAGCTCTTGAGTAGGGTGACATGTCTGTTTTAGCCTATGAGGCTAAATTTCACGCCTTGTCATGATATGCTACTCAGCTTCTGGGTACTGAGGAGGAGAGGATTCGTCTTTATGTGAAGGGTCTGAATACTGAATTGCAAGTTTTGTCGATGTATATGACCTCGACAGAGAAGAGATTTAATGAGGTGACTAATTATGTGAAGAAACTAGAGGGGGTTAGACATGTTGGGCAGGCTAAGATGTTAGCCAAGAAGTCCCAGAATGAAGGTAATTTCAGTGGTTCTTACTCTAGGGGTCACAGCCAGCAAGTGTATTCTGCTCATCCTATTCAGTCAGCTCTGCTAGCTTCTACCTGTGGTTGTCCAGGAGCCAGTCGGCAGTTTTCAGCTCCTAGAGGCCAGGGGGCTTCTTATACTTCTACTAGCAAACCTTCTCTTGACCGTGGTTGCTTTTATTATGGTAATTCGGGTCACTTCAGGAGGAAGTGTCCTCACAGGCAGGCAGGAAATCAGACTCAGCAGTAGACTAAGGCTATGGTCTCCGTGGGTAGAGGTGGAAATAGCAGGGGTCGTCCACAGGGTGGGCGAGGTAATTTACACAGAGGCCAAGGAAACAAAGTGAATGGTGGCACGAGCAGGGAAGTAGCACAGCCAGCCAGAGAGGTTGCTTGGATTGATGACAGGGCCTCTTGTTATGCATTTTGGGGAAGTCTGAGGCTGAGGCGTCAGATGATGTGATCACAGGTACAATTCTAGTCTGTGACCAGATGACTTCTGTGTTATTTGACCTAGGTTCTACTTATTCGTATGTGTCTGTGAAATTTACTTTGGGTCTTGATTTGGTTTGTGATGTCCTGGATTTCCTTATTCATATTTCTACCCCAGTTACGGAGGTGGTAGTAACCCATGTATATCATACTTGTCCTGTGATTTTTGTGGGTTTTGAGACTTGAGTAGATTTGGTTATTCTAGACATGCTGGATTTTAATGTCATTTTGGGTATGACTTGGCTGTCTCCATACCATACTGTGTTGAACTATAATGCTAAGACAGTGACTCTAGATATTCTGGGTTAGAATAGGCTAGAGTGGGATGGTGTGTACAGGCCTAAGGCAGCGAAGATTATATCCTTTGTTCGAGAATCTGTTTGGCTTTATGTCTGACGCTCGACTATAGAGGCTATTTATCTCGTGAGGAGAATGGTGGAGCAGTATAGAGAGAGAAAGAAATACTTGCACATGATATTTATTGACTTAGAAAAGGCTTACTACAAAGTACTAGGGAGGTTCTATGGAGGTGCTTTGAGGCTAAAGGTGTACCTGTGACGTACACTAGGTCAATTAAGGATATGTACGATTAGAACCGTGGGGGAGATTTAGAGCAATTTCCCTTGGTGATAGGATTTCACCACGGATCGTTCCTTAGCCCATTTTTATTTGCCTTGGTGATGGATGTTTTTGACACCACAAATTTAAGGTGAGGTGCCATGGTGTATGTTATTTAAGAATGACATAGTTTTGATTGATGAGACTCGTGGTGGAGTTACTGCCAAGTTAGAGGTTTGAAGACAAATCCTAGAGCCTAAAACGTTTAGGTTGAGCAGGACTAAGATAAAATATTTGGAGTGCAAATTCAGCGAGGTGACTAATGAGACTAGCATGGAAGTGAGGCTTGATATGCACGTCATCCAAAAGAGAGGTAGCTTCAAGTACCTTGGGTCTATTATCCAGGGAAAGGGTGAGATTGACGAGGATGTTCCCCATTATATTAGTGTAGGACGGACGAAATGAAGGCTCACATCCGGGGTTTTGTGTGATAAGAAGGTGCCTCCTAAACGGGAAGACAAGTTCTATAGAGTGGCAGTTAGACATGATATGTTGTATGGAGCAGAGTGTTAGCCAATCAAGAACTCTCACATTCAGAAGATTAAGGTGGTTGAGATGAGAATATTGCATTGAATATATGGATTTACTAGGAGGGATAGTATTAGGAATACTGATATCCGAGACAAGGTGAGAGTATCTTCGGTGGAAGACAAGATGCGGGAAGCAAGATTGAGGTGGTTGGGGCACGTGATGAGGAGATGCACGGAGTCCCATGTGCGGAGGTGTGAGAGGTTGGCTATGAATGGTTTCAAGAGAGGTATAGGTAGACCAAAGAAATATTAGAGAGAGGTGATTAAAGAGGATTTGGTGCAGTTACAGCACCGAGGACATGACCTTAGATAGGAAGTTATGGAGAGCACTAATTAGGGTAGAAGGTTAGTAGGTAAGTTTGTATCTTACTAGTAGGTATGAGTGCAGTGTCTTATTGCACTATTTAGTAGTTGTAGGACTATTCTTGTAGTTTCTTGTTCTTCAGCTTTTGCTACCTTCTAGTGTTTCGTGTAGTTTGACTATAGTATTATTTTGTTGTAGACTTGTAGTATAGTTATGTGACTATCTGTTATTTTCGTTTATTGTCTATATCTCTTGTATTTTTATTGCGTCCTTTTCTGGTTATTTTTTTTTCTTGAGTCAGTGTTCTATAAAAAATAACCTCTTTACTTCACATCTGAGGTAAAGGTATGGTCTGCATACATTCTACACTTCCCAGATCCCACTTTATGGGAATACACTGGGTATGTTGTTGTTGTTGTTGAAACTTATGGGTTTGGGGTAAAGTTTATTGATTGATTATTTTTATTGCATTATTGTTATGTTTCATGTTTTTGTTATATAATTAATGTCACTCCCCGAGGTTACCCCCTAGACGTAATACGGGACTTGAGACCACAAGTGCCCCAAGCTAACCCTTGGTCATAGCATTCTCAAGCATAACAAAGATAAGCGGAAACATAATAGATAAAGTCAGAATAGCATAAAATGAAGAGTCAAGCCAAATAGGAATACAAGATCTATAAGAAGACTCAAATACTGTCTATATCTGAAAAGCCTCTACTCATGACATAAAGAGTTGCTAGGACAAGACCCTAGCTAACTCAAAGTACGGAAATGAAAAGCTAAAACAAGCTAATAACATGACTAGTCCTCGACCTAAGAGAACTTACCAACAACTGACAGATAGAGTGGCCTAGAAACTCTAGCCACGTGCCTGAGGAGGGACTCCTGAATCTGCATCATCAAAGGATGCATCGCAAGATATGCGTGAGTACTATAGGATGTACCAAGAAGGTGGAATATGCATAAATAATATAAAAACATGCTTAAAACATAATTGAAAACTGAGTTCACGCATAATCGAAGAAGTCATAAGTAAATATTATAGTTTGAGTGATAAGCATGAGTTCATAGTCAAAACCTCAATATAAGGTATCATAAAGCTTAGAAAACTTGAAATCATTCATATGGGAGTTTCTTATAATCGACAATAGACCATATGAGCTATATGGAATCTAACTATATAACCCTAGTTAGCAAAGCTGACTTGATCCCTGCCAAGGAACGAGTCACCATCCCCAACTATATAATCCTAGTTGGCAAAGTTGCCCTAATGCCCGCTAAGATACAGGACACCATTATCAAGATATGGATCCACTCAAATAAGCCCATAGGGCACTTCATTTCATAACCTACACTAGAAACATAGTTTTTGAACTTGGGTAATCGAACCCGCGTCGCTCGGTGCTAAATAATACTCCCAAAACATATACATATAGCTCATAATCTCATAGTGGCACAATCTCATGCCAATTCTTATTTGAAAAGCATGAAAATACATCGGGCATCATGAAATTCCCATATCATAAGTTCATGAAGCTTAGCATAGCCATATTCAAAACATGCTTTTCTTTCTCAAATCATACTTGAAGAATTATGCATGCAATTTCGTAAATACATAAGAACATATTATCTAAACATGTAAACTTTCACTTGAAATCATGCAATTCAATGAAATCATGATAGAAGTTAACTTTAATGCATGGGCTTTAGAAACCAATTAAGGAATCTTAATAAAATAATAGATAAACCATAGGAAACCATGAATTGATGCATAGAAACTACTTTCATAAGTTTTTTCCAATTTAAATCAAAACTCTAATTTCACAAGTTCATAATTCAAATTTAGAATTGGGGTTTTGGGTACAAGGGTGAAAGGAACCCATTGTTGATTACCCACATACCTTGGTTGGAGCTAACCCACTTGAATTAGAAAGATTTAGGAGACTTGAACTTGATGCTTGAGACTTTGAGCTTGGGAGAATTCTTTTCCTTTTTGGGAGGTGAATAAAGGATTTAGAAGAGACTTAGGATGATAAGGGTGAAAACCCTTCTTGAAATAGTCAAAACGACCTTACTTAGGAGTTAAAAGGGTGGGTAATGACTAAAATACCCCTGGGAAATAATTTAAAAAAGCTGTTAAAAAGTTGACTTTCAGTGACCACGAGTGGATTTCACAGACCGTAGAACAAACCACGGTTTGTGGTTTCCATCCGTGGTTTCTGGCCAACCCAACAGGTTGTAGAAGCATTTCTACGGGTCAACAGGACAGACCCGTAGAACTGATAATGGGTCTTCAACTAGACTCGTCGTTCCTGGGAAGTCAGTTGACCTCCGGTCAAACCACAACTCAGGACGACGGGTCATCGAACCCAGTCGTAGAACCTGGGGGACTTGCCATCCCTCTGATTTGTGTTCCATGAGTGGACAGGATGAACCCGTGTTTTGAACCACGGTCCGTAGAACCAACTCGTTGTTTCAAATCAGAGACTGAACCAATCCAAAGGGATTCACGGTTCCATTCCACGACCCGTGGTTCGAACCACAGTCCGTGGTTTGGACCCGTCATTCCTGAAACATGAAATTTTTTAAAGATTTTAACATAGATAGCTGGTTTGATTTTTGGGGTGTTACAATTAATTTATTATTGATGTTAATTATAAAATTAATTCATGATAAAAAAAATATCATGACAAATGAAAAGAATATCAAAATGATATTTTATGTGTAGGTTTGTAGTTATTCAAAAAGCGCTGAACAAATAATTATAACCATACTTTTTATGTAATATACTTTTATTATGTGAAAATATTACATTTCTATATTGGTAGAAATGTCTCTCAAAGAATTGGTGCAATCATCTTTAATGGACTAAATGTGTAGAGAATTTAAGTATTTGTTATTAAGTTAAGGTCTAATATAATTCTAGACATCCTTGCTTCATATTAAATTCAAATCGTCAATCCTTAAGAGAAAATACATAATATCCCCTCTCCTCCCCCTAAAAATTTGTCCAGTAAACTTAGTTTAACACTTTAAATTTATGTGAGTTTATATAACCCCATCTCCCCCCGCTATTCTAGTCTGAAGTGAATTAATATCCTTTTTTCAAAACAATCCAAGCTCAATACTAAAAAGTGTTTTACACGCGCATAACACATGTATAATATTATTTTTAATTTTTTTAAATTTTATTCATTTTCTAAAGATATTTTCTTCTTATTTCTTCTTTCCATACTTTCTTTTCTTTCTCCGTATTCATGTGTAATACCCCAGAGATTTTAAGCCCAGAACCAGACTAGAAATCCTAAGTGTGAAACTGTCTAAGTGACAGTCAAAGTCCACATACAGATTCCACGGACCGTGGATACCATCGTGGAAATCAAATTAGAGGCCAAACATTTGGTCTGAGGACCACGACCAAGATCCATGGATCGTGGAGGCCGTGGTCTGTGGCAGTGGAAATCAGACAGAGAGTAGCATAAAGGCCCGAGAACCACAGCTGGGTTCCACAGACCGTGGAATAGTCCACGGGTGGTGGTTTGCCTTCGTGGAACTCATACCTGCAAACTGCAAAAAATCCTAGGAACCACGATAAAGTTCCACAACTATTGGTTCAATCCACGGACCGTGGAACCTGTTCTGAGAAATTTTCATATTTTTCCAAATCTAATTCCAGGGATATTTTAGACTTTTACCATCTCTTTTAACCTAATACCCAATCTTTTTAGGCTTATTTTATAAGTGTTAACCAAATTTAGTCCAATCTTCCCTTATTCAATCGCTCAAGTTTTAGAAAGAAAGAAAATAACGTTCTTCTCCAATCTCCAGATATAGGGCTTTCTCCTCCAAGCTTCAAACTTCAGATTTTCTTCAGGAATCTTCTTCCACCAGGTATGTGGGTATTCAGTAAGGGCTTTGTTCACCCTTATATCCAAAACCTCAGGCTTTTACATTAATTTTCATAATTTTAGAAATTATGGTTCTTACCCTCTTATGCAGATTCTTATAGAATTCAATCCACATGCTTAGTATATGATTTTATCCTGTTTAAATGAATTATATCATATTTTCAATGGTTTGCATGGGGTTTTACAAAGGTCTGAGAAATCAAGAATTTAGCCCTTGTAACACCCCGGAAATAGACCCAGCTTTTAAACTCAGGACTTGCAGGAATTTTTGAACTTCCAGGAATCATGGGTCAAGTCCACGAGCCGTGGGTGGTTCCACGAGTCGTGGAAGTGACTCATAATTCCAGTTCTATAGACCATCCTCAGGTCTGAGAACCATGAGTCAGTTTCACGACTCGTGAAGGTTTCCACGGGTCATGGAACTAAACCGTAGAACTCAGACAGAGAGTGGTCAAGTCCCCTAATTTCCATGACTTAGTTCTACGACTTATGAAAGCTTCCACGAGTCATCCTGTTGAGTCGTACAAAACCTTCAGCAGCCTGAAATCTTGGACAGTATCCACGAGAAGTAACCACGGGTCGTAGTTGGGTCTACGAGTCGTAGACTCCACCCGTGGAACTTGAAGCCGACCCTTTTTAACAATTTTTCTAAATTAAATCCCAAGGGTATTTTTGTCATTACCCACCCTTTTAACTCCTAAGTAAGGTCATTTTGACTATTTCAAGAAGGGTTTTCACCCTTATCATCTCAAGTCTCTTCTAAATCCTTCATTCACCTCCCAAAAAGGAAAAGAATCCTCCCAAGCTCAAGGTTTCAAGCTTTAAGTTCAAGTCTCCTAAGTCTTTCCAATTCAAGTGGGTTAGATCCAATCAAGGTATGTGGGTATTCAACAATGGGTTTCTTTCACCCTTGTGCCCAAAACCCCCAATTCTTACTTTGAAGTATGAACTTGTGAAATTAGGGTTTTGATTAAAATTGGGAAAAACTTATGGAATCAATTTATATGCATCAATTCATGGTTTCTTATGGTTTATCTATGATTTTATGAAGATTCCTTAATTGGTTTCAAAAGCCCATGTATTCAAGTTGAATTCTAGCATGATTCCAGTGAATTGTATGATTTTAAGTGAAAGTTTACATGTTTAGATAACATGTCCTTATGTACTTTATGAAATTGCATGCCCATCTACCCAAGTATGAATTTAGAAAGGAAAAGTATATTTTGAGTTATGGCTATGCACATTCTTTAGATACATGATTTTGAATTGCATAACATCGGATACGTCCTATTACTTTTCAAACAGTTTTGACATCAGATATGTTACCAGTTATGAACAGTTTTGACATCAGATATGTCACCAGTTATGAATAGTTTTGACATTAGATATGTCACTAGTTATGAACAGTTTTGGCATCAGATATTTCCCAGTATTATATGAGCTATATGTATATGTTTTGGGAGTAGTATTTAGCACCGAGTTAGACCGGGTGAGAGTACTCTTAGTCCCAGAACTACGTGCCCCTGTAGGTTTGCAAGTCCCCTCTGTTGGGCATTAGTTCTTAGTGATCACGCCACAGTCATGCCTTTATACCCTGGCAAGGTATATTGGGTCCTCTCGATGGGGTGTATACATTGGATTCCATGTAGCTCACATGGTCTATGTCGATTAGAGAACCTCCCACAGAAATAATTTATGCTTTAAAAGTGCACTTGACTCGTACTCAGATTTCAGACTCTTGTTTATGATCATGTTTTCAGCTTATGGTATTTCATCGAGTCATTTGCATCCAGTTTTACTTTTAAAGTATGATTTCGATTGCTAAAGGCATACTTAGCATGTTTTAAACTATTTATCATGTTCATGCATCGCTCACATACTCGGTACATCCTATAGTACTGATGCATATCTTACGCTGCATCCTTTGATGATGCAGATTCAGGTGTACCTCCTCAGATTCATGGCTAGAGTTTCCCGGCCACTCCCAGACAGCTGTTGGTGAGTCCTCTTAGGTCGAGGACTAGTGATGTTTCTATTTTTGTCAGCTTTTCATTTTGGTACTTCGAGTTAGCTAGGGTATTGTCCTAGCAACTCCTTATGTTATGAGTAGAGGCTTTTTAGACATAGACAGTATTCGAGTCCTCTTACGGATCTTGTATTCCTATTTGACTTGATTTTACATGTATCTTATTCTGACTTTATCTATTATGCTTCCGCTTATCTTTTATTATGCTTGAGAATGCTATGACCAAGGGCTAGGTTGGGATCCTTGTGGTCCTAAGTCCCGTGTTACGTCTAGGGGGTAACCTCGGGGCATGATAGCCCTAATGTGTAGTATTTTCTCATGAAATAATTTATCTCAGAATCTAATTCAGAATACTAGTGTTAATAATTTATCTCATGAAAGTAATGATTTCAGATTAGTACAGTCCTGACACAAAAACTCAGGACCTCAATTTAAATGAGCTAGTATATCAGTTTTAGGAGTAGTACTTAGAACCGAGTTGGACTAGAGTTCAACATATCCTAAAGTCCCAGAACTACGTGCCACCATAGGATTTTTTAGCCCCTCAGTGGACCTCAGTTTAGTGATCATGCTAGTCATGCCTTTATACCTTGGCAAGGTATATTGGGTCCTTTTGATGGGATGTATACATCGGACTCGACGACTCACGTGGTTTATGTCGGTTAATGGGGTCTCCCATAGAATTTGCTTCAATATTGTGCATTAGGCCCTCAGCTCCTGCTTTTATAGCTTTTCACTATGCTTTTTAGATTACTCTTGCATTTATGATTTTTAAGCATGATTATATTTTGGGCTTATGTACTACAGTTTAGCTTGCAGTTTAATTATCATATCAGTATTTTAGCATGTTTAAATATATAGTCAGCTTGCATATATCTCATGCTCAGTACATCGAAAGTATTGTCGCATACTCTATGTACTGTATTCTATTATGATGCATGTTCATGTTCTCAGATTTAGTCTCGCGATCAGTTCGGCTCAGCGCCACCTAGTGACAACCACTGGTGAGTCCTCATCATCTGATAACGTACTTTATGCCGCTTTTCCTTAGTGATTTAGTTTTCAGTATTTTAAAGTTAGCTAGGGGTCTGTCCCAGCAACTCATCAGTATTAGATGCTTTCAGACATAGTGTTAGATTTTTAGCTTATAGAGTCATGTTACATTTCAGGCTCAGATACTTTTAATCAGAGATATTCATTCTTTATTTCTAAACTTGCAATTTATATACAGTCTAGCTTTCTCCTTGTTATTGATATTAATCTGAATGCTTTGCTTATTCCAGATCAAGAGTTAGCTTGGGGTCACTTGTGGCTCAAAGCACCGTGTTACGTCTAGGGCATAGGCTCAAGGTGTGACAAACATGGTATCATAGCTAGGTTCAAGAGTCCTAGGGTGTATGAAAGTCGCGTTAAGTAGAATCTTTTTCATGGGTGTAAAGTGCGTCACACTTATGAGAGAGAGGCTATGAGATATTTTTAGGAAAATTCACTTCTTTCATGTTCTATATCATGCGATAGAGTTTAACTCTGTTTCTCCCTTCTAATTTATTCGTTATGCATTTCAGGTCATGCCTCCTCGCAGAAATAATGCTCATAATGCTAACATAAATCCTCTAGCTCTAGACCACGAGGTCATCAACGTCGAGTTTTGAAATGCTATTCAGGTGTTAGCCCAAGCCATGACCAACAAGGATAATTAGCAGGCACCTGTTCCTGCTAACCAGAATGGTAGAACAACGACCGCCAGAGTTAGGGATTTCATCCGCATGAATCCTCCAGAGTTCTTTAGGTCGAGAGTAGATGAGGATCCACAGAACTTTATTGATAAGGTGAGAATGTTCTTAATGTGATGCAGGTTTTAAGGGTTGAGAGTGTTGAACTGGAATCTTATTAGCTTAAGGATGTGGCTCACATCCGGCTCACACAGTAGAAGGAGAGCAGGGGCATGAATACAACTCTTATGACTTGGGATTGTTTTACTGGAGATTTTTTGGACAGTTTTTTACTGAGAGAGTTGAGAGAAACTAAGGCAGAGGAATTTGGGAATCTGAGCCAGGGGTCCATGTCTTTTCAGGAATATGGGTTAAAGTTTATGCAGCTCTCTAGGTATGCTCCAACAATGGTAGCCGAGCCAAGGGCCCAAATGAGTAAGTACATTTCGAGTATCTATGACTTGGTTAAGAAGGAATGTAAGACAACCATGTTAGTCGGAGATATGGATATCTCTAGACTCATGACTTATGCTCAGTATATGGAGGAAGAGAAACTTAAGGAGATAGCGAGGGAAATCAAGAAGGCTAGAATAGGTAATTATGACTATCCACAGCAGGGGTCAGGCGGTGGAAATCACTCATAGTTTCAGCGGAGATCTTCAACTCCAGCACCTTCATCAGCTAGTGCTTCATCCCCCAGGCCTCAACAGGACTAGAAAAAAATGGACATCAGGCTCTAAGTCACAGGGCAGTGTTTCATGCAATCACACTTTTTCAGCATGCCCTAAGTGTGCTAAGAATCATCCAGGTGAGTGTCTTGCTGGCAGAGAGTGGTGTTTTAGGTATGGTCAGTTAGGCCATAGGTTGAAGGAGTGCCCCTCAGCCAGGTGGGGACAGGGAGGTAACCGAGCTCAGTCTACTACTTCAGCAGCCTTGGTAGGTCACACAAATCAGTAGGGTACTACTTCTTGCACAAGTGGCAGTCAGCGTCAAAACTGTCTCTATGCCATGTCATCACGTCAGGATCATGAGAGTTCACCAGGCGTAGTTACAAGTATATTATCAGTCTTTTATCTTGACATTTATACTTTGTTAGAACCAGGGGTTTCACTATCTTTTGTAACCCCATATGTTGCATGCAAACTTAGAGTCAATCCTGAAATACTCTTTGAACCCTTCTTAGTCTCCACCCAAGTCGGTGATTTAATCGTAGCTAGGAGGGTACACAAAGATTGCCCAGTTTTAGTTCTTCATAAAACCACCTCAGCAGACTTAGTAAATTTAGATATGATCGACTTTAATGCCATTCTTGGCATGGATTGGCTACATGTCTATTATGTGTCAGTCTACTGTCGAACTGGAGTCGTAAAATTCTAGTTTCTAGATGAGCCTGTCTTATAATGAAGGGGTAGTCCTCCAACGTCAAAAGGTCATTTAATATCTTACCTCAAAGCTAGAAAGATGATCTCAAAAGGGTATGTCTACCACATAGTTTGGGGCAAGGACTCAAAATCCAAAACCCTATCTCTCCAGTTAGTTTTTGTAGTTGGCGAGTTCCCTGAAATGTTTCATGAGGATCTTCCTGGAGTTCCTCCTGAGTGGAAGATCGACTTTGGGATAGACCTTCTTTCAGATACGCAACCCATTTCTATTCCTCCTTACAGGATAGCTTCAGCAGAGCTTAATGAGTTGAAAGATCAGCTAAGAGACCTTCTAGATAAGGGTTTCATTAGACTCAACATCTTTCCATGGGGTGCTCCACTTCTTTTTATGCGTAAAAAGAATGGTTCGCTCAGAATGTGCATAGACTATCGTCAGCTGAACAAAGTCACAATCAATAATAAGTATCCCATCCCCAGAATTGATGACTTGTTCGACCAGCTTTAAGGCACTAGTTACTTTTCCAAGATTGACTTCAAATCTGGTTATCATCAACTCAGAGTTAGAGATTGTAACATTCCAAAGATAGCCTTCAAAACTCAGTATGGTCACTATGAATTTCTAGTTATGTCTTTTGGACTAATCAATTCTCCCGCAGCCTTTATAGATTTGATGAATAGGATATTCAAGTAGTACTTGGATATGTTCGTCATTGTCTTTATTGATGACATCATAGTGTATTCTCGAAGTGAGGAGGAACATGCAAATCATCTGAGAGTTGTGCTGCAAACTCTCAAGGATCGCCAGCTATTCGCCAAGTTTAGTAAATGCAAGAATTGGCCTAGACCTACCTCTCCAATAAATATTATGAGTTTTTTTAAGGCTTGGCAGGTTACTATAGGAGGTTAGTTGAAGGGGTTTCATCTATAGCTTCTCCATTAACGAGGTTTACTTAGAAAAAGGTTAAGTTTCAGTGGTCAAACGAGTGTGAAAAAAACTTTTATGAGTTGAAAACTAGATTGGCCGCAACTCCAATTTTGACTCTACTTGAGGGTTCAGATGGTTCCGTGATGTATTGTGATGCATCCAGAGTTGGCTTAGGTTGTGTTCTGTTGCAGCATGGTAAGGTCATTGCATATGCCTTCAGACAGTTTAAGATTTATGAGATGAACTACTCGACTCAGTGACCCTATTTTGCTTCAGTTAAAGGGTGTTGTCCATCAGCAGAGAGTAGAGGTTTTCTCCCAAGAGGGAGATGGCGTGCTTTGTTTTCAAGGTCGCTTATGTGTCCCTAATGTAGATGACTTGAGGCAGTGGATTTTGACAGAAGCTTACAGCTCCAAGTGTTCTATTTATCCTAGTTCCACCAATATGTACCGTGACCTCTGGGAAGTCTATTAGTGGAATGTCATAAAGAGAGACATTGCAAACTTCATAGCTAAGTGTCCTAACTGTTAGAAAGTAAAGGTAGAACATTAGAGACCGGGTGGTTTGACTCAAGATATCACCATTCCTACTTGAAAGTGGGAAGTGATTAATATGGACTTCATTACAGGCTTACCGCATACTCGTCGACAACGTGACTCTATTTGGGTGATAGTAGACAGGATCACTAAATCAGCCCACTTTTTGGCTGTCAAGACTACAGACTCAGCAGAGGACTATGCCAGGCTCTACATTCATGAGATAGTTAGGTTTCATGGAGTTCTCTTATCCATCATCTCAGATAGGAGTACTCAGTTCACATCTCAGTTTTAAAGGCCATTTCAAAAAGGTCTTGGTACTCAGGTTAACCTTAGCACAACTTTTCATTCACAGAGAGATGGTAAGGCAGAGCAGACTATCTAGACCTTATAGGATATGTTGAGGGCTTGTGTGATTGATTTCAAAGGTAATTGGAATGATCACTTATCTCTGATAAAGTTTGCCTATAACAATAGTTTTTCACTCTAGTATTTAGATGGCTCCGTATGAGGCACTTTATGGGCGGAGGTGTAGATCACCTATAGGTTGGTTTGAGGTAGGTGAAGCAGCATTAATAGGGCTATATTTAGTCCATGAGACTATAGAAAAGGTTTAACTTATTAGGGAGAGGTTGAAGGTGTCTCAAAGTCATCAGAAATCCTATGCAAATATGAGAAAAAGAGAGTTAGAATTTGAGGTTAATGATTGGATTTTTCTAAAGGTGTCACCCATGAAGGGTGTCATGAGGTTTTGTAGGAAGGGGAAGCTTAGTTCCCGATATATAGGCCCTTATAGGATTCTGAGGAGAGTTGGCAAGGTGGATTATGAGTTATATTTACCCGTAGACTTAGCATCAGTGCACCCAGTCTTCTATATATCCTTGTTGAAGAAATACATTGGAGATACAACATTAGTTGTGCCTTTAAAAAGTGTGGACGTGAAAGACAGTCTCTCTTATGAAGAGGTTCCAGTAGATATTCTTGATCATCAGGTTCGGAGGTTGTGGAACAAGGAAGTCGCTTCAGTGAAAGTCCTTTGGAGGATCCAATCAGTTGAGGGAGCTACTTAGGAAGCAGAAGCAGCTATGATGACCAAGTACCCCCACCTCTTCCCTTCCGATTCAGCTTCATCTTGAGGTAATAGTTCCTATCCAGTTTTCTCAAAACCCCTCATGTGTATTTCCCGTTAGTTTCATGTCCCCTCAGTTTTCTTGCATTGTCTGCATGTTTTCCTTGTCCTTAGAACTCAAATCAGCTAGAAATCAACTTCTAGAACTCAGTTGGTAGGGATTACAACTCTTTTCCTCAAAACTCAACTTGTTTAGTCTTCATTCGAGGATGAATGATTCCAAGGTAACACCCCAGAGATTCTAAGCCTAGAACCAAACTAGAAATTCTAAGTGTGAAACTGTCCAAGTGACAGTCAAGGTCCACAGACAGATTTCACGAACTATGGATGGACATCGTGGAAATCAGATCAGAGGCCAAACATTTGGTCTGAGGACCATGACTAGGATCCACGGACCATGGAATAGTCCATGGGCCGTGGTCTATGGCCATGGAAATAAGACAGAGAGTAGCATAAATCCTTAAGAACTATGGTTGAGTTCCATGGACCGTAGAAAAATCAAGAATTTAGCCCTAATGTGTAGTATTTTCTCATGAAATGGTTTATCTCAGATTCTAATTCAGAATACTAGTGTTAAGATTTTGAATAAAGTTTAGTCAGCTTCCAGTTGTAGTTTTCATAAAGTAATGATTTCAGATTAGTACAGTCCTGACACAGAAACTCAGGACCTCGATTTAAATGAGCTAGTATATCAGTTTTGGGAGTAGTACTTATCACTGAGTAAGACTAGGGTTTAACATACCCTAAAGTCTCAGAACTACGTGCCATCATAGGATTATATAGCCCTCTCAGTGGGTCTCAGTTAAGTGATTATGCCAGTCATGCCTTTATACCCTGAAAAGGTATATTGGGTCCTTTTGATGGGGCGTATACATCGGACTCCATATTTAGTTCACGTGGTTTATGTCGGTTAACAGGCTCTCCAACAAAATTAGCTTCAGTAATGTGCATAAGGCCCTCAGCTCCTGCTTTTATAGCTTTTCACTATGCTTTTCAGATTACTCTTGCATTTTAGATTTTTAAGCATGATTATATTTTGGGCCTATGTACTACAGTTCAGCTTTTAGTTTAAACAACATATCAATATTTTAGCATGCTTATATATATAGTCAGCTCGCATATCCCTCATGCTCAGTACATTCAAAGTACTGACGCATACTCTATGTGCTGCATCCTATTATAATGCAGGTTCAGGTTCTCAAATTTAGTCTCGCGATAGCGCCACCCCAGTGACAACTAGTGGTGAGTCCTCATCATTCGAGGACATACTTTATGCTGCTTCTCCTTAGTCATTTAGTTTTCAGTATTTTGGAGTTAGCTGGTGATCTTTCCCAACAACTCATCAGTAGTAGAGGCTTTCAAACATAGTGTTAGATTTTCAGCTTATTCAGTCATGTTACATTTCAGACTCAAATACTTTTATTCAGAGATATTCAGTCTTTATTTCTAAACTTGCAATTTATATACAGTCTAGCTTCTTCCTTGTTATTGATATTAATAAGAATGCTTAGCTTATGCCAGATCAACAATTAGCTTGGGGTCACATGTGGCTCTAAGCACCGTGTTACGTCTAGGGCATAGGCTTGGGGCGTGACGTTATGTTAGCTTATAGAGCTACACTTTTATGTCAAAATGATATTGTTATTAAATTTGCAACACACGCACCAGTGCTTTTAAAGGCATTGTTGGGTCGAGTCGAGGAATGGGACGTACCAAAAATGCTCCATAGCGCAAATTAAAGGAGTAGATCCATAAGGCGTACGCCCTAAAATTTGGGATATATGCTTCAAGCGTAAATTCCAGGCGTAAAAGCTTAAGTCTCGGGCTTAAAAGCCATATGCTCCGAGCGTTAAGTTTGATTTTTATTGTTTTAAATATATTTTTGCTATAAATCTATTTTTTATTATTGGTGTAATAATATTTATACTTTATTCTATCATATTTTCATGTTGTAGTAATTTTTTATAGAATATATATGAAAAAAACTCTCATATAAAATAACACCATCATAAATAATTTTTTAGATAATCATGCCTTAAATTGATAGTGTGCAAATTTCATAGCATTATATTCCTTAGAAACTTTATCCATTTTTGTCATTGCTCTTACACTTTTTATCTCTCCCCTTCTTTGAAATATATTAATAATAATATGTGAAAATATTAGTTTAAGGCAGGAATTATTAGTAGATATGGAGATGGATGAAGGTTTTATTTTAAAGATTATCTCGGCTATTCAATTTTTATGTTGTTACTTTTCTCAAATAAAAATTATAATATTATTTTCTATATTATTAGTGATTTATTTAAATTTGCTTACAGAATTACTGAAAAATTTACCTTTGCATATTTTTTTAGTAATAAAATTATAAAATTGAAGTACATGACATATGCGTCCCATAGATTCATGGGACTTACGCCTCGTGTCTCGGGGCTTATGCTTCACCCTGTGCTACATAAAACACTTCACCTTTCTCCCCCCACTTTTTAAAACACTGACACACCACACATCGCTCAAAATTCATAAGGCTTCTCTATTGGATGGCTTATTGATTAGGTCGATAGATGATTTACAAAAAAAAGTAAAGTCATCGGAATTTAATGTAACGACCAGGTTCTTCGTTATGGGTAAGCCATTCGTTCCAAGTTTTGAGTTAGAAAACTTCTGAATTTGGGAGTTGAAAATTCTGGGCTAGGCTAGTCTCGATCGGTTTTGGAGCAAGGTAGGGTTTAGGGCAATCCGGGTAAGGATTGGGTTAGATATCTTGGTTCGAGCTAGTTTTTCTTGTATTTAAGACATACAGGAGTCTGGGGGACTTTTCAGAATCGACTTCGGGTAAGTAGAGCTCCCGAAATCAAGGTTGACGTGAAGGGGTTATTCCGGAACGTCGGGAAAATAAGTGTGTTGTAAAATGGACCAATTTTAGAGACTTGACGACTTTATGTCCCGTGTCACCACTGTAGCGACCTCCGCTATAGCGGAAGTCAACGTGGGTCATCACTGCTATAGCAGAGCGGGGACCGCCATAGCGGAGCAACGTGACTAGAAAACCTAGAAAAATAGATTTTTAATTTTATTCTCTCCCATTCAGCCCCAAAACAGACGAGAGCCATTCCAAAAACCTCCTAGGCTGCTCCAAGGCTTGGGAGCCATGGGGAGGAGGAATTCCGGTAAAAAGGACGCGAAACCATGGATTTGGGATTGCAGGAACGCTAGGAACGCCTCCACAGAGCCAGAAATGCACAGTTGCAGCTGCTTGGCATCCAGGTAGGCTTGGTTTTCATTGAGTAGATAGACCTGCTTACATTCTGTACTTATTGTATAGTGGGAAAGGAGAATCCATGAATAGGCCTCCGGGCACGGAGTCTGGTGGATTCGGTGTTAGTTATGTAGGTGCTAGGGATTGGTTAGTTTGAATTGTGGGTTATTGATAATTGTTTGGGGCTGTTTATGTTGTCTTGGTATGATAAGATGATAGGGCTCAGGGACTGGAATGTCGGAAAGGTTCGGGGAACCGGGAATTGCAAGGATAACTAAATGGGTATGAAAATGAGAAACTCCTAGGTGAGGTTTTGGGAATACGAAGGGAATGATAAGTAGTGTCAGTTTTGCTAAGGGCTAAGGGGTAGTAATTCACATTGTTATTATTTAGGTAAGTTCCAAAATCAATGTGGTTCTTAAATTATGCTAAAAAGGGAAATCATTCATTATTCGTAAATAAAGGGTGAGTGTGTTTGGCCTCCATATGGAGGTCGAGGCTAAGTTATATAGCCGGAAAAGAGGGTATGTGATGGCTTACGATTCCTGTGAATGTTGTATATTTTGTACTCTTATCTAAGTGTTTGTATGAATTGCATGGCTTAGAGAAATTGTGTAGAATGTCTAAGGGTCCTGTTTTACAGTTTGTAGATTGAA
This sequence comes from Jaltomata sinuosa, assembly GCA_003996215.1. Lineage (NCBI taxonomy): Eukaryota > Viridiplantae > Streptophyta > Magnoliopsida > Solanales > Solanaceae > Jaltomata > Jaltomata sinuosa. The sequence continues at coordinate 617,473 of QJPP01001966.1, read as the reverse complement.
CGGTGTGTTGCTTGTTGGTTTACAAGTTGTTTGTTCATTATTTTGACTGTGGATTATTGACATTCAGTTGGCTCGGGTACCACGCCTGGTACATATATACTAACGGTTGGCTCGGGTACCACGCCTGGTACATGTATACTAATAGTTGGCTCGGGTACCACGCCTGGTACGGGTATACTAACTGTTGGCTCGGGTACCACGCCTGGTATGGGTATACTAACGGTTGGTTCGGGTACCACGCCTAGTATGGGTATACTAACGGTTGGCTCGGGTACCACGCCTAGTATGGGTATAACAAATGGTTGGCTCGGGTACCATGCCTGGTACAGGATATTACTAACGGTTGGATCGAGTACCACGCCTGGTATGGGATATTACTAACGATTGGCTTGGGTACCACACCTGGTATGAGTTTATTTTACTACATTATTGCATTGATATTATTGTATTGTGTTGATTGGTATTGGTTCTGTGAGTGGACCGGGCTACGTTATTGAGATGTGATTCTTATTTATGGTCCGTGAGAGGTCGGGTTAGTAAATTGTGAGTTTGGTCTTGGTGTAGACCGGGTTGCTATATTATGTTATTAGTTTGGTCTTGGTGTAGGCCGGGTTATTATAGTATATCGTGAGTTTGGTCTTGGTGTAGGCCGGGTTGCTATATTATGTTATTAGTTTGGTTTTGGTGTAGGCCGGGTTGTTATAGTATATTGTGGGTTTGGTCTTGGTGTAGGCTGGGATTGCTATATTATGTTATTAGTTGGTCTTGGTATTAGCCGGATTTGTCGTGTTAATACTAGATGTGTGAAGGGGATCCGGGTGGGTCCAGACTATGTAAAAGAGGTTATGTGCTCATAAATTGATGTCATTAAGTGTAATAATGACGGTCATGAATTATCATGGTTAATAAGCTAAGGGTGGGTCTTGGTGTAGACCGGGGTAGTCCGTTGAACATTTAGGTGTGGATGGAGGACCCTTGGAGGGTCCGGGTTATGTGATCCAAGGAGGGATTTAGATGTAGCTCTATGGTGGTATCGAAGGTGTCAATGGTCGTTAGGTGAATTGCATGTGGTTGGTAAATATAGAGGAAGACTGAGAGTATTGGTGTGGTTATTGGTTAATATAACCAGGTGGTAAAGCTGTCCTAGAGGTCCGGGAAGGTCCGGAAAATGGTAGGTGACTTGGGAAGTCTACGTGTCAAGGTGACTTGGGAAGTCTAGGTGACAAGGCAACCTTGAGAAGTCTAGTTATGAGTGAGACTTGGGAAGTCCTAAATGTCAGGGTTAAGGCTAAGGGTGAAGGAGGGAGCTATAATGTTTATTTTCATGTTTTTCCCTATTTTCCTATATGATGGTACGTGTGGATTTGGGTCGATCGATGATGCCTACCAGTACGTGTGGTTGTACTGACTCTACTTTTCCTATACCTTTTTGGTATAGTCTGATTGCAGGGTTGATGATTTTTTATAAGTACATGACGATGGTGATCTCCAGCAGTTTCTGTCCTTCGATTCCATGACGGAAGTTGTGTCTCTTTATATGTTCTGTGTAAATCTTGTAGTAGCTCTTGTACTTGCTTAGACTAGGTCCTAGGGAGGGCGTTTTTAAAGATTGTAAAGGTTTTTCGCAAATTCTTTAAGTCGTCTATTTTATGAACATTTTTTGTTAAAGAATTTCTCATGTATAAAATGGACTGATTAATGGTTTACTTTAATTTCCGCGAGTTACCTGTTGGACAGGTAGTGATGGTTCGTCTATCTAGGTGGTTAGAGTAGGCACCCTCACGGCCCGGTAGGTTGGGTCGTGACATTTAATTTTTTGATGAAGGTCGAGGAATTTTAATCTCTATTTTTGGATCTTGAATTTTGACTTGTAAAGGTTAAGATCTAAGAAAAGTGTTTTAATCAATATTTTAGAAAAAATATATATACATGATAAATTGTATCAGCTAAAATAAAAATGACGAACAACTTTTCCAGTGAAGTAAATTCATATCTAATTTATTAAATAAATTTGACCTTTTCTCTATGATGTGTTGTAATATTAAATTTATTGTAGAATAAAAATAAAATAAAAAATAGAATGAAAAAAAGAGAGATAGGTGATAGAGGTTTTAGAGAAAGAAACAATGAGAAAATAAAAGAAAAATCTAAAAGTAAAAAGAAAATATTAAGAATGTATAATAAATTGTTATTCTATTATCACATGACATATGTATAGTTTTGACCATTATTAGTGTTATTTTTTTTCTCATGCGCTTTTCAAAAATTGATAATATTTTCTTTGTCACGTCACCCGTTAAAGAAATATTAATTAACTTCAGACTAGAATATGGGGTATTGTTGCATCCTTTTGCACACGCAAGTGTACGTGGTTGCACAAATTATGCAGGATGTGAGTCCAAATATAGTACTCAAGGGATTTGATGAATTGATTAACTAGTTTGAATTCTTATACGAGCTATTCAGTTGGTAACCAATCAAAGAGAGTGAATTTGTGTGTTTTGAAAGTAAATAAAAGCAATTGCGTAAACAAACAGTGTTTTATGGGTTGCAATTCAGATTTGGAAAAAGTTTCAGGGTTATGGTATTTCGACAATCCAGTTGAGTTTTAAACCATACGTTTAGTTATTTTCCTGAGTTACTAGTTGCGGGTTGATTTTAACCATATTGAGCGTTTTGCCAATAACTCTAGGTCTCCTTGACTATTCCTAATGCCTATATTCTTATAATCGTCGGTCGATAGTGAAAGGCATATGATTTCTCTTCCGTATCAACTTGGCAAGGATAATGGGTATATTCCTATCCACGTTAGTGGATCGTTCCCTCTTCCTTATAGAGTTCACAACCAAGCCCTATCTTTCCTTATTATGTACGTAAACACCCTATTCCTAGTCCAATTTATGCACCATAGATAGTATTTTCTAGGTGATCAAGTTAACAAATAATTAAGAGCAAAGGAAGATAACTAACTCAATAATGGAAATCTGAACTAAAAAATATGATAATTAAACGTCAACCTTTATGTCTTTAACCACAACCCTAGATACTAAAGGTATAGCTACTCATGAATCTCTTTGGAAGAAGAGATTTCATGAGTTTACAAGGAAAGAATAAAAAATAAAATAAAGAAATAAAACTAGCCTTTGTTCTTGAGCTTTGCTGTAGGTTTTGCCTTCCCAAAATCAGTTCTTATTGATATAAAATGTGTGTGTGTGTGTGTGTGGGGGGGGGTTATTTATAGAGTTAGGAACCCTTAGGACTAAGGTAAATAGTGACTAGTTTATACACGTTTTTACCCGAACATCAACACCCACCACTTAGACTCTTACTCGTCCTCGAGTAAGCTATACACTCCTGACCTAGACTCTACTACAAACTACACCAATTGAATAAGTGTACTCAAGCTAAGACTACAACGACCACCGATGACAAGCGCTCCCTTCTACTTCATTAGGATTTGTAAAACTTTTAATACAATCAAACCTCATTATGATAGTCATTCCTAACACAACGTGATTCATTCCCTTAAAACTCATAAACGACTACTTCAAGACCTTCTAGCCTCAAAAACTGACTTTACGAGATTAGAAAATACTCATAAGTCACCAAATCCAGAAATCAAGCCTTTCACCTATCTATCATCAAACATGTGCCCTCACCACAAGAGAGTTACCATATTCACTCACAAGAAGACAATTTATCTCATGGATGGGTATAAGAATAGAATTACGCTCACTCTCACAAAGAAGTTCTCATGCAACATAAGATGAACCATAAGCTTTCCCTTAGTGTACTACTCACCAACTTCCTCAATCAACAAACTTCTTTCTTCTACTCTTCTCGCCCATAGATTTCCTTTGTTTTTGCATATCTTTAAGTACGTTCATACCACTAGTAAGGAGTGCTCAATTATCAAACACTTTTTTTTCTTTGTTTTTTTCTACTCCCTACTAAAGTATATGAATTTTTTCTTTCTTGCACCCTTAGACTTTCCTACAGGCTTCTATCCTCAACTATTTCCCTTTTTTCTTTCTTACTCCCTCCAACTCTTATTTTTCAATTAAAGTACTTAGGAGTTTTGGATCAAATTCACGGTCCATTAAAATAAGAGGATTAAGCTTTAGATGTGGCTACCAAAAGAATAGGTTAAAGGCTCAACATGGCTAACTAGGAACTTCAATTATGGGTAGGTATAGCATAGGATAAAAATTGGCTAATTAAAGAAACGCCTATATCATCTCCTAAACTTAACATTCTTCATTTCATTTTGCAAACAGACCATGCAAGTTCTAAACATCAATATAAAAGCACAGAATATCATAAAATTCTAACACACATGGCACATGTTCAACTCAAGAAGGATCCATACTGAATCTCAATCAAGCAACCAACAAGAGTTCAAATTTAGGCCAAACATCACATAAAAGTCAAGTAAAAGAGCCTAGGTGTCTCAAAAGAAGTCATTCAATTTTTCACACAACATGCTTTCAAATTCAAAACTAACTTACATCATTCAGTCAATTATAGTTCCTAACAAGAGCACCCAACATTCAATGGGTTCTAAAGACTCTCTAACTCCTAATGACTAACTCTTCCCTCAAGACAGTCGTCAACCATCCATCATTGGAGAGAGTCATTCTACCTAAAAAAACTGCTCCTAAAATAAAAAATAAAAAGGATACTCGATTCAAAGGGTTCCCCCTTGAAAAAGAACCAAAAAACCAAGGGGTGGATGAAGTATGCCTCTAAAAAGAAACTAAAAGCTAAAAACTATCCTAACTAAAGAATAAAAAAAACTTTTTGTGTTTTTAGACCTTTTCAATTTTTTTTAATTTAACTTAGCAAAATAAAAAGAAAACTTAACAACCTATGGCATACTTCACCCTTACAAATATTGAAAGATATCCCACCCGCTTAAAGTCATGCTTTGTCTCCAAAGCAATGAATAAGATAAAAACTGGGTTAGAAATACTTCTTGATGCCCTCTAGGACCTAGCTAGCAGCATGTTTCTTTAAAATGAATCAAAGAGATAAACGACCCCATACTTAAGCTTTAATGAATCAAAGAGATAAACGACCCCATACTTAAGCTTCGACTATGATCCTTAGCTTTCAAATTTGGGTACTCATACTTCCCCAAACCTGCAAAAAACAAAAACAGAATAAAAAGTGACACAAAAAAAAATTAAGAAGCTACACTATTACAAAATTGGGTTACCTCCCAACAAGTGTCTGATTTAACATCGCAGCATGACTCAAGTCACAAATCAATCAATTTCTCTTAATCTCTTCCTCCCCCTATGATAGAGATTTTTCCTCCTATTTACTCTTGGAGGATCACCTTCTTCATTCACTTCCGTCTTAGTCTTAACATCCCTTTCTGAGTCATTATCAAACCATATAAACATATGCTCATGCTCCCTCAACAACTTGAGCAATTCTTTTTACTGCACCTCAAACTATTCAGTAGCAATATTCAAAGTTTCAACTTTTTCAAACCCACTCTCTTCCACCCCACACTTATTTTTGACCACCTCTGTGATCATGCACAAATCTCTGTAGTGTGAAGGAGTGGAGATTGACTTATACACCTTGAATGTCGCCTTCTCATCATGAACTTCCATCTTCAATTTTGCCTTTCTTACATCTATCAATGCTCCACCAGCTACAAGGAATGGGCGTCCCAAGATAACTGGTACCTGCTCATATGCTTCATAATCCAAAATAATAAAGTCCGTAGGAATGACAAACTTACCCACCTTGATGAGCACATCCTCAATTATTCCCTCCAGATATTGTAATGACCTATTTTGTCGTTATTCTAAAATTCACCTTATCGTGATTTTGGAAATGATTAAATGTGATTTGAATTAAGTGGGGATGACATCACGAAAATTTTAGATTTTAAAAATTCATTCAGACTGACGTCACCCCGCTATAGCAGAAATTTTACTACTATAGTGCCACTGCTGTAGCGGATAACCGACGGCTATAACGGTATGATGGAGGCAGCAATTGAAATGCAATTTTTAATATTAGACTTCTCCTCCTCAGTTGGAAAACATATGAGGGTTACTCCAACAACCGTCCTATGCTTCTCCAAAGCCTTGGAGCCATGGAGAGGGGAGATTCTGGCTAAAGAGGAGCAAAACCATGGATTTTGGTCTTGTCCTCCATCAAGAAATGCCTTCACAGAGTTAGGTTCTTCTTGCTCAGACCTCTGCAGCTGATGCATGGCGTCCAGGTAGGCTAGGTATTCCATTGAGTAGACTTAGACTTGTATTCCATTTCATATTATTGTTGCAGAATGAAAGGAGAATTCATGCTTAGGACTTCAGGCACGAAGTCTGGAGGAATATTGTATGGTCTGGCTATATAATTGAAATGAGAAAAGGGTGCTAGGGCAAGGTGTTTCATTTTGGACTGCTTATAATTTGTTAATTGGGGTATGATGTTAGAACCCATGGAACTAGACTGTTGGGTAGGTTCAGAGAATCGAATTTGTTGTGAACCAGTGAGTGGCTAGTTATAGTGGGCTTCGAGAATAATTCAATTAAGGATAATGGGATGGAACAGGAAGGGTGTGGAGCCTCAATATTAGGAGACATTCCCGGTTCTTGTCACGACCCAACCCATCACCCAACCCCTGGATGAGTGAACCAATAGAGTTCCACCCTTGCCTAGACTAACAACCTAAAACCAGCAAGCATAAAAAAACTAGCAATGAAAATAAGATCAACTACTCAAAATACTTATCATAATTATTAATCTGCGGAAAATCCCACCTAGGAACTGAAAGTCATCGTACCAAATATCAATACCAAATCTAGAGTACGGGGATGCAACCACAAACAAAATAAGAATAGTTTTTAAGTCCGAACCAATGGACCAAAACTCTAATGATAATCCCAAGGTATCTCGAATTGACAGCTCACCCTTGAAGATCGAAAACGTCGGTGCTAAATCTTAGGTCTCGTCTCAGCCGCTGAAAGATTTCCTGTACTCACCAAAAGAAAGACAAGTGCAGTATCAGTACACCACCACTGTGTACTAGTAGGATCATCAGCCAGTATTCAAGAAAATAGTATATAATTAGTACACAAAATCCAGTAACAAGTATGGCAAACATGCAACAATATCACATGCATCTCTAGACTACAAGTCTCTACCTAGCTTGTTACCACATGAATCCATCTCTTACAGTTCTATTCCACCAACAAGAATAACCATAACTACACCTTACCATCTAGCCTGGAACCACCCTGGAATCCCCTCTAGACAACTACCACAAGAAGTGATTACCCGGCCTAAACCAAGACCAATTCAACAGTCATACGACAGTTCCCGTCCACTCATGGACCACCAATCAATAGCACTTTTCAATCACATCCCGGTCCACTCACTGAACCAATATCAAGTATCACATTCAGTAAAACAAAGCGGTCCTCTCATGGAACCAATATCAACTAATGCAATACAATAATCAATGAAACAGTGCAAGATGCAATAAAGTAAACCCGTACCAGGCGTGGTACCCGTGCCAACCAAATGTGTTATACCCGTACCAGGCGTGGTACCCGTGCCAACCGAATGTTATACCCATACCAGGTATGGTACCCGAGCCAATCGAATGTCAACAACCACAGTCAATATATGAATGCACACCCCTTGTAAAGCCAACAAGTAAAAAACCATTCAAACATAGACTGTAAACTGAACTTAGATATTCCACACAATTCCCCTAAGCAATGTAATGCGCATAATTACTTAGACAACGAGTACAATAAATATACACATTCACAGAAATACGAAAGCCATCACCTACCTCGAATGTTCCAAGCTCTATTCAACCCGAGCTTTCCCGTGTTCCGGATTCCTCTCACGTTCTTGGTCTAAAAATAACACATAATACATACAATTAACATACATGCTTGTACATTACCCGGATTATACCAAATCCCCAAACCCAGGTCACCCATGATCGTCCCACCCTTTTCTCAGGCTTTTCCACCGTTAATTCTCCTAGTCTTATCATTTTTTACAGATAAAACAGGAAATTAAACAGTCTATGATCATTTTAACTTACCTAAATCAACACCTAAGAACATACATGTTTGAAACCCTCTTCTTCCCCAAATTTCATCATCCCTAGGTCATTCCATTCTTCCCCAATTTCCCTCCTAGCAATTCTACCGTATAGGAAATGTAGTACAAAGTGCGGAGAACGAAAACCTTACCTTAGGAATGATTTTTTGCGAAGGAATGAAGAAAATCGCCTGAATTCTCCCAGCCCTTCTCCCAAAACAAACTTGTGAAATTCTGATGTTTTGAGAGTTATTTCTGCATTAAAAACCCATGGGCCCGCTATAGCGGTCACCTGCCACTATAGCGGTCTTAAGTGAGTTGACCGCCCCTTGACCACCGCTATAGCGGTAATTTCTACCGCTATAGCGGTGGCCGCTATCGCACGTGACAGTGCTCATCACGGGCAGAAAGTCCGTAAATTTGCCAGTTTTGTCCATTTCACAACACACTTGGTTCCCCTGATGTCCCAAAATAACCCTTTCACATCAAACGCAATTCCGGGAGTTCTACTTACCCAAATTCGATTCTGAAAATTCTCCCGGACTTCTTTATGTCTTGGCTACATAGAAAACTAGCTCAATCCAAGACACCTAAACCTATTTTTATCCGGATTTCTTTAGACTCTACTTCGCTCCAAAAATGGCTGAGGCTAGCCTATCCCAGAATTTTAAACTCCCAAACCCAGAGTTTTCTAACTCTAAAACTTAGCATGATTGAAGTACCCATAACGATGGACTCGATCGTTACAGTTCTATATTGTCTTAAAAGGAGGGTTCCTAAATTGATATATCTGTTGAATAGGTGTCTAGGGGGTGAACCGAGAACTAGTCTTCGGATAGGAATTCAAGGTTGGGGTTGTGGACCCAGTTGATGGATAGGTGATGGTTATTATTTTTCAAATATAATGTGTTTGCATGTAACTTTAATATAGTAACGTATGTGTTTGCATGCTTAGAGAATGAAGTTATGAATGTCCAAGTGTTTGGGTGACAATTATGTGAAATAAATTGGGTTATTGCTTGTTGGTTTTCCAAGTGTATTTTTGTTCACTTAATTGTTGACTGTTGGTTTTCTGTGACATTCAGTTAGCTCGGGTACTCACGCCTGGTACATAATATTTATCAATTGGCTCGGGGACCATGCCTGGTATGAGATACTAACAGTTAGCTCGGGTACCATGCCTGGTATAGGTTCTATATTAGTTGGCTTGGGTACCATGCCTAGTATGGTTTTGAATACATATTATTGATTGTATTTTGTAGATGGATCCATGAGTGGACCAGGTTGATTGTTGAACTTATGATCTTACATATTGGTCTTTAAGAGGCCGGGTTGTTACACTTAATTGTGGGGTTGGTATAGGAATCCTTAGTTGGTCCGGGTGACTTAAAAAGGGGTATGTGCTATTATTATTGCTCATTGTTTAAGTGGTAGTTGAACCTGTACCTTAAAGTTTATAAGTTAGAAGAAAGTTCAGAGTCTGGGGTTGTGTTGCGGGGTTTATAGTGCATGTTGTGTAATTGTCCTGGGATCCTTGAGTGGTCCGGACACTTGTAAGTAGTAACCTAAATGAATGTGGTTTGGTTAATGGGTTGCTGGATTTGCTTTAGTCATTGAGTTATAGTGATTGACCAGAATGACGGGATGGTAGTCTGGGTCGGGACATAGATGTCGGACTAGTGTTAAGTGTAACTTGGGAAGTCTTAGAGTCAGGTGTGACTTGGGAAGTCTAAGTGTTCTGTGTGACTAGGAAAGTCTTAAGTTTCATAGTGTAGAGTCTCCATGGGGGATGGAGTTGGTAGCGGAGCGGGGTAGGAAGGTTTGGGACAAGGCGTATAAGTTTTTAGTGTTACTAATAGAGAGGTGGAAGTGGATGAAAACGGAAATAAATTATTGTAACTTGTTGCATATTTCTTTTGATTTCTTATATGATAGTATGTAGTGGATTCGGATCGACCGATGATGCCTACCAGTACATGTTGTTTGTACTGATACTACTCTTGCTAAACCTTTTTAGGTATAGTCTGGTTGCAGGATCAGTGATGTTTCATAGGTACATGATGATGGTGATCTCCAGCAACTTCTACTCTTCATTTCTATGGTGGAAGCTGTGTCTTCTCTTTATTTTCTTGTGTTTCTCCTGTAGTGGTTCTTGTACCTGCTTAGACTAGATTCCTAGGGAGGGTTGTATTCAAGTTATACGAATTTCCTGTATTTAAGTTATAACAGTTTTCTACTAGTAAAAAAGGTTTATTTTCTTTATGTATGGTTTATTCCGCATTATCTGTTGGATCGGGTGGTAAGGGTTCTCCTATCTAGGCATTTAGAGTAGGTGCCCACATGGCTCGGTAGTTAGGACGTGACAGATATACACGAGATTGGTCTGCTAGTTGAAGACAAGTAGTGGTGGGGTGTGGTTCTCCCAAGCTTAATGTCTTGAAAATGGATAGAGGCATCAAGTTAATACTCGCCCCAAGATCACATAATGCATACCCAACTTCATACTCTCCAATTTGTATGGGGAGGGTAAAGCTTCCAGGGTTCTTGATCTTTTGAGGGAGTTTGCTTAATACCCTCGAACTACACTTTTCAGTGAGTGCAAACGTCTCAAACTCTCTCATCCTTCTCTTTCCAGCCACCACATCTCGTAAGTACTTAGCATACTTTGGCATGTACATCAAAACATCAATCAAAGAAATATTGATGTGAAATTTCTTGAAGATGTCAAGGAACTTCTTATAGTTAGCATCTTCCTTGATTTTCTGGAACCTTTGGGGGAATGGTGGTGGAGGTCTTTCTCTTACCATCTCAGGCTGCTCACAGTCTCTTATTTAACAAAATTTTCAGGCGCACTCTCTAACTCTAGCTCAGGAGTTAGTGTAGGAATCAATGCTCGTGGAAATAGAGGTGGATTCTTGTAGGTTTCAAGCCCTCTCCTAAGTGACCTTTTCTCTTTGGAGGCTCTTCTTCTTGCAACTCTCGCCCATTTCTCAAAGTGACGGCCATAAACTGCTTGGACATCTCTGTATCGCTAGGCAAGATACCTTGAGGCCTATCATGAAGTGTGGTGGCAAGTTTCCCTATATGAATTTGTAATTCTGTGATAGCTTTCTTGGTTTCAACATTAACATGTGTTTGTGCCTACTGAACTTTCTGTTGTTGGGTCTTAAACTGCTTTAGAGTTTCCTCTAAAGAATTACTCACTTGTTAACCATATTGTATATACTGTTGTCTCTGGCCCTGCTGAACTCCACCCAAAGAGAAGTTTGGATGGTTTCTATAATTCTGCTGCCCCACATAGAAAATAGAATTGGGATTCAATGGACATCCCGAATAAGCATAATTCTCACCACACTTTTCATAAAATAATGCAGCTGCTTGAACCTGTGGTACTTGCTGAACTTGGCTCACATTTGGGTTGGTGACCAATTTGTTTACCGTGTTGACCAACTGACTAATGTCGGACTGTATGGCAACTACATCATCCAATTCAAGCTTACCCAATGCCTTCTGAGTTGTGGTGAATATTCTGCTTGGTTTTGTATAATCTCTGTACCTGCAGACATAAGGTTAAGCAATGCCTCTATTTCATCATAGCTCTTGGACAAGATTTGCCCTTGAGCTGTAGCATCAAGAAGTGATTTTGAGTCTAGCCTCAACCCTTCAATAAAATTGTGCCCAATGATCTCCTTGGGTTTCTGGTGGTGCGAACAATCTCTCAAATATCCCTTGTATCTCTCCCAAGTTTGGGGAAGGGATTCAACATCTTTTTGAATAAATTCAGAAATTCTGCCTCTGAACTCTTTTGTTCTTCGAGATGAGAAGAAACTGTTGAGGAACCTTTTAGAAAATATATCCTAGATAGAACTGGTAGGTTCACTCTACAACCACTGCTTCGCTTCTCTAATCAGTGAGAAAGGGAACAAAGTTAACTTCTGTAACACTGAAAAATTTGATTCAGCTTTTAAACTGAGAAACTAGCAGAAATTTTAAAACTCCCAGGGATCACGAGTCAAGTTCACAACCCGTGGAAGGAACCACGAGCCATGGAAGTGACCGTGAAACCAGTCCTACAGATCATCCTCAGGTCTGAGAACTACGAGTTAGGTTCACGATCCGTGGATGGTTCCATGAGTCGTGGAACCACGAGTGGGTTCCACGACTTATAGAAGTTTCTGTTAAATCGTGAAAAGTCTTCTGCTGCTTGAATTTTGGGCTCAGGAACCACGAGTCCAATCCAGGACTCGTGGTCACTTCTATGGCTCATGAAAGAGACCCGTGGAACCTGAAGCCAACTTTTCAAAACAACTTTTCTTAATTAAGTCCCAGGGGTATTTTTATAATTACCCACCCTTTTAACTCCTAAGTGAGGTTGTTTTGGCCATTCTTAGCATGATTTCTAAACCTATTAACCTAAGTCCCTTCTCATTACCTCATTCATCTACCAAATTGGGAAAAGAACTCCTTCAAGCTCCAAGTTCAAGCCTCATTTTCTTTTCAATTTTAGTTGGGTTAGCATCAATCAAGGTATGTGCGTATTCATTAAGGGTTTCCTCTCACCCTTAAGCCCAAATCCCCAAATCTTTAGTTTGATTTAGCTATGAAATTTAGCGTTTCTTACCCAAATTGGGGAAAAGTTATGGGTTTTGTTTTAAAGCCTCAATTCATGATTTCTCATCTATTACCCATGCTTTAATTGAAGTTCTATAAGTGTTTTCAAAAGCCCATATGATAAATATGAATTTTAGCATGATTCCTTCGAATTACATGTCTTCAAGTAAAATTGGTATGTTTAGATAGCATGACCTCAGTTTTCATGAAATTGCATCCCTAATTCTTCAAGCTATGATTTTAGAAAGAAAAGTATATCTTGAATTATGGTTTTGCAAAGCTTTAAGACTCATGATATGAATTTGTATGACATCAGATATATCTCTATGCTTTATGAACATATTTGACATTAGATATGTCATTAGTTATGATCAGTTCTGCATCCAGATATGCATCATTATTATATGAGTTATACGTATCATTTTAGGAGTAGTATTTAGCACCGAGTTAGAAAGGGTGAGAGTACCCTTAGTCCCAGAACTACATGCCCCCGTAGGTTCTAAGTCTCCTCCGTTGGGCATCAGATTTAGTGATCATACCACAGTCATGCCTTTATACCCTAGCAAGGTATATTAGGTCCATTCGATGGGGCGTATACATTGGATTCCATGTAGCTCACATGCTCTATGTCGGTTAGAGAACCTCACACAGAAATAGTATCAGGTTTTAAAATACATTGAATCTTTGCCTTCAGACTTCAGAACTATTATGATTAGTTATGATATTTTGTATATCTTAATTTGGCATTGCATTGAGTCTCTTGAATTTCAGTTTTACACTTATAGCATGATTTCAGCTTTACAAATTTATTTAGCATGTTTATCTCAGATTCCTTCCATTGCCATAGCCTATTTAGGTTGACATTTCTGCCATTGCTTTAACACTCGCTGTCTAGTTTTTTTACATTTTTTACATTTTACATTTTATATTGATTTTGACGTGTAGTGTATTCGGGAAGCAAATTATTGGCTCTATATCATGTTTGGCAGTGTAGTTCCTGTCTCTTGTACCTTATTTTGCTTTTCTTGTGATATAGTTGTTTAGTATAGAGTAGTTGGTGGAGTTGGTTTATCCTTGATTATAGCACACGTTTTAGTGGCTTTGGTGAATGATGGTCGAGTAGGGTTATGTCATCGGTCGCACTCGGGTTTGGGGGCAGGGTCGAGGGTGAGGCCGGGGGTGGGGGCGAGGGGAAGGAGAGGTAAGGGGTTATGGGAGCATCTAGGTTGAGAATAAGGTCTTGGAACATAGGGACGTTATCCGAAAAGTCCATAGAGCTAGTGAAGGTTCTAAGGAAGAGGAGGATTAGCATAGCGTGTGTCCAGGAGACTAAATGGGTGGGCACTAAGGCGCGAGAGGTAGACGGGTATAAGTTGTGGTACTCAAGAGGTGTGAGGAATAGGAATGGGGTAGGTATCCTAGTGGATGAGGAGTTGAGAGAGCAAGTGGTGGAGGTTAGGAGGGTCAACGATAGGTTGATGACAATTAAGTTAGTCCTTAGAGGGTCTACTTTGAACATTATTAGTGCGTACGCACCACAAGCGGGATTGGACGAGGAGGAGAAGAAATGCTTTTGGGAGGTTTTGGACGAGGTAGTGGGAGGTTTGCCTGATACTAAGAAGCTTTTCATTGGAGGAGATTTCAATGGGCACATCGGGGCATCTTCGAGGGGTTATGACGATGTGCACGGAGGCTTTGGTTTCGGGGATAGGAATGAAGGGGGTACCGCATTCTTGGATTTCTCTAGAGCCTTTGGGTTGAGAGTAGCTAACTCTAGCTTCTCGAAGAAGAAGGAGCACTTGGTTACCTTCCGTAGTTCGGTGGCCAAGACTCGGATAGATTTTTTGCTCCTTAGGACAGGTGATAAAGGTCTTTGCAAAGACTGTAAGGTTATCCCAAGTGAGAATCTGTCGACCCAACATAGACTCTTAGTGATGGATTTAGAGATCAAGAAAGAGAAAAAGAAGCGGATTGTGGATGACCGGCCTAGGATTAAATGGGGTAGCCTGACTATGGCCAGTGCACTGGAAATAGGGGAGAAGTTGATGACTAGGGGGGCTTGGGGGAGTAGTGGGGATGTGGATAATATGTGGGATACGACTGCTAGCTGCATAAGGGAGACGGCTAGAGAGGTGTTGGGCGTCTCGAGAGGTCGTTCTGGCAAGCATCGAGGGGACTGGTGGTGGAATGGAGAAGTAAAAGGAAAGGTGGAGGCTAAAAAGGGGTCATATGTGAAATTGGTAGAGAGTAAGGATGAGAAGGAGAAGCGAAGGAATAGGGAGGCGTATAAGATAGCTAGGAAGGAGGTCAAGTTAGCAGTAACGGCAGCTAAAACGACAGCCTTTGAAAGCTTATACGCGGCTTTAGAGGATAAAGGTGGGGATAAGAAGTTATACAGGTTAGCAAAGGCTAGAGAGAGGAGGACTCAGGACCTTAACCAAGTGAAGTGCATCAAGGACGAAGATGGCAAAATACTAGTAGATGAGGTACTCATTAGGAGGAGATGGCAGTCTTACTTCCATGGACTCTTGAATGAAGAGAGGGACAAAAGCTTTGTGCTGGGAGATTTGGCACACTCAGAGAGGCATCGTGACTATGATTATTGTAGCCGAATAAAGGTTGAAGAGGTTAAGGTTGCGATTCGTAAGATGCGAAGGGGTAGGGCGACGGGGCCAAATGAGATTCCCGTTGATTTTTGGAAGAGCTCGGGTGAGACAGGTGTGAAGTGGCTAACCGAGTTGTTTGATGGTATTTTCAGAACGGCAAAGATGCCTGAAGCTTGGAGATGGAGAACGATGATTCCTTTGTACAAGAACAAGGGCGATATTCAGAGTTGCAACAACTATAGGGGTATCAAATTGCTAAGCCACACTATGAAGGTCTGGGAGAGGGTGGTGGAGTTGAGGTTGAGACAGATCGTGCCTATTTCAGAGAACTAGTTTGGCTTTATGCCAGGACGCTCGACTACAAAAGCTATTCATCTCCTTAGAAGACTGGTGGAGCAGTACAGGGAAAGGAAGAAGGACTTGCACATGGTGTTCATCGATCTAGAAAAGGCGTATGATAAAGTCCCTAGGGAGGTCCTTTGGAGGTGCTTGGAGGCTCGAGGTGTACCCATGGCGTACACCAGATCAATTAAGGACATGTATGAGGGGGCCAAGACTCGCGTTAGAACTGTGGGAGGAGATTCAGAGCACTTTCCCGTGTTAATGGGGTTGCACCAGGGATCGACCCTTAGCCCGTTTCTATTTGCCTTGGTAATGGATGTATTGATGTGGCAAATACAAGGTGAGGTGCCATGGTGCATGTTATTTGCGGATGATGTAGTTTTGGTGGACGAGACTCGCGGAGGAGTTAATGCTAAGTTGGAGGTTTGGAGACAGACCCTCGAGTCTAAGGGGTTTAGGTTGAGCAGGACCAAGACTGAATATATGGATTGCAAGTTCAGTGAGGCGACTCATGATGACGTAGAAGTGAAGCTGGGTACACAGGTCATCCAAAAGAAAGGGAGTTTCAAGTATCTTGGGTCTATTATCCAGGAAAATGGAGAGATTGATGAGGATGTCACTCATCGTATTGGTGTTGGGTGGATGAAATGGAGGCTCGCATCTAGAGTCTTGTGTGATAAGAAGGTGCCTACTAAACTTAAAGGCAAATTCTACAGAGTGGTGGTCCGACCAGTTTTGTTGTATAGAGTAGAGTGTTGGCCAGTAAAGAACTCCCATATTCAAAAGATTAAGGTGGCGGAGATGAGGATGTTGCGATGGATGTACGGGTTTACTAGGAGAGATATAATTAGGAATGAGGATATCCGAGATAAGGTGTGTGTGGCATCGGTGGAAGATAAGATGCGGGAAGCGAGGTTGAGATGGTTAGGACATGTGAGGAGGAGAGGCACAGATGCTCCAGTGCGGAGGTGTGAGAGGTTGGCTATGGATGGTTACAGGATAGGACGAGGTAGACCAAAAAAGTATTGGGGGGAGGTGATTCGACAGGACATGGCGCAGTTGCAGCTTATCGAGGACATGACCCTAGATAGAAAGGTGTGGAGGACGCGAATTAGGGTAGAAGAGTAGTAGGTAGAAGTGTGTGTAGGCTAGTAGGTAGGAGTGTTTTTCCTTATTGTCCCGACTAGTAATCGTAGTGCTACGCTTATAGTTTCTTGTTCTTGGATTCCTCTTGGTAGTATTTTGTGGCAGTGCTCCGTTTCTGTCTGTTGTTTGTTACTACATATTACTTCCTATCGCCTCTTGTAGTTTTATCTTGTATTTTTACCCTGTATCATTGTTACGTCCTTTTTAGCCTATTTTTAGACTGTTTTGTCTTGAGCCGGGGGTCTATCGGAAACAGCCTCTCTACCTCACCTCTGAGGTAGTGGTATGGACTGCGTACACTCTACCCTCCCCAGACCCTACGCTGTGGGAATACACTGGGTATGTTGTTGTTGTTGTATCTCAGATTCCTGTTTATCTCCCATATTCAGTACATCCTATAGTACTGATGCATATCTTACGCTGCATCCTCTTGATGATGCAGATTCAGGTACTCCTCATCAGGCTCATGGCTAAATGAAGCTCGATATCCAGATTCTATTGGTGAGTCCTCATTCTTCGAGGACTAGTATTCCCTAGTTATGTTATCTATATTCCTTCAGATTTTTGAGTTAGTTGGGGGTCTTGTCCCATCAACTCTATTTGGAAGTTTAGAGGCTTTTCAGACATAGACAGTATTCGGGTCTTCTTCGAATCATGATCATCTTAATTTTATCTTATGTATGGAGTTATCTATTTTTTATTATGCTTCCGCTATACTTATTTGATATACCTGAGTTATGCTATGACCAAGGGTTAACTTGGGGAACTTGTGGTTCCAGGTCTCGTGTTACGTCTAGGGGGTAGCCTCGGGGCGTGACAACTTCATATATTCATCACTCACATTCTGGTAGTGGAAGTTACCACTCAAGTCAAAAAACTCTTGGAGGTACTTGTGTGGGTCCTTATGTGGTTTACCCTCAAATTGTCAAGTGTTATGAACTAGTCGCACCATGCCTTCTCTTAGCTCGAAGTTCCCTATGATGGTTGGCTTGACAATTGCTTTGGAGGCATTTTCCTGATTTGGCCTCGCAAAGTTAAGCACAGGGACATATGGCAGAGGAGAGGGCTGGACTGCAGCTGATAATGATCTCAATCGAAAATAATCAAAATCGGTATTGGAAACACAAAGACAAACAACACAAATTAAAGATAGAGAGATAGATTAGAAAAGAGGGTGAGAATAGAAGAAAGAAGGGATAACTAAATTCACAATCAACCAAGGGAAAAGAGAACTCAATCAAATGCCTGAGAAACCAAATTGAATTCACAAGATGATAACTCAATGATCGATCAAGCAAAGAAGATAACACAAGCAATTTGGGAATCCACCCTACTCACTCGATCTAAGCTAATAATTGAAATTTAACCCAATCACTACCCTAACCTAAAGTCACTAAAAATATCAAGTCTATTCAAGAGAATTCAATCATTAAAATTTAAGTATGAAAATGGCTAAGGCAAATCTTTATAGTTATTGTCTTTACACAAATAGTCTATTATAAAATAACCCAAAAGTGACTATTTTGGAAATAACCCATAAAGGCCCTTCTTGATTGCTCAAATGGCATATTGATTACCCATGACCTTGTGTATTTGTTGCTCCATGGCTTCCTCCAAGATCCAAGCTATTATCCATATGTGAAAGCCCCTCCTAATGTGCTCCAAGCTAATCGTGATTGTATCATCCTCCCCTTCTTCAAAAGGGTTCGTCCTCGAATTCGAACCTTGCAAAAATATGAGAAGGGCAAATAACAAACATATCCTCATAGCATGAGGGTTAGCACACGGTTTATCAACCATACCAACTTGCCAAGGAGGCACACATTTGAAATACAACCAACTATCCTTTGTGTCGAATAAGAGCAATGCATTGTAAAACATACAAAGGATCCGGCTATGAGAAATATCATGGAACAAAGAAACCTCAAAGGTCCTAAGACACAATTGTTTCCCTATTCCTATATAAAACCATACCAAAGGTGGTGTCACCATTGGTTCAAACACCCATGAGGGTTTACCAGGGTCAAAGATATGAAACACCCATATAGTTTGGTCACAAAGGCAAATGGACCAACCCAAGAAACCCCTACCTCTATATAAAACAAATCCCATACAAACATGGACATTATCATATGCAAAGAGGTAGTAGAGAAAGGTGTTACTTAAATAAACTTCATCCAAGGTGTGCCCATATATAGAATCACCCTTTGATCCACAAGCATTAAGGCCTTGATCAAGAATGGGGTCATACAAAAATGAAAGGGTCCTTGATCAAGAATGGGGTCACACAAAAATGAAAGGGTCATTGGAGAACATACACTCCTTTCCTTTTGACTACTAACCCCTCTAATAGACGTACTATCATCTTCCAAGAAGAGAGTTTTGTCTTTGGAAAGTGTGTCATCATACCATAGTGGATTCTCAATCACTTGGTAGCCTTCAAGAAAGTCTACACTTCCATCATGACAAAACACATCACTATGCATTTCACCTTCATTAGTCATGTCAAGCTCAAACAATGGATTATCCTTAAAAACATATTCCACCTCAAAATCCCATGAGAAGAATAAGGAATGGAATCACAATTCAAGAATTCATTATTAAGGTGCAATGACTTCACATGACTATCTATATGACCAACTATATCAATGCCATCACTAAATTGAGATTCCTTAAGTTCATCACAAAACTCCTTATTTAGTGGGTCATCATTACACACAAGTTGATCAACACAATATTTATCACTAGCTAGTAGAATTTCAAGCTCAAAAGAATCAAGCACATGATTACTACAATTGAAACCAACTAGCATTTGACCACCCCTTTTACATGATAATGTATCTTCATTTAAGCTATGAGTGTCAACACTAGGTGGACACAAATTGACCTTATTAGAAGAGTCAATTTGATCATCTATAGGATCAACTAGTGTTGGAACACTCACAACAATGACACTATCACCATGCAACAAGGTGCCATCATGGTCATCACAAGGCAAAGGCTCTTTAAGCTCACATATATCCAAGCTATCACTTACACTTAATTGGCTACTAGCCACACAATGATCTTACAAGTTCAATAAAGTGCAAGAGTTAACTTTATTACCTTGTAGTTCATAGGAAGAATTGCCTTCACCTTGGTTATAAACATTTAAGCACAATTGCTTCCTTTGAAAGCTTTCGACCACCTCATGATGTTCCACTTTGAGGTCCCACAATAGGTTTGCTTCCAAGAATACCTGCATAAGAATTAAGACAACTAGAAATAGAAAAGAGGTTACAAAAGTTAGTATAAGGTTGTGACAACCCTCTCACATCACTCCACACAACCTCTCCTTTTTCCACTCTAGAGTTGTCACATATCACACTCTTACTCCTCTCAATTTCTTGTCTCTCAATTTTATTGGAGTTCGTACAAGTGCCAAGGATCCCTTGTGAAGGGTTAGATGATCCCTTCACTTCAAGTTTCCACTTTAGTGCACAAGGAGTGGATGTTTCGACTTCCATGTTCAACTCCTTAGTACCATCATCACAAGGAGTAGCTTGCCTTGCTCCCAATGGAAACTCCTTAGGTTCATCTTCATGAGGAGTGGCTTTCTTTAACATCTTTTGTAACTCCTCGGGCTTAAGATTGGCAACCTATCAGATGATCTTGTCAACTTCTCTTTGCATGGCATCCCCTAATTCTTTAGTTCTCAAAGATTCAAGATCCCTCACCGGAAGGGGCTCGCTTGATTTCACTCTACTTTCACGTCCCTTTGATCCTTCCATCCTACCTCCAACACCATTTCCATATTGAGAACAAGACACATTGAAATTAGGATAAGAAGCATGAGACATAGTAGTTCTACAAGTAGGGAATGCACATTTTCTCTTACTCATTAGATGACTTTCACTTGTTCCAACATACCCACACACACCACTTCGACTAGGATAAGTACCACAAGAAAAAGCATACGAATATTCTCTAACTTCATGGGTGTTCTCATCACAAGACTCATAAAGTATGTAGGAGGAAGAACTATACCGCAACTCATCTTCATCCTCATAGTAGGTAGGGTGAGATTCCTCATATTCTCCATCATCATCATAGGAATCATCACAAGGTTCTTCTACACAACCATCATTATCAAAAGAGTTATGAGCACTATTTTCCATATATTCACTTCCAAAATAGTAGCTCTTATACCAATATGGCTCAAGATCATGGATATTATCATAGCCTCCACAATCCCCATCATCATCATCATACTCATAGCCTCCATTGCTACAAGCATAGTCTCCCATGTCATCATCATAAGGGTCCGAAGCTATGGATGACATACTTTTTTATAGCTTCTTTGTACCTACAAAATGAGCAAACAAGATTAGTAGTAAAATCCTCACGCCACTCTTTATGTGAACTCTCAACCCACCTTCTTCGGCTTCTTTCCTAAATTGATAGTGTTACTAGTTTTGCTCAATTAATTCAAGGTTATCTATCCTTGTGGAGAAATGGATCCTTGTGATTCTTGAAAGAAGGATGACTCAAATAAAACTAAAAGGACTTGAATCAAGAAATTAACTACGAAATAAAACGAGAAAAGCACTCAAAGAAACGCACAAGAAAAAAAATGGACTCAAAGAATTTGATAATATTTAGTAGGGTAATCTACCAATTAAAATCAAGTTATGAACCTAAAAGAAGGTAGATTTAATGAAAAAGAAACTAATTTACCAAGATTTTGACTAAGGAAATCATTTGGGAAGAAATTTGGTTGAAATCCATGGAGAAAAAGCTCTAAAAGTGGAGAAAAACTTGAAAAATAGCTCCAAAAAGGGGCTGAAGCCGTCTCTGAACGTCGCTGGAGCCGACTGGAGGGCCTGGAGGCGCTGGCTTAAGTGCTGGAGCCATTTTGAGGGTGGCTGGAGTTGGCTGAGGGCGGAAGCCACGTGGCTGACGTGGAAGCTGATCCTCTTTCAGCTCAAAAACATGAAAGCCGTATTTCTTGGATGGCTCACATAGAAGTTGATGGCTGGATGGCTGGATGGCTCGTGCTGAGCTGGTGCAGGTCTGGAGCTCAGCTGTACATGTGGGACCAGCTGGCAGCGTCCTATTCTGCACAAAAACAGCTAGAAAAAATATTTTTTTAAAATTTTTTTAGATATTTTTTGTACTCCTTTGGCCCAACAACACCTTTACACTTTCTTTTTTCTTTTTCTTTTTGGATTAAACACAATCTTTTTGAAGATTTTCCTCAACAATTTATGAATTTCATAAAGAACATTATGAACATTGATGAACTTTAAAAAATCATAACTCCCTCAATTTAACTCCGATCTTCACCAAATTTTAAATACGAGCTCCTTTCAACACCACGAACAAACCCTAATAATTTTTATCCCTCAATTCTAAGCCAAAAAATAAATTCATTTTGACCATCTTCAAGCTATGAAGAACACCATGAACAAGTCAATTTCAAATCTTCATAACTCCTTCGTTTTAGCTTCAAATTCCACGAAATTCAAGATTTAGACTCCCCTTCCTATAGAGAATAAACCCTAATGCTTTTCAAGCTCCAATTTAGCCTCAAATAACAAACCCACTTTCCTTCTTCAAGTTTTTTCAAGCTCAACAATGGTGAAATTTTGAAACACCTCCAAATCAACTCAAAATCGTCTCAAATTTTAGGAGAAGCTTCCTCTTAAGCTAGAGAACAAATCCCAATATTTTTTCTAGCTCGAATCCCTCCTAATCTTCAAGACCCATTTTCAAGTTTTTAAACCTTCAGGCTCCTTTAAAGATAGAATCTTTCCTACAACTCAAAATCACTTGAAATCCTGGATTTAGACTCAAAAAACACTAGAGAATATGAATCAAGTGTCAAAAACAACAAATCAAACACAAATTTTTTTTTTGGATTAATTTTTCAATTTTTTTGTTTTTAAATTTATGAACCTAGGACTTAAGATTGATGGAACAACTCTTAAAACCTAAGCTCTGATACCAAGATAATAATGATCTCAATAAAAAATGATCAAAATCGATATCGAAAACACAAAAACAAACAACACATATTAAAGATAGAGGGATAGATTAGAAAAGAGGATGAGAATAGAAGAAAGAAGGGCTAATTGAATCCACAATCAACCAAGGGAGAAGAGAACTCAATCAAATGCCCAAGAAACCTCAAATTGAATCGACAAGATGATAACTCAATAATCGATCAAGCAAACAAAATAACACAAGTAATTCATAAATTCATCCTAATCACTCGATCTAAGCTAATAATTGGAATTTAACCCAATCACTACCCTAACCTAAAGTCACTAAAAATATCAAGTTTATTCAAGACAATTCAATCATCAAAATTTAAGTATGAAAATAGCTAAGGCAACTATTTATAGTTATTGCCTTTACATAAATAGCCTATTATAAAAATAGCCCAAAAGTGACTATTTTGGAAATAACCCACAAAGGACCTTCTTGATTGCCCATGGCCTTGTATATTTTTTGCTCCATGTCTTTCTCCAAGATCCAAGCTATCATCCATATGTGGAAGCCCCTCCTAATGTGCTCCAAGCTAACTGTGATCGTATCAGCAACCCTATTTTCAATATTATTCAGATCAATTGGGTCATTCACGTGGTCACCTATAGCTCTTAGACCTTTGAGAGTGCATTCAAGATCGTGATCAATGGGAATCAAGGGATTGCCTTGACTCCGAGTGTTTAGCATAACCTAATCTGCGACCTGAAATAAACAAAAACAACAAACAAAAGTGAAATCTGAATAGTTCAACAAAAATCCAAAGTAGTATTAATCTCAAATCAAATCCCCGGCAACAGCGCCAAAACTTTGTTGCATCCTTTTGCACACGCAAGTGTACGTGTTCATATAAGTAATACAAGATGTAAGTTCATATATCATACCCAAGGGATTTGACGAATTGATTAACTAGTTTGAATTCTTATACGAGTTATTCAGTTGGTTACCAATCAAAGAGAGTGAATTTGTATGTTTTAAAAGTAAATAAAAGCAATTGTGTAAACAAGTAGTGATTTTATGGGTTGTAATTCAGATTTGGGAAAAGTTCCAGGGTTACGGTATTTTGACAATCCAGTTGAGTTTTCAAACCATACGTTTAGTTGATTTCCTGAGTTACTAGTTGCGGATTGATTTTAATCATATTGAGCGTTTTACCAACAACTCTAGGTCTCCTCGGTTATTCATAACGTCTATATTCTTATAGTTGTCGATCGATAGTGAAGGGCATATAATTTCTCTTCCGTATCAATTGGGCATGACTAACGGGTATATTTCTATCCATGTTAGCAGATCGTTCCCTCTTCCTTATAGAATTCACAACCAATCCCTATCTTTCCTTATCATGTACGTAAACACCCTATTCCTAGTCCATTTTATGCACCATAGATAGTGTTTGCTAGGTGATCAAGTTAACAAACAATTAAGAGCAAAGAAAGATAACTAACTCAATAATGGAAATCCAAACTAAAAAATAGGATAATTAAATGTCAACTTTCATGTCTTTAACAACAACCCTAGGTACTAAAGGTTTAGCTACTCATGAATATCTTTAGAAGAAGAGATTTCATGAGTTTACAAGGAAAAAATCAAAAATAAAATAAAGAAATAAAACTAGCCTTTGCTCTTGAGCTTTACCATAGGTTTTGCCTTCCCCAAATTAGTTATTATTGATATAAAACATGGGAGGGGGGTATTTATAGAGTTTAGAAACCCTTAGAACTAAGAAAATCAATTCAAATCGGGTTAGGAGAAGTACCCGTTCGTGCACTGCCCAAAAGCGAAGTAATGGCGCAAGGAACAATGAAAACTTCAGACAACTTCCCAAATTCGCATCACTGCCCACTTTGGGGTGTGTGGCGCAAACTGCTGCTAGAAAAGTTCAGAATCAGTCACAAATTTGCGCCACTACTTCGCTGCAAAGTTGCACCGCACTTGTTTTGTCTTCATCTCTCGACACATCAGCAGGTAACTTCTTCAACTCTTTTCATTTCAATTCAATTTCACATTCTGCATAACATATATATAAATAATAATATTATATTAACTTCAATCCATTAAGCTGCCTACTTGATTTCCTTACATGATTTCTCAATTTTAATTTATTTTTGCTCCAAATTTCTTCATCTGTACACCATTTTAATCCTACACATGAAAAATACCCAACATAAGCATAATTCATAGAATTAACACTCAAAGACAAGACAAAAATACAAAATATAGGGCAAATAGTGACTAGTTTACAAATATTTTTGCCCGAGCATTAGGTATATAAATGTCCATAAAGTTAAATTTTAAACTAAATTTAGTGGACAAGTTTGACGGAAAATTTATGTATTTTCTCAGCCTTAAAAGCTCATATCTAAAATAAAATAAAATAGATTTGTTGTTCCCAAAGAAAAAGAGCTTCAAAACCACTAATGTTTTATTGGACTACTACCAAGACTAAAATATTTAAGCAAATTTTTTAAAAAATGATCGAGGGAGGTGGGGGGGAGAGAGAGCTATATAGACTCAAAAATAGTTATTGTCACAATCCAAATTTTAGGGTTATGATGACACTTATCTTGACCCGTCAATAGGTAATTCAATCCTTCACAAATATATAAATATAATAAATAAGCAGAGAAGAAAATATCGAAAAGGTTGTCACACCCCCTTTTGATAAAGATTTTTTCAATTAAAGTGACGGTATTGAATAAGGATTATTTGTTTAGTTTGTTCAGAGTCGCTACTTGAAGTCGAGTTATGGTGTCCCAAGTCACCTTTTTGAATCCTCAATTAAAAGAAAATGACTATAATAAATTTTGTTGACCGCAGGGAAGATATGAGGCACCACTCAAGTCTCATAGTTCTAGCATGATCGCTTTTATCAACTTATACGCAACTTAAATTATTTTTTGAATAAATAATTGTGTTACAAGCCATGGTTTGCCCATATTTTTAATTGTTGAGCTTTTATTGGTCCCAACCTAGACACATAACCACATTCTTGATCTTGAAATACATTGACTTAGAAGCATAATTATTTGCTTTACACGTAATAATCTTTGTCTATCCAGCTTGATTTGAATTAATAAGAGTTAATTATCAGAACAATTTGGCCAAGGTGCATAACTGCATTCTTGAAATTTTATTTATTTATTTATCTTTTAAAACGTTCAGGAAATATGTGTAACCACATTCTTAATCGAAATAAGATTATTATTATTTTTTATCGTTCCTAAAGCTCATCTAGTCTTAAAGGCATTTATTTATCTCTTGTATATTCAAGACAACTTATTCTTATACGTTTGTCATTTTTGCAATGAGTTTTGGATTAATCTGTATTTTATTTCTCTCCCCCATAATAGGGTTTTCCACTCATTTCTTTTCTCAATTGCGATGGATCTAAAATAAATTCATAACACATCTCACTCAAACTTACACTAGTTAATAATAAATTGATTAATTTGGGCCAAAAATATTAATTCTAGGCCCTAAAATGCCCTTATATTGCTCAAATTAAACCTTTATGCAAAATTGAAGATAAACTATGAAGACAATTTTGATTCTTTACATATGTAACGACCAGGTCCGTCATTACAGATAAACCATTCATACCAAGTTTTGGGTTAGAAAACTTCTGGGTTTCAAATTTAAAAATTTTGGGCTAGGCTAGTCTCGAATGATTTCTGAGTGAGGTATGGTCTAGGGAAATCCGAGTGAGGATTGGATAGTGTATCTTGAGTCAAGCTAGTTTTTCCATTAGTTTAAGACATTAAGAAGTCCGAGAGACTTTTCAGAAATGAATTCGGGCAAGTATAACTCCCAGTATCAAGGTTGACGTGAAAGGGTTGATCCGAAATGTCAGGTTTTAAGGTGTATTATAAAATGGGCAATTTTGAGGGATTTTTTGAGGTTTTGTACCGTGTCAACTGCTATAGCAGTTGACACTGTGCTATAATGATGGCCGCTATAGCAGAGAAATTTTAGCTATAGCGGAAGTTAACATCGGTCAGCACCGCCATAGCAGTAGATTCCGCTATGGCGGCATCGCTATAGCAGTGTATGGACCTCTATAGCAGACTTAGATAGGTTAAATGCTAAAAGTTCCCCAAAAATATTCAAAAACTCTCAAGAACATTTTGGGAAAGGATATAGACGAAGGGAGGCAATTTTCAGTGATTTTCCACCAAACTCCATCGAAAAAGAAATGTTTTCATTTCCCATATCCGTATTTTGATTTCCAGACCTTAGAAGCTATAATCTCGGGCTTGGAGGAAAGTTTGGAATGACCTAGGATGATAGAATCCAGTGGAAAAAGGGAAATTCTAGTATAGAATTCTTGGGTTATGATTATTATCACTTATGCATGATTAAAACACTGTTATTTGTTTAATGTAATCGTTAGATGGTAGTTTTTAGGTGAATTAATAATGGGAAAGCCCTAGGATGGGTGAAATCATCATGGGTTGGCCTGGGGATTAGAATTTGAGTATAATCCGGGTATTATTGGGCTATTTGGATTGATTATAGTTGTTTGTAATTGTTTTAGACCAAGAACGAGTGAAGGCTTTGGAAAACGAAAAGGCTTCGGCCCGGTAGAGTTTACAAGCTATTCTAGGTAGGTGATGGTTATTATTTTCCAAATGTAATGTGTGTGCATGTAACTTTAACGAAGTAACATATGTGCCTTGTCTGTTTAGGGAAAGGATTCATGAATGTCTAAGTGTCCGGGTGTCAATTAGGTGAAATGAACTGGGTTTTGTTGCTTGTTGGTGTTACAAGTGTATTTTTGTTCATTTGATTGTTGACTGTTTGATATTGTGTGATATTGGTTGGCTCGAGTACCATGCCGGGTATAGGATACTCTTGATTGGCTTGGGTACCATGCCTGGTATGGGATACTAATGGTTGGCTCGAGTATCACGCCTGGTACATATTCTATATTGGTTGGCTCGGGTACCACATCTGGTACGGGTTTATTTATGCATTGTTGATTGTATTTTGTCGAAGGTTCAATGAGTGGTTCGGGTTGATTGTGAAACTGTGATTTTGTATATTGGTCTTGAGAGGCTGGGTTGTTACACTTAATAGTGGGTTGGTCCTTGGGTGGACCGGGTATTGTATGTTAACACTTAGCTGTTGGTCTAGGGATCCTTAGTGGGTCCGAATGATGTAAAGATGGTAAAGTATTGTCGTATTGTCATTGTTTAAATGGTGGTTGAATCTGTTTCTATGGTTGATAAGTTAGAAGGTAGACTGAGAGTCTGCATTGTATTATTGGCTGTAGTTACATGTTTGTACTGCTTTACTCGGTTATAGTTTATTGTTTACATATTGTTTGTTAGAGCTGACCGATGATCCTACCAGTACACTGTGGTTGTGTACTAATTCTGCACTTGCTTTCCTTTTGTGAGTATATGATATATTCCAGCGGCTCCAACGTGACCTCAGATTTAGTCCCAACGATTCTAGATTCCAAGGGTGAGTTGCTTCCTTTGGGTTACCATGGTTTCTCTCAATTTAGCATTAGTCCACTTATTCCGGACTTAACTATCTATTTTTGGGGTTGCATCCCCGTTTCTAGACATTTGGTGGATGTTTTAGTATGATGACTTTCAGTTTCTAGGGGTATTTCTGCAGGATATTGTTAGCTTTTTGGTTTAGACTCGAATGATAGTTTATTTTAATGCAAATTGGTTTTGAGCTGCTAGAATTACTAAGTGTTGGGTGATAATGGGTTCGCTCATCCGGGGGTTTCGGGTGGTTTTAATGCAAATTGGTTTTGACCGCCCAGTCTTTCCGTTGTGCATTCCCTTTCTTGTGCAAAATCTGTTTTACCTCGCGATTTGATACCTCTACTTGATCATTAGTTTGGGGATGATATGCAATAGCCACCTTGTGCCTTACCCCATACTTAACCAAAAGATTTTGGAACCAATTATTGATGAAGTGTGTACCTCCATCACTAATGATTTCCCTTGGGGTTCCGAACCTTGTAAAGATGTGCTTCTTCACAAATTTGATCACCACTTTTGCATCATTGGTGGGAAGAGAAATGGCCTGCTGTGACGACCTGATTTCTCAAGTCATGATGGCATCTACAACTCTCTAGTAGGTAAACCAATCCCCGTAGCACAGAACGAGTAGTAATGGGCTACTACCTAACCAAAATGCGCAATAAGCAGAAATAAGCGGAAGCAGAATGTAAAAATAGACAAAGTGAAAGCAAAACCCAAATATATAGATAAAGAAAACTACACCAACCCCAAGACTTGGTATCGACAGTACAAAAGCTTCTTATAGAATACTCGTGCTAGAAGTAACAAAATATAATATAAATCTGTCTCCAAAAGTACAAGGAGCAATAGTACAATAGATGAGATGTAGACAAACCCCAACCGTCAGGCGCTCACCCTAGTCTCAAACCTCCCAAAAGCTGCACGAGTCTCCAATGCGATCAACGGTGAAAGCTCAACTAATATTTGTACCAAAAAATGCATAAGTGTAGTATGAGCACCAAGACAACGGGTACTCAATAGGTTTCATCGGCCGACTGAGCGCATATAAGATATAAAAACAGTAATAAGCAGAATACAAGAAAGCAGACACGGAAGCAAGGAAGAAGCACAAAAAGCAATCAACCAAGAGTTACAAGTATACATGCTAGCACAAAAACAAATATATACAGGTGTAAGGAAGGAGAACGCACCTGGAATCCTTGCAACAATAGTATATAAAAAAGAGAATTTAACGAGATGGGCGGTATATCGGTAACCTCAAAATAATGAGCAAGAAAGAAAGAAAACCAGTAAATCGAATTAGAAATCACATACTAATAGAAACAAGCCTACAATATCAAATACCAAGGTAAAATAGCCGTAAACCACTCACAAGTCAATCCTAAGATGGAATAACTAACCCAAGAGTATCAAAACTGCCACTCAACCAGGACATAACAGGAATCGAAACCCCATAATCGCTCAGAAAGCTACGAAACCAAAATCTCAAAAAGATGGGACTTACTAGCCCCTCAATAAGCTCAGTCCCAAGGACGGTGCCTCAACATGCTAAAAACTGCTAATCCACCAGAACCGTAAGCCACGACAAGCTCTAAATAAATACAGGAGTAAATATAATCTACCTATAGTCCCAACGGCCGCCCATGCAACCGAGGAACACAATCAAGTGAAAACAAACCCTCTGGCCGCCCATACAACTGGAGCGTACACATAATACACATCAAACAAGGGTGGAATCCGAGTGAAATATGCATGCTGATGATAATGATGGAACCGATAACAGTAACTCTGTATGCACCTCCCCTAGCACGCTCGGCGCGCTGGCAGGAGGACCCATGGTGGGACGTGCCCGCTATACCTCATCCTATGTTGTATACCCCTCCTCCGACATACTTGGCTCCTAGACAGGTCCTGGAACAGAGGGCCCATGGAGGTCCCTGACCACATATAGTAACAAACGCGAAATCTCAGTGAACCAGAACCTCGAAGTACATGCCCAGAATTGAACCGGGTCTAAAATAGTAGTAGTAATCTCAAAAGACTCTCTCAAAGGGTGCCCAGAGCGTATCCGGGTCTAAATCCATTAGAAAATCAGGTCTAGTGCCCCACCCAGCAGAGCCTAGTATTAGTAGGAAATCAAGTGTAGTACTCCTCCCAGCAGAGCCTAGTATCAGTAGAAAATCAAGTGTAGTACTCCGCCCAGCAAAGCCTAGTATCGGTACAAAATCAAGTGTAGTAATCCGCCTAGAAGAGCCTAGTATCAGTAAAAAATCAAGTGTGAAATTATCTAAAATCGCATGTCATCACTAGGTTATACCAAAAATGGGCCCCCGGGGCCATGCAAGTTTAGGAAAAATCATCTATAGTGGCTCGCAGCCAAAACCGAAGTAAAAAACATGCAGGGAAAACCTTTTTCATGGATGATATGCTCGCACACAAATATAAATTAGCCCAGCGGCTCACAAACATTTCCTATCAGCCCTGCACAGGCCCAATAGCTACTCAACAGACATAACCAGCCTAAAAGGATATCTCTATACCCGGGGCATCGCGGATATTCCCAAATAACCCACCATTTATGTTCCAGAGTCAATACAAGGAAACACAGGACCACAAGGGTAATATACAATACTATGCGAATACTACAACCAACGTATGAAATAAACGGACAAAAAAGGCGGATAAGGTCTGGGGTACCAACCTATAACAACCCACCCAAGGATGCTAATTAATGCAGTTATAGCCTATATACGCAGAGTCTAAGTAGGGAAATCCATAACCTACCTGTTGTTCGATGAATAGCTGCGGGGACGGCATCGTCCTGGCTAGAACTGCTTCAGGAATCTCCAAATTGCAAAACCACTATCAACATAATAATCTACATATTAATACGAGACTAACGATACCTATAATGCTATATAAATAGTTGGGTCAAAATCTGGGTCACAAACGGCCCGTGGGCCTCGCAACTTGAAATCGAAGACAAAAAACATACATGTGTTCCTTACCATCTCGAGAGCACATGCCCAAACATTGAGCAAAAACAGACAACAATTGGGGCTCAAAACAGCCCGCTCAAGTCAAGAATTAAAGAAGGAATTTTTAAGAAATAAGTCCAGAAATTAAACAAAAAATGTACTCACCGTAATAAGAAGGCAAGCTAAGGAGGTGAAAAACTCCGAACTCACGATCATGCAAGGCTCACGAGGGCAGATTCTACAAGAGATTTCCAAGCTTGAGAATTTTCCAACAATGGTGGTCCTTCAACAATGGAGGAAACAACTTGGGGAAGAAAGGACTTACCAAATAATCAAGCGAGCAATGATTTTTCCCACAATTCTATGAATTCCCCAAGCTTAGGACAAAATGGAACACTTTGGTAGAGAGAATTTACCATTTAGAGTTTGGGAAAATAGGGAAAACAATACTGGAAAATCGAAGGCCAAAGAATTATATAACTGTTGGTCGCTGGTCAGCGCTATCGCGCTAAAGGAGCGAGATTGCGCTGAACGAAAAGTCCCAAACCAGCTCTATCACGCTACAGGAGCGCGATCGCGCTGATGGGGAAATCACAGGCCAGCGCTATTGTGCTAAGGGAGCGCGATCGCACTGAAGGCCACCAGAACCCGAAAAAATCAGCAACAACCAAAATTTCTACGGGGAATTTTGGGCACAATCGGAACCCGATACTCAAAAACCAAATATGCTATTAGAGTGGAAACGATATTCCGGACTCAACGGAATCGATGAAACTTTCATACGAGGTCGTTTCAAAAGAATGTTGACCCAAGTCAACACTAGTTAAAGCCAACCAAACACCCAAAATGAGCTCGGCTCATCCGAAATCCGAACCAACAAACTAACTAACATAAAGTTGACATTCCGAAGCTAACGGCGCTGACGGAATTTCCATCCGAGGCC
Source organism: Jaltomata sinuosa (assembly GCA_003996215.1). Lineage (NCBI taxonomy): Eukaryota > Viridiplantae > Streptophyta > Magnoliopsida > Solanales > Solanaceae > Jaltomata > Jaltomata sinuosa. Next base: position 585,231 of record QJPP01001966.1, on the reverse strand, counting down.
ATCTTCTCCAAATATTGACCAAAGTCAACAAAACAAGCCCAACTGCTTAAAAATATAGAATGAGAGAGAATTTCAAGCTGAAAAGCTCCCGGATCCCAACCAAAGGTCCCTATAGACCAAAGTCCATGCTCCGGAGCTAACAGAACTGTCGGAACTCGATTCTGAGAACGTTCACCAAGAATGTTGACCGAAGTCAACAATTTCCAAAGTTAAAAGCTCTAAAACCAGGAATAGACAAAAAGACCAAACAAACGGCCCGAGCACTAAACTACCAGTCCCAGCAAGCCATAAATGACTTGGGGCCGCTACAGGCAAGCTCTAACGGTACAAGAAAAGTGAAAATGCGTAAATTACCAGAAGGGTCATTGCATCATTCACTACTAAAAAGACTTTCGTCCTCGAAAGTTAGGAAAGAAGGAAAGACTAGGGGTTAAACGAACAACGGATACACAACCCGCACTACTCTCTCAGACAACCTGGGTAGCCTCCTCGACCAAATGGCACCCAACAGAACCAACGAACGCAACCAAGCATAAACTCACTATTAGCCAAGCTAGATCCAAACTCAACTCTAAAAATCCAAAGATCTATCGACCCAAACTGAACCTTGAGAATCTCAACCGAAAGCACCGACACAACACCAAAACCAGAGAAGCAAGGCGATACACACACAGAACTCGAATCTTCGAAACCGCAAACAAATTTACCAGAAGAGCCATCAACCCAACACTCCAACTTATGAACTCGCTGATCCGCAAATCTCTTTTATTCTGAATAGAATCCTTTCACACCAAATAAGAAGTTACATACAAGTCAAACACTCAACCACCCTCGAAGCATCAACTGACATGCCGGAGATCCACAGTTCCTGCTTATATTCTATCACGAATGAAGTCACCCTTTATACTCAAGTTCTGTCCAAGTCAAGCTATAGCCTACTAGCCTTTGCAATCCAAGATAACAACCCGTAGCATATCATCGAAGACTGGAGTTACCTAGCCCGACTGGCCACCAACCAATGAATGAGCACTTTCACTAACATCAAACTCAATAACATAACCCAACTGAACAACCCATCTGAATCCGACTGAAATCTGCACTCCAAAGTTAGGAAAGACACATATGAATACCCTGTGTTGACGGAGAAACTTCCAAATTGTAAAACAAACCCAAGTGTTGCACCATGCTGAGTCTGAGTCAACTGGAAGTGAATGAATTAGCAAAACCTGCCCAACAGCCCAAAACCAAAACTAAGCCTATGCAAGGAGTGTGGTGAGCCTACCACGAAGCCCGTAACCATCACTAAGCTCCAAACCCTAAAAAGTACCTGCTGCTACTCTGAATACTTGAACACTATTCGGACTTGAACTTGCTTTAAAAATCTCAACTCGAGAATAAGTCTACATACCACAAATATCAAGTCAAAACACCCCGAAGGCAAAGGTGAATTGGGCCTGGTGTTCAAAGTTGCCATCTAGCCATAGAAATTTGCATATAACTTTTAACTCATCCCTTTGGCTCGAATCAACCGCTCTACCGGATCTGCACACAATCAACCATTTCGAAGCATATATCATACCAAACTTCTAGTCCATACTGACCGAGTCTAACCAATACTGGAACCCCACATAAACAACAACCCCGAAAGAATCGACTAAACAAGCTTTCAAATCCTTGGTAAACAAATGGTGACCACGAGCCTCTAAGTATCATTAGAACTTCAGAAATAACCCTGCTATTCTCAACCCGCACAAGATGACCACATAAAGCATACACCACTGCTAAATCTGGAACTTACGCCACTGCATCTGCCACACCAAGATGGAAGAAACTTTTTACCATGAAGAGCAATGCTGAAATCAGGAATATCCAGCCTAAAACAGAGGTTAGCCAAGGACTAGGTGTCCAAGGACAACAGACGCATCCGAAACTGAAGTAAAGAAGCTAAGTGGCCCGCACCCACTGCCTCACGGCACTAGGATGCTGCAACCAAATAGAAACTGCCACGAACCGTCTGGATTAGTTTGCTAGTCCGTGATTTTTGAAACCCAATCCCAATTTATTAACCACCACCTCTGTCGAACCGATATACTGCCAATGAACCCATAGGAATTGAAGCCAACTAGGCATGAGTATGCAAGTCACCAAAATCGCAGCTGCTACTAAGATCTCAAACCAAACGAAGGATAACTACTGCAAGTTGTAGTCGGTCGAATCAAGTCACCAACGCACAACCCAAAGCCATCTCTCAATCGCCACCTCAGTCAGCTACTGGAACACACAAGCACGAGCAAGAAGTCATCACCCTTTTTTTTCCAACCAAATAAAACCTTCTCGTAGCATATATTGAACCTTAAAAACTCCTTCTCAAATAAAAATCTGGAGCCATTACCTTAGTTCTCACATCTATATTGCCAAACTAAATAAAGCAGGAGAAGAATGGGCCGGATGCCCAACTCGCCCAATATGCTATGAATGCAACTCAACCACGAGGCTACGGTCAACACTTAGTCGAAAATACTAAACCCAAACTCAATCACAATACCAAAATTAAAAGCTCATCCAGAGAGCTATGATCGAAATTCATTCCAACTGGAATCGAGGAAAAATGATAAGACAATCCAACCGGACAAGAAACTGAGAGAGACTATGGAAACAACCTATATACCTGCCAACCTCCTAAACCAGCCAAACAAAGAGGGTCGACTCTAATCACCCAAAAACAAAACCAATATATGCACGCTAGCATAGCCAACATCTCCCAACTGAAGACAAAGTCTCAACTCTGGCACAACTATCGGTAACACCAAACCAAAACAAGAACCTCTAGCCATGCTAGATAACATCCTAGGCAATAACTATCTAGGACCGCTCAACAGGGAAGGCTTAATCATAAGCCTAGAGCCACAGCGAAACAGGAAACAAACCCAACTAGAAATGGACTAATAAGAACTACCCACGAGCTAAAACACCGGGTAAACACCTCTCAAGGACAGCTCACCCCATCCACTACTAAAGAATAAACTACCAATGAAACAACACATAGATGCTACAATTCAGGTAGTCAAATAACTAAGCAAGTAGCAGGTAGGCATAAAAGCAATTAAATGATAGAAGGGATAGAATTGCAATGCGAGCATTACTATCATAAGCTGAAGGTAACAAGAGCCTTACCTGGAGCAACGATATCAGGAAACTCTACCTTTGGCCCACAAAGAAGGGCATCAGACTGACGGGATCGAACTCGGGACTGAGTAGTCAAAGCTGAAAGCTCTGTCATCCCTCGCCGGGGAAATCTATAGAATAATGACCAATCACCCCACAAGTGTAAAAACCCAAAAAAGCCCTACTCCGATGCACGGTCCCTGTCGACTTTGGATGGATACCTGAACCATCATAGCCCTGCTGGCTGTAAAGTGGGACTATGGGGAAATCTCTAACCTAGTGCCCACGCTCCTTACACCATAACAAACTTTACCAAGTGGAATCTGATGGGATGATCCTACTGGACCTGACCGGCCACCATGGCCTGCATACTCTGAAGGCAAATACTGAATAATATGATTCGTACCCTGCGTACTCTGCTCAACACTCCCGATACAACCACTTTCTGGAACCCGTGGAGCAACTGAAATTGGCTTGGTAGACAAGAAGCAATGGAACCTATCTCTGGTGGAGAATCTCCTACTCGAGGCTGAGAACCTCGAAAACTATCCTGGCAAAGAAGTTTCTTAGCACTACCTCCATAAGCCTCACAGCATAAACCCTCAATAGCCCACGCATGATCCACTACCTGAAGGAAGGTAGTCTCAACTGTAACCAAGTGCTCAGTAGCCAAACGGAGCGGTGAGATCAAACCCCCAACAAAGCTCTGAACTCTATCAAACTCTGAAGGCATAGTTCTACCAGTACGCCTAACCATCTCATGAAATCTTGCCTCATACTCCAATATCGATAACAACCCTGCTGAAGAACTGGAAGCTCAACCCTAACTGAAGCACCAGTTGTAGAACCGAGTACTGAAACACTCACCGAAGGACTCAGAGTCCTAGCGATGGTGTGCTGAAGAACTAGGGTAGCTATAAATCCAATCAGAGATTGGGCTGGCCTCACACCCCCTATTTGATGCGACAACCTCTCACTCTGAAGTCTTAGCGCTGACAGAAGCACCAAAGCAATAGGCACAGAAGCCTCGACACCAACCACTATCGAACTCGTCTTAGGCATCTGAGAAGGAATGCAACAACCAAAGTTTAGAAGTCAATAGATCCCGGAACACACGATAAGGAGACAAGAAGATGAAATTTTTCCTAACAATGCCCTGTAGCCTCCCACAGATAGGATACGGATGTCATCATACCGATCCGCGAGACTCTACCTAGACACTTGCTTCAATACCATGACATCGGTGAACCTAGAGCTCTGATACCAAACTGTCACAACCCAATTTCTAAGGTCATGATGGCACCTACAACCCCCCAGTAGGCGAAGCAATTCTCGTAGCACAGAACGGTTAGTAATGGGCTACTACCTAACCAAAATGCGCAATAAGAAGAAATAAGCGAAAGCAGAATGTAAAAGTAGACAAAGTGGAAGCAAAACCCAAATATATACATAAGGAAAACTACACCAACCCCAAAACTTGGTATCGACAGTACAAAAGCTTATAATAGAATACAAGTGCTAGAAGTAACAAAATATAATATAAATCTGTCTCCGAAAGTACAAGGAGCAATAGTACAACTAATGAGATGTAGACAATCCCTAACCATCAGGCGTTCACCCTAGTCTCGAACCTCCTAAAAGTTGCACGAGTCTCTAACGCGATCAACGGTGAAAGCTCAACTAATATCTGCACAAAAAAATACAGAAGTGTAGTATGAGCACCAAGACAACGGGTACTCAGTAGGTATCATCGGCCGACTGAGCGCATATAAGATATAAAAATAGTAATAAGCAGAATACAAGAAAGCAGACACGGAAGCAAGGAAGAAGCACAAGGAACTAAGACAAGAAGCAATCAACCAAGAGCTACAAGTATACATGCTAGCACAAAAAACAAATATACACAGGTATAAGGAAGGAGAACGCACCTGGAATCCTTGCAAACATAGTATATAAAAAAGAGAATTTAACAAGATGGGTGGTATACCGTTAACCTCAAAATAATGAGCGCAAAAGAAAGCAAACCAGCAAATTGAATTAGAAATCACATACAAATAGAAACAAGCCTAAGATATCAAATACCAAGGTAAAATAGCCGTAAACCACTCATAAGTCAAGCCTAAGATGGAATAACTAACCCAAGAGTATCCAAACTGCCACTCAACCAGGACAAAACAGGAATCGAAACCCATAATCGCTCAGAAAGCTATGAAACCGTAATCTAAAAAAGACTAGTCCCTCAATAAGCTCAGTTCCAAGGATGGTGCCTCAAAAGGCAAAAAACTACTAATCCACTAGAACCGTAAGACATGACAAGTTCTAAATAAAGACAGGAGTAAATATAATCTACATACAGTCCCAACGGCCGCCCGTACAACCGAGGAACACAATCAAGTGAAAACAAACCCTCCGGCCGCCCATACATCTGGAACGTACCCTGAACACACAACAAACAAGAGTGGAATCCAAGTGAAATATGCATGCTGATAATAATGATGGAACCAGTAATAGTAACTCTGTATGCACCTCTCCCAGCACGCCCGGTGCACTGGAAGAAGGACCCATGGTGGGACGTGCCTGCTATACTTTATCCTACGTCATATACCCCTTCTCCGACATACTTGGCTCCTAGCCAGGTTTTGGAGGCCCATGGAGGTCCCTGACCACATACAGTAATGAACGCAAAATCTCAGTGAACTAAAGCCTTGAAGTACGTGCCCGAAATTGAATCGGGTCAAAAATAGTAGTAGTAATCTCAAAAGATTGTCTCAAAGGGTGCCCAGAGTGTATCCGGGTCTAAATCCGTTAGAAAATCAGGTTTAGTGCCCTACCCAGCAGAGCCTAGTATTAGTAGGAAATCAAGTGTAGTACTTCGCCCAGCAGAGCCTAGTATCAGTAGATAATCAAGTGTAGTACTCCGCCCAGCAGAGCCTAGTATCAGTAGAAAATCAAGTGTAGTACTCCGCCTAGCAGAGCCTAGTATCAGTAGAAAATCAAGTGTGAAATCATCTAAAGTCACATGTTATCATTAGGTTATACCAAAAAGGGTCCCCGGGGCCATGTAAGTTTAGGAAAAACCATCTATAGTGGCTCGCAGCCAAAACTGAAGTAAAACCTTTTTCATTGATGATATGCTCGCACACAAATATAAATTAGCCCAGCGGCTCACAAATAATTCCTATCAGCCCTGCATAGGCCCAACAGATACTCAGCAGACATAACCAGCCTAAAGGGATATCTCTATGTCTGAGGCATCGCGGACATTCCCAAATAACCCACCATCTATGTTCCAGAGTCAATACAAGGCCACACAAGACCACAAGGGTAATATACAATGCTACGTGAATACTACAACTAACGTATGAAATAAACGGACAGAAAAGGCGGATAAGGTCTGGGGTACCAACCTATAACAACCCACCCAAGGATGCTAATTAATGCAGTTATAGCCTATATACGCAGAGGCTAAGTAGGGAAATCCATAACCTACCTGTTGTTCGATGAATAGCTGCGGGGACGACGTCGTCCAGGCTAGAACTGCTCCAGGAATCTCCAAATTGCAAAACCACTATCAACATAATAATCTACATATTAATACGAGACTAACGATACCTATAATGCTATAAGAATAGCTGGGTCAAAATCTGGGTCACAAACGGCCCGTGGGCCTCGCAACTTGAAATCAAAGACAAAAAACATACATGTGTTCCTTACCATCTCGAGAGCACATGCCCAAACATTAAGCAAAAACAGACAACAATTGGGGCTCAAAATAGCCCGCTCAAGTCAAGAATTAAAGAAGGAATTTTTAAGAAATAAGTCCAGAAATTTTAAAAAAAAAGTACTCACCGTAATAGGAAGGCAAGCTAAGGAGGTGAAAAACTCCGAACTGACAATCATGCAAGGCTCACGAGGGCAGATTCTACAAGAGATTTCCAAGCTTGAGAATTTTCCAATAATGGTGGTCCTTCAACAATGGAGGAAGCAACTTGGGGAAGAAAGGACTTACCAAATAATCAAGGGAGCAATGATTTTTCCCACAATTCTATGAATTCCTCAAGCTTAGGACAAAATGGAACACTTTGGTAGAGAGAATTTACCATTTAGAGTTGCGAAAATAGGGAAAACAATGCTGGAATATTGAAGGCCAAAGAATTATATAGCTGCTGGTCGCTGGTCAGCGCGATAGCGCGATTGCGCTGAAGGAAGAGCCATTAACCCAACCCTCCAACTTATGAACTCGCTGATCCGCAAATCTCTTTTATTCTGAATAGAATCCTTTTACACCATAACAAGAAGTTGCATACAAGTCAAACACTCAACCACCCTCGAAGCATCAACTGACATGCCGGAAATCCATAGTTCCCGCTTATATTCTATCACGTGAAGTCACTCTTTAAACTCAAGTTCTGTCCAAGTCAAGCTATAGCCTACTAACCTTTGCCATCCAAGATAACAACCCATAGCATATCACCGAAGACTGGAGTTACCTGGACAGACTGGCCACCAACCAACGAACGAGCACTTTCGCTAACATCAAACTCAATAACGTAACCCAACTGAACAACCCATATGAATCCGACTGAAAATCCGCACACCAAAGTTAGGAAAGGCACATATGAATACCCTGTGTTGACGGGAAACTTCCAAAGTGTAGAACGAACCCAAGTATTGCACCATGCCGAGTCTGAGTCAACTGGAAGCTAATGAATCAGGAAAACCTGCCCAACAGCCCAAAACCAAAACTAATCCTATGCAAGGAGTGTGGTGAGCCCACCACGAAGCCCGTATCCATCACTAAGCTCCAAACCGCAAAAAGTATCTGTTGCTACTCTGAATACTTGAATACCATTCGGACTTGAACTTGCTTTACAAATCTCAACTCGGGAAGAAGTCTACATACCACAAATATCAAGTCAAAACACCCCGAAGGCAAAGGGAAAATGGGCCTGGGGTTCAAAGTTGCCATCTAGCCATAGAAATTTACATATAACTTTAACTCATCCCTTTGGCTCGAATCAACCGCTCTACCGGATCTGCACACAATCAACCATTTCGAAGAATATATCATACCGAACTTCTAGTCCATACTGGCCGAGTCTAACCAATACTGGAACCCCACATAAACAACAACCCCAAAAGAATCGACCAAACAAGCTTTCAAATCCTCGGTAAACAAATGGTGACCACCAGCCTCTAAGTATCATTAGAACTTCAGAAATAACCCTGCTAGTCTCAACACGCACAAGATGACCACATAAAGCATACACCACTGCTAAATCTGGAACTTACGCCACTGCATCTGCCCAACCAAGATGGAAGAAACTTTGTACCATGAAGAGCACCGCTGAAATCAGGAATATCCAGCCTAAAATAGAGGTTAGCCAAGGACTAGGTGTCCAAGGCCAACAGCCGCATCCGAAACTGAAGTAAAGAAGCTAAGTTGCCCGCACTCACTACCTACCGGCACTAGGATGCTGCAACCAAATAAAAACTGACACGAACCATCTGGAGTAGTTTGCTAGTCCTTGATTTTTGAAACCCAATCCCAATTTATTAACCACCGCCTCTGTCGAACCAATATGCTGCCAATGAACCAATAAGAATTGAAGCCAACTAGGCGTGAGTATGCAAGTCGCCAAAAACGCAGCTGCTACTGAGATCTCAAACCAAACGAAGGATAACCACTGCAAGTTATAGTCGGTCAAATCAAGTCACCAACCCACAACCCAAAGCCATCTCTCAATCGCCACCTCAGTCAGCTACTGGAACACACAAGCATGAGTAAGGAGTCATCACCCTTTTTTTCCAACCAAATAAAACCTTCTTGTAGCATAAACTGAACCTTACAAACTCCTTCTCAAATAAAAATCTGGAGCCATTACCTTAGTTCTCACATCTATATTGCCAAACTGAATAAAACAGGAGAAGAATGGGCCGGATGCCCAACTCGCCCAATATGATATGAATGAAACTCAACCACGAGGCTACGGTCAACACTTAGTCGAAAATGCTAAAGCCAAACTCAATCACAATACCAAAATCAAAAGCTTATCCAGAGAGCTACGATCGAAATTCATTCCAACTGCAACCGAGGAAAAATGATAAGACAACCCAACCGGACAAGAAACTGAGAGAGACTATGGAAACAACCTATATACCTGCCAACCTCCTAAACCAGCCAAACAAAAAGGGTCGACTCTAATCACCCAAAAACAAAACCAATCTATTCACGCTAGCATAGCCAACATCTCTCAACTGAAGATAAAGTCTCAACTCTGGCACAACTACCGGTAACACCAAACCAAAACAATAACCTCTAGCCACGCTAGATAACATCCTAGGCAATAACCATCTAGGACCACTCAACAGGGAAGGCTTAATCACAAGCCTAGAGCCACATCGAAACAGGAAACAAACCCAACCAGAAATGGACTAATAAGAACTACCCACGAGCTACAACACCAGGTAAACACCTCTCAAGGACAACTCACCCCATCCATTACAAAAGAATAAACTACCAATAAAACAACACATAGATGCTACAATTCAGGTAGTCAAATAACTAAGCAAGTAGCAGGTAGGCATATAAGCAATTAAATGATAAAAGGGATAGAATTATAACGCGAGCATTACTATCACAAGCTGAAGGTAACAAGAGCCTTACCTGGAGTAACGATATCAGGAACCTCTACCTCTGGTCCACAAAGAAGGGCATCAAACTGACGGGATCTAACTCTAAACTGAGTAGTCGAAACTGAAAGCTCTGTAATCCCTCGCCGGGGATAATCTCTAGAATAATAACCAATCATCCCACAAGTGTAGCAACCCAAAGAAACCCTACTCCGACGCACGGTCCCTGTCAGCTCTAGATGGATACCTGAACCATCATAGCCCTGCTGGCTGTAAAGTGGGACTATGGAGCAATCTCTAACCAAGTGCCCATGCTCCCTACACCGATAACAAACTTTACCAAGTGGAATCTGATGGGATGATCCTACTGGACCTGATCGTCCACCATGGCCTGCACACTCTGAAGGCAAATCCCGAAGAATATGATTCGTACCCTGCCTACTCTGCTCAACACTCCCCACACAACCACTTTCTGTAACCCGTGGAGCAACTAAAACTGGCCTGGTAGAAAAAAAGTAATGGAACCTATCTCTGGTGGAGAATCCCCTACTCGAGGCTGAGAACCTCGAAAACTATCCTGGCGAAGACGTTTCTTAGCACTACCTCCATAAGCCTCGCGGCATAAACCCTTAATAGCCCACGCATGATCCACTACCTGAAGAAAGGTAGTATCATCTGTAACCAAGTGCTCGGTAGCCAAACAGAGCGGTGAGATCAAACCCTCAACAAAGCTCTGAACTCTATCAAACTCTGAAGGCATAGCCTTAGCAGTACGCCTAACCATCTCATGAAATCTTGCCTTGTACTCCAATACTGATAGACAAACCTGCGGAAGAACTGGAAGCTCAACCCTATCTGAAGCACCACTTGTAGAATTGAGTACTGAAATACTCACCGGAGGACTAAGAGTCCTAGCCATGGAGTGCTGAAGAACTAGGGTAGCTATGAATCCAATCAGAGATTGGGCTGGCCATACACCCCCTATCTGATGCGACAACCTCTCACTCTGAAGTCTTGGCACTGACGGAAGCACTGAAGTAATAGGCATAGAAGGCTCGATACCAACCGCTATCGAACTCGTCTTACGCATCTGAGAAGGAATGAAACAACCAAAGTTTAGAAGTTAATATATCCAGGAACGGACGATAAGGAGCCAAGAAGTTGAAACTTTTCCTAACAATGCCTTGTAGCCTCCTGCAGATAGGATACGAACGTCATCGTACTGATCCGCGAGACTCTACCTAGACACTTGCTTCTATACCATGACATCGGTGAACCTAGAGCTCTGATACCAAGCTGTCACGACCCAATTTCTCAGGTCATGATGGAACCTACAACCCCCAGTAGGCGAACCAATCCCTGTAGCACAAAACGATTAGTAATGGGCTACTACCTAACCAAAACGCGCAATAAGCAGAAATAAGCAGAAGCAGATTCAAAAAGTAGACAAAGCGGATGCAAAACCCAAATATATACATAAAGAAAACTACACCAACCCCAAGACTTGGTATCGACAGTACAAACTACACCAACCCCAAGACTTGGTATCGACAGTACAAAAAATTATAATAGAATACAAGTTTTAGAAGTAACAAAATATAATATAAATCTGTCTCCGAAAGTACAAGGAGCAATAGTACAACTAATGAGATGTAGACAATCCCTAACCATCAGGCGTTCACCCTAGTCTCGAACCTCCTAAAAGTTGCACGAGTCTCTAACGCGATCAACGGTGAAAGCTCAACTAATATCTGCACAAAAAAATACAGAAGTGTAGTATGAGCACCAAGACAACGGGTACTCAGTAGGTATCATCGGCCGACTGAGCGCATATAAGATATAAAAATAGTAATAAGCAGAATACAAGAAAGCAGACACGGAAGCAAGGAAGAAGCACAAGGAACTAAGACAAGAAGCAATCAACCAAGAGCTACAAGTATACATGCTAGCACAAAAAACAAATATACACAGGTATAAGGAAGGAGAACGCACCTGGAATCCTTGCAAACATAGTATATAAAAAAGAGAATTTAACGAGCTGGGCGGTATACCGTTAACCTCAAAATAATGAGCACGAAAGAAAGCAAACCAGCAAATTGAATTAGAAATCACATAATAATAGAAACAAGCCTAAGATATCAAATACCAAGGTAAAATAGTCGTAAACCACTCATAAGTCAAGCCTAAGATAGAATAACTAACCCAAGAGTATCCAAACTGCCACTCAACCAGGACATAACAGGAATCGAAACCCCACAATCGCTCAGAAAGCTACAAAACTGGAATCTCAAAAAGATGGGACCCGCTAGCACCTCAATAAGCTTAGTCTCAAGGATAGTGCCTCAACAGGCTAAAAACTACTAATCCACTAGAACCGTAAGCCATGAATAGCTCTAAATAAAGACAGGAGTAAAGTAAAAACAAACCCTCCGGTTGCTCATACATTTGGAGCGTACACTAAAAACACATCAAACAAGGGTGGAATCCTAGTGAAATATGCATGCTGATGATAATGATGGAACAAGTAATAGTAACTCTATATGCACCTCCCCCAGCACGCCCAGTGCGCCAGAAGGAGGACCCATGGTGGGACGTGCCCGCTATACCTCATCTTATGTCATATACCCCTCCTCCGACACACTTGGATCCTATCCAGGTTTTGGAACAGAGGGCCCATGGAGGTCCCTGACCACATACAATAACGAATGCGAAATCTCAGTGAACCAAAGCCTCGAAGTACATGCCCGAAATTGAATCAAGTCTGAAATAGTAGTAGTAATCTCAAAAGACCCTCTCAAAGGGTGCTCAGAGTGTATCCGGGTCTAAATCCGTTAGAAAATCAGGTCTAGTGCCCCACCCAGCAGAGCCTAGTATTAGTAGGAAATCAAGTGTAGTACTTTGCCCAGTAGAGCCTAGTATCAGTAGAAAATCAAGTGTAGTGCTCCGCCCAGCAAAGCCTAGTATCAGTAGAAAATCAAGTGTAGTACTCCACCCAGCAGAGCCTAGTATCAGTAGAAAAATGTGAAATTATCTAAAGTCGCATGTCATCATTAGGTTATACCAAAAAGGGTTCCCAGGGCCATGCATGTTTAGGAAAAACCATCTATAGTGGCTCGCAGCCAAAACCAAAGTAAAACCTTTTTCATTGATGATATGCTCGCACACAAATATAAATTAGCTCAGCGGCTCACAAATAATTCCTATCAGCCCTGCATAGGCCCAACAGCTACTCAGCAGACATAACCAGCCTAAAGGGATATCTCTATGTCTGAGGCATCGCGGACATTCCCAAATATCCCACCATCTATGTTCCAGAGTCAATACAAGGCCACACAGGATCACAAGGGTAATATACAATGCTACGTGAATACTACAACTAAAGTATGAAATAAACGGATAGAAAAGGCGGATAAGGTCTGGGGTACCAACCTATAACAACCCACCCAAGGATGCTAATTAATGCAGTTATAGCCTATATACGCAGAGTCTAAGTAGGGAAATCCATAACCTACCTGTTGTTCGATGAATAGCTGTGGGGACGGTGTCGTCCAGGCTAGAACTGCTCCAAAAATCTCCAAATTGCAAAACCACTATCAACATAATAATCTATATATTAATACGAGACTAACGATACCTATAATGCTATAAGAATAGCTGGGTCAAAATCTGGGTCACAAATGGCCCGTGGGCCTCGCAACTTAAAATCGGAGACAAAAAACATACATGTGTTCCTTACCATCTCGAGAGCACATGCCCAAACATTGAGCAAAAACAGACAACAATTGGGGCTCAAAACAGCCCGCTCAAGTCAAGAATTAAAGAAGGAATTTTTAAGAAATAAGTCCGGAAATTAAACAAAAAAAGTACTCACCTCAATGAGAAGGAAAGCTAAGGAGGTGAAAAACTCCAAACTCACAATCATGCAAGGATCACGAGGGCAGATTCTACAAGAGATTTCCAAGCTTGAGAATTTTCCAACAATGGAGGAAGCAACTTGGGGAAGAAAGGACTTACCAAATAATCAAGGGAGTAATGATTTTTCTCACAATTCTATGAATTTCTCAAGCTTAGGACAAAATGGAACACTTTGGTAGAGAGAACTTACCATTTAGAGTTGAGAAAATGGGGAAAACAATGCTGGAATATTGAAGGCCAAAGAATTATATAGCTGTTGGTCGCTGGTCAGCGCTATCGCGCTAAAGGAGCGCGATTGCGCTGAAGGGGTAATCACAGGCCAGCACTATCGTGCTAAGGGAGCATGATCGCGCTAAAGGCCACCAGAACCAGAAAAAACTATCAACAACTAAAATTTCTACGGGGCATTCCGGGCACAATCAAAATTCGATAATCAAAAAATCAAATATGCTATTATAGTGGAAATGACGTTTCGTACTCAATAGAATCGATGAAACTTCCATACGAGGTCGTTTCAAAAGAATTTTGACCCAAGTCAACACTAGCTAAAGCCAACCAAACACCCAAAATGAGCCCGACTTATCTGAAACCCAAACCAACCAACTAACTAACACAAACTCGATATTTCGGAGCTAATGACGCTGATGGAATTTCCATTCAAGGCCATCTTCTCCGAATGTTGACCAAAGTCAACCAAATAAGCCCAACTGGCTTGAAAACACAGAATGAGAGAGAATTCCAAGCTGAAAAGCTCCCGGATCCCAACCAAAGGTCCCTCTAAACCAAAGTCCATGCTCTTGAGCTAAAGGAACTGTCGAAACTTGATTCCAAGCACGTTCACCAAGAATGTTGACTAAAGTCAACGATTTCCAAAGTTAAAAGCTCTAAAACCAGGAGTAGATAAAAAGACCAAACAAATAGCCCAGGCACCAAACTACCAGTCCCAGTAAGCCATAAATGACTTGGAGCCGCTAGAGGCTAGCTCTAATAGTACAAGAAAGGTGAAAACGTGTAAATGATCAGAAGGGTCATTGCACATGTACCCATTTAGAAACATAATCAATCGTGAAAAGAATGTACTTGTTACCAAAATAGTGTGGAAAAGGCCCCATGAAATTGATACCCCACACATCGAAGATCTTTACCTCAAGAAATGTTATTCAAAGTCATCTCATGCCTCCTCGAAATAGTACCCATCTTCTGACATTGATCACAACCCTTTACATACACTGATGCATCCTTAAATAATGTTGGCCAAAAGAAGACAGATTACAATACTTGTTGTGTTATCTGCTCACCTCCATGATGTCCACCATATGGAAAGGAATGATAATTCTCAAGGGGTGGATCTCAGGCAGCTACAGGTCCAAGGGCACCGACCTCTCCCCCACCCCAAGATCCTGTTGAGGAGGAAGTTGAGGTTGTTCTTGAAGAGGGCTGGAACAGGAGAAGGGCACAGAGCAGGAGGAGGTGACACCGGCTAGAAGTGTAGGCCTTCCCCCTATAACACCTGAGGCATTTCAACAAGTGTGGGCTTTTCTGAGTGGACTGGTTGGTGCTGGAGCCACCCCCATGGGTACCACAGATCAAGTTCTGGGCCCCAGCTAGCGGTTGCAGCAGCTCCTAGGATGGATGTAGCGTTGGGTACTGATGAGTTCTTCCGTCTGATGCTAGGCTCTATTATGACTGGGAATGAGAATGAGATGTTGACCAAGTTCTTGTAACTAAAGCCTCTAACATTCCAGGGTATTGAGAAGGAGGATGCTTTCAAGTTCATTCTAGACTGTTATGAGAGGCTACATAAGCTGGACATTGTGCAGCAGCATGGGGTAGAGTTAGTCACTTTCTAGCTATAGGGTGATGACAAGCAGTGGTGGAGATATCTTGTGGAGTGTCGGCTATCAGCTTTACCTCCGCTGACCTAGGCATAGTTTCATGCTCTTTTCTTAGAAAAGTATGTGCCTCGCATCTTGAGGGATAGTAAAAAGGATGAGTTTCTAGCTCTTGAGCAGGGTAACATGTTAGTTTCATCCTATGAGGCCATATTCATGCCTTGTCATATTTTGCTACTCAGCTTCTGGGTACGAAGGGAGAGGGTTCATCTATTTATGAAGGGCCTGAATACCGAGTTGCAGGTGTGGTCTGTGCATATAACCTCAGCAGAAAGGAGTCTTAATGAGGTGACCGATTATGTAAAGAAACTAGAGGGGATTAAACAAGTTGTGCAGGCTAAGATGTTAGCCAAGAAGTTCCAAAGTGATGGTAATTTTAGTGGTTCATACTCCAAGGGTCACAACCAGCCAGTGTATTCTGCTCATCCTATTCAGTCAGCCCTGCCACCTTATATAGGTGGTCATTTGGGAGCCAATCAATAGTTTTCAGCTCCTAGAGGCCAGAGGGCTTCTTACACTTCTGTTAGCAGGCCTACTCTTGACCGCATATGCTTTTATTATGGTGTTCCAGGTCACTTCAAGAGGGAGTGCCCCCACAGGAAGGTAGGTAATTAGACTTAGCAATAGTCTAAGGCTGTGGTTCCAGTAAGTGGAGGTGGCTACACCAAAGGTCATCCATAGGGTGGGTGAGGCAACTTTTAGGGAGGCCGGGGAAATAGAGGAAATGGTGGCACAGGCAGGGGAGTGGCACAACCAGCCAAAGAAGTTGCTTGAATTGATGACCGGGCTTATTGTTATGCATTCCAAGGAAGGTCTGAGGCTAAGGCATCAGATGCTATGATCACAGGTATAATTCTAGTCTATGACAGGATGGCCTGTGTACTGTTTGACCCAGGTTCTACTTATTCATATGTTTCTGTAAAATTTGCTTTGGGTCTAGATTTGGTTTGTGATGTCCTTGATTCCTCTATTCATATTTATACCCCGGTTGAGGAGTCTGTGGTAGTAACCCATATATATCGTACTTATCCTATAGTTTTTGTCAGTTTTCAGACTTGGGTAGATTTAGTTATTCAGGATATGTTAGATTTTGATGTTATTTTGGGTATGGAATGGCTGTCCCCGTATCATGTTGTATTGAATTATAATTCTAAGACTGTGATTGTAGAGATTCCGAGTAAGGATAGGCTAGAGTGGGAAGGTGTGTACAAGCCTAAGCCAGCGAAGATTATATCATTTGTCCAGGCTACGATGTTAGTGGGAAGGGGTTGTTTGGCCTTCTTGGCTCATTTACAGGATGTTAGGGTGGAGCCCTCTTCCATTGAGTTAGTTCCGGGGTTTTTTGTGTTTCAAGAGGTATTTCTGGTGGATTCACCTGGAATGTCTTCGGATAGAGACATTGATTTTTGTATAGACTTGGAGCCGGGCACTCGCACAATCTTTATTCCTCCTTATCATATGGCTCCAGCAGAGTTGAGAGGAACTTAAGACTCAGCTTAATGAACTGTTAGATAAAGGTTTTATTCATCCCAGTGCTTCAACTTGGGGTGCTCCAGTTTTGTTTATGAAAAAGAAAGATGGTAGTATGAGGATGTGTATAGACTACAGACAACTGAACAAGGTCACCATCCGAAACAAGTATCCCTTACCCCCGCATAGATGACCTCTTTGACCAGTTGCAGGGTGCATCTGTATTTTCAAAAATTGACTTAAAGTCAGGGTACCATCAGCTAAAGATCAAGCCTGAGAACATCCCTAACGGTATTCCAGACTCGGTATGGGCATTATGAGTTCCTGGTAATGTCATTTGGGTTGACCAATGCTCCAGCGACATTCATGAGCTTGATGAATGGGGTTTTGAAATTATATCTGGATTTGTTCATCATTGTTTTCATAGATGACATGATTTACTCCAAGAGTAAGGAGGAGCACACTGAGCATCTACGAATTGTTTTTGATATTTTGAGGCGCCAAAAATTATATGCCAAGTTTTCCAAGTGTGAATTTTGGTTATCTTCGATTACCTTCTTAGGGCATGTAGTGTCATAAAAGGGGGTGATGATGGATCCCCAAAAGACTGAGGCAGTTAAAGAGTTGGGTTCGTCCTAACTCGGTGACTGAGATTAGAGGTTTTGTAGGACTTGCAGGCTACTAATGCAGGTTTGTCAAGGATTTTGCGTCCATTGCTACTCATTTAACAAGGTTGACTCAAAAGGAGGCAACTTTTGTTTGGTCCGACACATGTGATGAGAGCGTCCAAAATCTCAAAACATTTCTTACTGTAACTCTTATTCTATCATTGCCGGTTGAAGGTAAGAATTTCATTGTGTATTATGAGGCTTCACATTTGGGTTTGGGTGCTGTGTTGATACATGACATGAATGTGATAGCTTATGCTTTAAGACAGTTGAAGCCCCATGAGAATAACTACCCAACCCACGACTTGGAGTTGGCAGCAATGGTCTTTGTGCTAAAGATTTGGAGACACTGCCTTTATAGTGTCAAGTGTGAGGTATTCATAAACTATCATAGCTTGCAACATGTATTTACTCAGAAGGACTTGAACCTGAGGCAGAGGTGGTGGATGGAATTGTTTAAGGACTATGATGTAACCATCCAATATTATCTGGGCAAGGTTAATATGGTGGCAGACGCATTAAGCCGGAAGGCGATTAGCATGGGCAGTTTGGCTTATTTGGGGGTGTCCAAACAACCCTTGGCTAGGGAGATTCAGGCACTAGAATCTAAATTCATGGATCTGGGCATCTCAGAATAGGGTGGAGTGTTGGCTATTATTAAGGTTAAACCCACGTTTATAGAGGAAATTAAATCCAAACAATTTCAGGATGCACAGTTGAATAAGCTTCAAAACAAAGTGATATTGAAGAATCTGAGAATGCCACGTTGGACGCTGGCGAGATGATGAGCTTCAGGGGGAGGATTTGTATTCCTAGGGTTGATGACTTGATCCAGAATATGTTGGCAGATGCTCATGGTTCACGGTATTTAATTTATTCGGGCGTAACCAAAATGTACCGGGACTTGAGGCAACTTTACTGGTGGCCTGGAATGAAACGGGACATAGATGACTATGTGTCTAAGTGTCAGAATTGTCAACAGGTTAAATATGAACACCAAAGGCCTGTGAGATTATTTCAGAAGATGCCCATTCCTGAGTGGAAATGGGAAAGGATAGCCATAGATTTTGTGGTGGGTCTTCCTAAAACCTTGGGGAAGCATGACTCCATCTGGGTCATCGTGGACAGGCTGACCAAGTCAACTCATTTCATTCTGGTCAGGGTGGACTATAACTCACAACAATTGGCTAAGATCTATGTTAAGGAGATGGTGAGACTGCATGGGGTACCACTCTCCATCATTTCAGACAGGGGCACACAGTTTACTTCTAAGTTTTGGGGTAAGTTGCACGAAGAGTTGGACACCCAACTCACTTTCAGCATGGCATTTCATCCTCAGACAGACGGTCAGTCGGAGAGGATGATACAGGTATTGGAGGACATGTTGAGAGCTTGTGTGATTGATTTTGGAGGTCATTTGGACTAATTTCTACCGTTGTGTGATTTCTCATACAACAACAACTATCATGGCACCCTTCTAGGCACTTTATGGGAGAGGATGTAGATCACCCATAGGGTTGTTTGAGGCAGATGATTTGTAACCCTTGGGTGTGGACTTGGTGAAGGAGGCTCAGGAAAAACTAAGGGGAATTCAGACTAAGTTGCTAGCAGCCCAAAGCAGGCAGAAGGAGTACGCAAATCGCAAGGTAAATGATATGGCTTTTCAAATTGGTGAACATGTACTGCTAAAGGTATCACCAATGAAAGGGGTAATGGGATTCAGTTGTTATACATTGATTAAAGATAGTTGGGGTCATGTCCTAGCTAACCATAGTCAATGTTAGTAGAGGCTTCATAGACAGTCAGTCAGTCAGTTGTATCATTTTTCAAATGAGTTGTATTTCAGATATAAAACTTCAGTTTATTACAGTGCTCTTCAAGAGCTCATCATATGTTTCAGCTTCCGCATAACATTCTTTAGTTTATCTATTTCTATTTAGTTGTTCATGAATTATGTCAGCAAGAAGGGTTATCTTAGGATCACTTATGGTCTCAGGTCCCGTGTTACGTCTAGGGTGTAGGCTCGAGGCATGACGGATCCCCAACAATCTCCCATTATTCGCATCAAACATAATTGGAGTTCCACACACAATAGTGCTTAGTGTGAACTCATCCATGCAAACCATCTTGGCATAAAATTTAACCACCTCAGCGTTATGCATCATGGGCAGAGGCCCTACAAACAGGTGCACCCAACGTTAGAACTTAAGAACCTCCAGCAACTCACAAATACCAGGTTCAGAAGACAAACTGGTATCAATCATGCGCCACTTAAGATCATGTTGCCCTGCATAGTATCTCTCAAGTCCAAGAACTTTTGATAGTTCTTTAAGTACTTGATAAGAAAAGAAGAAAAGGCAATAGAGTCAGATTCAGAAAGAGAGAAAGAGGATTCTTTCGAGTGAGAGGAAACTTTTGAAGGGTAAGAGGAAGGAACTTTAGCAGGAGTGGGAGAGGTTCATCATCAGAGATTCTTTTTTTCTTTGCCAAGCGACGATGCTTATTTGCCATGACAACATTATTTTTGGCATACTTTCTCTTACCCTTGGTAACTTAAGACGAAGAGGGGGGTCTGAGATTTAGGAGAGGGTTTCACCATAAACGAGGGTTTGGACTTAGTGAGGGTCTTTGATCCTTTAAGACCTCTCTTAATCTTAATCAGATGATCGCCTATAGGCAGATTGTCAGCACTCAAGTTCACATACTCATCAATTTTGAAAGAATCACTGAACTTTCTTTGGAAGGGGAAGGAGAAGCAACAGTGGGGTGGTCTTTAGTAGTCCAGTTAGGAGAGATCAACAGTGAAGATTCCCTCTGAGGAGGAGGAAGGGTGGAGATAAGTTGAGGAAAAAAGGGTTTCACTGAACTTCCTGGGTTTATGATACCGGCACCAAAAAGAAGGTGGAAGAAATGATTGTGGGGGAGACCAACATCTCAACTAGAAAACTAGGTGGAGCAAAAGGGGAAGATTTTAATAAAGTGTCGAGTGGAGACTCTGATGGATATCAACAGCAGTGGTGGAAATGGGTAATGTAGGGTCGATATTTTGGTCAGTGGAGTTGGGTTCAAGGATGGAAGAAGAGGAAGTTTGAGAATGAGGGGTTTCAGTAAGGGGTTCTGCGAGAATGGGGATGGTAGTGGTGGTACTGAGATTAATAATAGGGGACGGTAGGGGAATGGTCTCATCATTATTGGAGTAATCAATAAGGAGATTAGTAAGCTTTACGGGTGATCTAGGGTTAAAGGGGGAAGTATCCATAGCGGGAACGGGAAAAATGGGGAGAATCTTGGTGAAGGGATTGTGAGGAATAAAAATGGAGAAGAAGATTTGGATGATAAATAAAAGAGGAAGGAAATATTTGAGGGTAAATAATGGCAATCATGAGTAGAGGTGGTAAGGTGAAGAGCCATCTAAACACTCATTCCCTAGGGGTGTTAGTATGAGTGGACGCATCTATTGGTCCCACCATTTAAATTTTTGCACCCAAATTTGGTAAGACACAAAGTGATATGACATAAGGGTGGACATGGACCTGGTGCATAGAGGTATAGTATGGACAACCAAATGCAACACACATGGGAAGAAGAAGAGAATCGTACATACCTTTGTGAGCACCTGGTGCTTGAACTTTTGTAGTCATGTATTTCATACACAGAGGACACCAACAATAATATCATCTAATCCCATCCAACTTTTAATGTTTTGAGAGTAGGAGTGAGTATCTATAAAGATACCAAGACTGAGTCAGCTATCAAACACCATTTTTTGAATTAACAATTATAATACAACACTCTCTTATCGAGTTAGCCAAGAGATTATAAGCATGCCTAGATTGATCCTACTCTTCTCAAACACCTCTCTACCTAGAGCATTAGTGAATATGTCAGCAACCTGGTCCTCAGTATTGCAATATTTCATAAGGATATTCCCCTTCTCACATTGTCCCTGAGAAAGTGGTGCCTCACATCTATATGTTTGGTCCTTTTATGGTGAACGTGATTCTTTTCTATATTCATAACACTGTTGTTGTCACAAATGATAGGTATAATACCTATTTTTCCATCAAATTCCTCTAGTTGTTGCTTGATACAAAGCAGTTGAGCACAATATAAAGGTGCAGCCACATATTCAGCTTTTGCAGTTGATAAGGCCACAATGTTTTATTTCTTAGTTGCCCAAGAAATTAGATAGGATCCAATAAAGTGAGTCATTCTCAAAGTACTTTTCCTGTCAACTAAGTATTCAGCATAATCAGTATCAGCATATCACACAAGGTCAAATGAGTCTCCACCGGGATGCCAGAGGACCATGTCCTGAGATCCCTTCAGATTTCTAAAAATCTTCTTTACAGTCTTCAAGTGAGACTCTTTTGGTTTTGATTGAAACCTGGCATACAGACTCACACTATAAACAATATCTGGTCGACTAGCTATCAGGTATAGTAATGCACCAATCATTACATAATTCTTTATTTTAGTAATTAGAGTACCAGGTTCATCCATACCTAGCTTGGTGTTGGTTCTAATGGGTGTGTCATTAGTCTTTGAGTGGTCCATCTCAAACCTTTTCAACAGCTCTTTGATGTATTTCTATTAATGGATTGATGTTCCTGAAGGAGTTTGTTTAATTTGCAATCCTAAGAAGAATGTGATTTCTCCTATTATGCTCATCTCAAACTCACCACTCATCAGCCTGACAAACTCTTGAAACAAATATTTGTTTGTAGCTCCAAAGATGATGCCATCAACATAGACTTGAACAATTAACAAACTGCCTTCTTCCTTCTTCACAAAGTGTTATCTATCTTCCCTCGAGTGTAATCATGTTCAAGTAGAAATTTTGACAATCTGTCATACCAGGCCCTAGGAGTCTGTTTGAGGCCCTATAATTCCTTATCCAACTTGTACACGTGATCAGGATAATCATGGACTTCAAACCCAGGTGGTTGTTTCACATACACCTCTTCTTGAAGATACCTATTTAGGAAGGCTCTCTTCACATCCATTTAATGCAGAGTAAATCCTATGTGAGCTACAAAGGCTATCAACATCCTAATAGCTTCCATCCTAGCAACTGGTGCAAAAGTCTCATCATAATCAATTCATTCTTCTTGATTGAAGCCTTAAGCAACTAATTTGGCCTTGTTCCTGGTTATTTCTTATTGTCCATCTAGTTTGTTTTTGAAAATTCATCTAGTTCCAATGACTGTCCGATTTGGGGGACGAGGGACCAGGTGTCAGACCTTATCACATTCAAATTGACTCAACTCTTCTTGCATGACCATGATCTAATTAGCATCAAGCAAGGCCTCCTTGATATTGTTGGCCTCTATTAAGAAAAAATATGTTGAGAAAGCAAACATGTTTCTGAATTTGGATCTGTTATGAATCCCTGAATGCAGAGGAGTCAGAACATTTTGAGTACGATAAGAGCTTTTGTGTTTCTAGTTACTTGCTTGAATTTCTTCAGAATTGTGGGTTTCAAAAGTACCAGGTTACTGAGGAGAAGCAGCAATAGTTCTGGTGAAACATTTAAAATTCCCCCTATCAATGTGCCACAACGTAAGAGGTTGATTTATTTGCCTGATGCTCTTCAAGATCAACTGTTGTTTCTGTCTTAGCACCAGGTTGCCTGGGTTCAGTCTCTTCCAGATCATTTGCTGAATTTGGTGCTACTCCAATTCTATCTTCATATTTCTGCAGTAAACTACCTTTCTCGACCAAGGAGTTGATTTCATCGAATATAACATGAGAGCTTTCTTATACATAGCTAGTTCTCTTATTGAGAACCTTATATTCTTTGCTTTGAGAAGAATATCCAAGAAAGATTATTTCATCACTTTTGGCATCAACTTTTTCAAGGGCATCTTTACCATTGTTGTGTACAAAACACTTACAACCAAATGCCCTTAGATAAGAGATGTTAGGCTTCTCTCCCTTAAGTAATTCATAAGGAGTCTTTTCTAACAAGGGGTGAATTATGCATCTGTTAATGAGGTTACATGCAGTCTTTACAACTTCATCCCATAAACTCTTTGGAAGACCACTAGCTATTAGCATTGCCATGTCTTTCAAAGTTCTATTTTTCCTTTTAACTAACCCATTTTGTTGGGGAGTTCTAGGAGCAAAGAAATTATGATCAATCCCATGTTCATGATAAAATTCATGAAACTTAGCATTTTCAAATTCAAATTCATGATCCGATCTAATAATAGATATTAAATTAATTTTTAATTTCTTTTGAGCCAGTTTCACAAAAATGACAAACACATCAAAAGTTTCATCTTTTGTGCTGAGAAACATGGTCCAAGTGAATTTGGTATAATTATTTACAATCACAAAGACATACATTTTTTCTCCTTTACTGTGAAATCGCATGGGTCCACACAGATCCAACTATAGCAGTTCTAGAGTCTTGGAAGTGCTTACCATTTTCTTGGGCTTGAAAAAAGATTTGACATGTTTTCCTTTAGCACAATCATCACATAACACATCTTCCTTGATCTTTGACTTAGGTAGCCCTATCAGCAGGTCCTTTGTTGCAAGCTTATTGGGCAATGAGAAGCTAGCATGACCCATCCTTCTGTGCCATAAAATCGACTCATTCATCATAACATTTAGACATTTTAAGTTATCTCCATGAGGATTTATGATATCAGTTCTATACACATTCGTGTGTCTCATTCCTTTGAGAACTAGGTCTTTAATTTTGGCATTTTAACAACACACTCAATAGAGGTAAAAAGGACATTATTACCTTTATCACACATATGTGAGATGCTCAGTAAGTTGTTCTTGAGACCACGTACTAAGTAGACATTTTCAATAGCATATAACAATGTATTTCCTACTTTACCTATCCCAATAATTTCACCAGTCTTACCATTTCCAAAGTCTACATCTTCACCTTTAAAATTAGAGAGTGAGAGAAAGCTTTTTTTATTCTAGCCACGTGTCTGGAGCAAGCACTATCAAGATATCCTAATTTGGATCTTTCTCTCACTTTCACCTGCACATATAATCAAAGATTAGTCTTGGAAACCCAGATTAGCTTGGGGCCTTTTTTATGAGTGAAAGAGTGAATCTAATTTCGCTTAGCCTAACTAGGTAAAGTCCAATTTGAGTTATGCCTTTTATGCATGCCTTGTTCGTTTTTGTTTACATACTTAAAATTATTTTGAGAGGCCTTGATTTGAACATGACATTATCTTTGTAATGACCTTCCATTTCATAAGATGTACACAATTTCAATACTACAAGAGAGCTTTGAAAGGACTTATGAGTTTCAGGTTTGAATTTTATTCCATGTATGGTGGATTGAATGTCATGAATTTGAGTTAACAATATAGAGGATCTGGTCCACTTCATGTTGTGTTCTAACTCATCTTTAGTCCTTGCAAGACTTTCTTGCAATAATCTATTCTTATAAGTGATTTATTGGATATTCTTAGTCAATTTCTTGATATCATTTTCTAAGGATTCCTGAAGTATGGTTGCTTTACACTTGCCTTTAGAAGATAATTCCTTTAGAGAGTTTTTCAAAGAATAATTTTTTTCTTCAAGAATTTGATGTTCAAGCCTTAAAAATGCATAGTCACTCAAGAGTTGTGACTTGTCAGAGCATGCTGAGTAATAAGCATCAATAAGAATTGAAGACAAGGTTTCAAGTTTTTTCTTAGAGAAGCTAATGAGATCAGATTTAAGATCAAGAAAACATATCACAGGTTCTTTCTGTTTAGTTTCATAATCTGAGTCTGATCCATCCATAAGAGCAAGAATCTATTCATTATGATTTTTCTCTTGTTCATCATCATCAAATCAATAAAAGCAACCAGGGACAAAATATCCTCATTGTTAGATTTCACCAAGGCAAGTAGTGACTAATTTTGAGGACCATCATCATCAGATTCATCAGAAAAATCACTCATTACAACAAATGTCTTTTCTTACAGCAAGGTCAGCTTTCTGAGTAGTCATTTTTTTGTGAGTTAGAAGAACCAGGTCCCTTTTCTGATCTTTGTTTTTTTCTCTCATATTTTTCTTGTGCTCAGTGGCCTACAAAGGGTAAAAATTGATGAAGTGATATGGGCTCCCACACTTGTAGTAGAGTTGAACACGTGTCTCCCTATTTGTATTTCTTAAGGATCTTTTTTGAAAGTTTTGGCCGCTTTTGAATAATTTTTGAAATTTTTGAGTTACTAGAGCCATATTTTCATCTTCATAGTCAATGATCTCTGTAGCTTTGAGAACCAGGTTCTTCTCCTTTTTCTTTGAACCAATCTCATTTTCCTGATTCTTCTTAAGTTCATATGTAGTTAAGTTTCCAATGAGTTCTTTCATACTCAAAGTGTCCAGGTCTCTGGCCTCAATGATGGCTTTCACCTTACTCTTCCAAAATTCAGGTAACACACTCAGCAATTTGCAAACTGCCTTCCCAATGGAGATGAGTTCCCCAAGTGAAAAGATCTCGTTAAAGATTGTTGTGAACCTGGTGTGCATATCTTAAATTGATTCTCCTTTGTTCATTCTGAACAACTCATATTGTCTATTGAAATTGTTGATTTTAGATCTTTTGATAACAATGATACCTTCATGAGCAGTTTAAAGAGTATCCCAAATCTGTTTAGAAACACCACAAGAAGAGATTATATTATATTCATCACGACCAATTTTACATATCTGAATTTTCTTAGCCTTAATATTATTTTGCATTGATAGCTTGTTAGTATCATCCCATTCCTTTCTGTATTTAGGAACCTTATTCTTACCATCAACAGAGTCCTCCATAGGAATTGTTGGCCCTTCTAAAATCACACTCCAGGGATCAGGACTCTCGCCAATAAGCTAATCCATCATCCTATTTTTCTACCATCCTTAGTATTTATCGTTGAGGAGTGGTGGTCTGATTTGAGATGCTCCTTCTTGTGCAGTTGGCGGTGCTGCCATTTTGGATTCTTTTCAAGGAGTTATAAAAGACTTGCTTTGATACTAAGTGATATAATATAGACTCAACTGCAAAGATATAGGAACAAGGTTCCCATGACAGTAATCAACATGTAATGAAAAGAACACAATATTTTACGTGAAAAACCTTCTTTCTCAAGGAAGTAATGATCGCGACCTATATTGTGTAGAATTTTTTTAATTTCTTCACTAACTTCAAAGAGCTTGTTTAAGGTTACAACTCTGTAAATCAAGAACCTAACTTATAGCTCACTACACAACAATTTACTCCAATTGTTGAACAAAATATTCAGTCACTTCAAGAAGTTAAACCCGCTTCTTGTTGCAACCTCTTACACAAAAGAAGTCAAACCCACTTCTTGTTAAATAAAATCACTACTATACTTTGTTCAATAATAGAAAATATTACACTACAAATATATTATATTACAAAATTTTTAGACTGTCTTCACTCCAAGCTTGGTTCCAGTCTTGTCGTCTTGAACTCTTCTTGCTTTTGCCTCTTTTTATTCAAGAACGTTTTTTTTTCTGTGCAAAAAACTTCTGCCAGTTGTGCCTCTCTTTTTCTTTTATATGCTATTAAACTTATTCTTAGGGTTCCTTGTTGCCTGCCTGATATGCAAGGAAAGAAATTTTTTGTTGCGAGATCTTCAATATCACAATCTTGTACCGTGTACACTCCTTCCTTATATAACATTTATGCCGTTCTTACTTTGATTTTCTTCTTTACATGAAGCACGTGTACTTGACTTCTTTGCTTGTCTGTGGAACCAACCTGCAATCATTAGAAAAGTGAACATGGTTCACAGATGAACCTTGGTTCCTAGAAGCATGAAGGTTTCATATGTGACTGTTAACAGTTAGAAAAAAAACTTCATCAACGGTCTTCTTTAACTTCTTCAAGTTAGACTTTCATTATAACTAAAAGTGCAAGATAAAATAGTTTCTTCTTTAACTTCTTCAAGTTAGACTTTCATTATAACTAAAAGTGCAAGATAAAATAGTTTTAGGCAAAAATGAGCTAAGAAAAAATCTTCACTAACTGCGATAAACATATATGATCCACTAAAACTAAAAAAAAAATTAGTAGTAATTTTTTTGACTAATTTTTTTTACCATTATATACTAGTCAAAAATAATAAAGAACAAATAAATAAAAGAATTAAAACAAGAACGGGCTTTTTCAGATAGCAGATACTTTAATTTTAAGACTCGAGGCTTAGAAGAGAAAGGAAAGAAAATGCAAAATCTTTAAACTTTTATTTTGTTACTGAGAAATACATGGTCATGAATCAACAAAACGAAAACAAACATAAAACTTAAATTTATGAGTTAGAAACATTAAGCAAAGACCATAAAAAAATATGAGACTTTCACTGTTCACATAGTTAGGCTCAAAACATACTAACAAGGAAGGAACAAAATCATATTTTCATTCATCATCATTTAAATTACGAGAAAAGGTTCAAATGTTACCTCTTTCACGTTAAAAAAATAAATCAAAGCTGCTATTAATCTGCTGATTTTCAAGAGTTAGCAAATGCTAAACTCTTCTATGATTTGAACCGAAGCCAACAAACGGGAACCCAAAACAGCAAACTCGAAATTGTCTCCCCCTTTGAAGTTCTAACCTTTTTCTCTAACCTCCTCTTCTCTATATGTTGTTGTGTTGTTGCGTGCATTTTTTCTTGTGTTGGGTGTGTGTTCTCTCCGTCTTTTCATTTTGGCTGTGTACACTTTTGTTACTCTATCGTTCTCTATTTTTTTCTGTTTTCCTTTGTCTCTCCTTTTTGACAAGGGTTTTTTTCAATTGAAGTGATGGTATTAAATATAGATATTTATTTAGTTTGTTTAGAGTTGTCACTTGGAATCGAGTTATGGTGTTCCAAGTCACCTTTTTGAATCACTAATCAAAAAGAAATGACTCTTTATTTAGTTTACGAAAATAAAAGACCGGGTAAGAAATTTTGTGACCAAGGAGGAGGTCTGAGGTACCCCTCGAGTCCCTTGGTTGTAGCACAGTCATTTTTATCATTTATACTCACACTGTGGTAGAACCATGGGACTCGAGGAGTGCCTCTTACCTTTTCCTCGGTCAACATAATTTATTTTCCAGTCTTTTATTTGTGCAGACCAAAATAAAGAGTCATTTCCTTTTGATTAGGGATTCAAAAAAGGTGACTTGAAACACCATAACTCAATTTCAAGTGGCGACTCTGAAAAAATAAAATGATCTCTTTTCAATACTGTCACTTCAATTGTAAAAACCCTTCGATGAAAAAAAGGTATGTCATCTTTGACGACTCTGTAACTAAAATAATTTCTATTCAATACCGCCACTTCAATTAAAAAAAATTCTTCGTACAAAAAAGGGGTGACAGAAGTAAATAGTCTTAAACCCATATACGTTATAAAATTAAGGTACGAACTGTGAAAATATAATCATCCAAGACTTAGTGTCACTTGTACAAGAGCTCTCTAATATAAAAGAAAATCTAATGTATAATCCATCCATCTGTCTAAGAAATATAGAAACATAAATGAAACAGAGAGGAAGGTTGACCAAGTCTCTTGATGCAATGAGCTCACTACAACTCTGAACAAATGAAAATCTTGGACGAATCAGGATCAACGTGAATAACTAGTGTCAAGATCTACATTAAAAAAGATGCAGCAAAAGTAGTATTAGTACAAAATCACGTGTACTCAATAGGCATCATAGATCGACCAAACAAGAGTAATAACTACATCGCATAAAAAATATTAATAAACCTGCACACGGGAGAATCCCAAAAATCAATACAGTCGATAAGAAGCAAAATGAAGCAAGTAATAATGAGAAATGCAATGCAATACAATGATTCAGAGCTTTATAAATACAATCCAGTAATATTATATAAATTTAATATTTATTAATTTTTAAATAAAGATAAATTTTACATATTAAGATGTTGATATAATAAATAATGTTAATTATTTAATATTCAGAGCTTAATATAATATATTAATATTTAGATGTGTTTTCGATTTAAATATTACTATTTTAATTTTAATAAAAACAAATGAAACTTGAGAATACCAAACAGCAAAAGAGGATCAAATGCTTGGACATTGGCATAATCCATTCAGCTACGTGTAAATTAACAGTCACGAATTTGTAACGGAACCAAAACAATGAGTAGCCAGGATATTCTAATATTCCATTAGGAATTAATTAAAGAAAAAACATAATTGACTTCCCATCACCAAATTATAGATTGGGATGAATTGAATTTTTTTTGATTTATCTATTAATTAATTAAAGTGAAATGAACTGTTTCCGTATCCGAGTAACAATCTGCTAGTGTACGCCACGGCATGACGGCGTTTTCTTACGGTGGACCTCTAAATTTCAGTACCGTCACGAAAAACAATTGCAATTTATAGTCAAACCCAATTCACCTTCTTTTCTGCCAAAAAGCTTGGACGGGACCCTTCTCCATTCCACGCTTTTCCTAAATTCTGCATTCATCGCCGGTTGACATTGCAATTCATCGATCGCCGTCGCCGGTGTGCAGAAGGAAGAAGAAAAAAATCCAACAAATTGCAATTCTCCATACAATTTGTTTTCTCCCAGTTGAGCATCTTCAAGTTTCCAGGTGAATTCAGTGGTCCTTTATTTGAATTTCATGTCCTGATTTTTATGTGTTTTATTTATTTATGAGGTTTTGCACTCTCTCAATTTAGGTCCACTTTTCTTAGGTGATGTTTTTTTTTTTTGAACATTGTGGTACAGGGTATGGATGGAAAAACTTGGTTAAAGGTGGCTATTTTTCTATGCTTAATTGCCGTTTCAACTGGTAGAGGTAATCATGATTTTGATATAATTATGAATTACTACTAATTAGACTTGAATTTTAGTTTCCAGTGTAGTATGTTTAATTGGATGTTTTGCTATCAAATTAAATGTGGCTATTTTCCATACTTAATTGACTTTCTTCCAACTACAAGGTAAAATCGTTACTATGAGTTATTTCTATTGATTATAATTTTAATTTGCTCTATGCTTAGTATAGTATGTTTTCTTGGATGGTTTTACAATCCAATTTAAGGTGGCTATTTTTCTGTGCTCACTATTGTTTTTAACTGGCAGAGGTGATTATGTTGTCCACTATTTATGAATTTATTATACCATTGATTTGATTTTTACTTTTCTAGGTGATATATATGTATTATGTTTTATTGGATCAGTGTTGCAATCCAACTTTACCTAATCGTGCATAGGAAAAAATGTGTCAGCTTTCATCGTGGCATGTGAAATTTCGGTTTTGAGTTTAGTCAAGCTTAGGATTTTGTGTTCAGCTTCAGGTGCTTACTGATTTTTGAATAGCTGATAAATTATAGTAGGCGCCATGTGCTCATTTATGGAGATAACTTTGATATAACTTATTAGTAAAAGGTCTCACTCCCTCTATTTCCAATTAAATGTTCGTCTTTTTATTTCCATGCAAAATAATATCCACTTCTTTTATTTGTGCAAAAGAAAGAAGTGTTTGGATAGCTGTAGCTTTTTGTTCCTTTTTTCCTTTGAAGTTTTGTGAGTGGAAGTAGGTTTTTCTCATTGAAAAAGTGTCTTAAAGAACTTCAAACAAACAACAGTTCTCAAAATAGTTTTACTTTGGATCGCTTATTTCTCGAAAGTTTTAACTGGACCACTTTTAACTTTATTTATCCAACTATTTTTCTACAGTATCCCAAGAAAACAAAAAATGCGGTATATGACTCATCTAATATTAAACATCTTAAAGTTTAACTCTTCTGTTAATCTCTGTGCAAAGCCAAACTAGGACACTTTTGAAACAGAGTGAGTGGGAGAAAACGATTGAGATAGGCGTGGTGGAGCTGTTAAAGAGGAATGCAAACGCTGATAGGTCTGCTGTATGTTTAGACGTGGGAACTTAGTCTCCGCTTAGTGCAAAGTGCAAACTGATCAAGACTTTTGTCACCAAGTTATTCTAAGAGTTATTTTACTTATATATGTATGAAGTGATTTTTCTGTTAACACCGTGCTCTTTATGATTCTCGCCATAAACTGATCTTGGACTTGGTTGACTACCGTTAACACAATTTCTAGATAGCTTACAAGTATTTTGGCTTCAGAACTCAAAGTGAAGGCCAAGAACAAGCATCATGCAGCTATCTATAATCACACCCTTGCCACCATATTAGTGGAATATGCTTCAGCAGTAAGTTCTGAATACTCCCTTACATTGTAAAGATTTTTTTCCAAATTCTATCTGGATCTATTGTAGTTTCTGGGCCACAACAGTGGCTATATTCCTCTATGACAGTGTAAATGTTCTGTATTTAGAACCTTGGAGGCTTCATCACTTGAGTTGAAAATTAATTGTATTAAATATTTTATTAAGATTAGTAAATGCTTTCTATGTAGTTTTAACTTCTATATTTCTGGAACTCCTGTCCTTTCTTTTTCTGCACTTTGAATTTGCAGTTAATGCACGAAATTAGCCAATTCAGTCTGCTCCTTTAATGCAGTAATTACTTTACATTGTTGACTTATATTTGATATCAACTAGACTATAACCAAAAAGTTCCCTTTCATTTGCAGGTCTATGTGTCCGATTTGACGGAATTATTTACCTGGACATGCTCAAGATGTAATGATTTAACTAAGGTATTCTATATGGATCATCATCTAACACTCTTCATGTGAAAAAAAGCTTCATATAAATATGACACCATAGTTTTCATATATGATTGGTTTGTTCAAGCCTTCATTATTAAGTTGTTTCGTATGTGTATTTCTTTTTTTCCTTGAGCAGGGATTTCAAATTCTAGAGCTCATTGTTGATGTGCAACGATGCCTCCAGGTGTGTATTACATTATGCAGAAGCAAGCCTGCTCTTAATTAGACGCCCTACTTTGTGATCTAATACTCAATGCCTATTGCAGGCATTTGTCGGTGTGGCACAGGATCTTAATGCCATTGTTATTGCATTCAGAGGCACTCAGGAAAGCAGGTTTGGTTACCACTTGTTCACTGCCCCTTACTTTATTATCATTATTGTGCAACACTAAATTTGGTGTACGGGGAATGTGTAGTTTCATGGTTAAATAATCATTTACGTTAAAATGGATGTCTTCATGGGAAAACCATTCTCTTGAAAGGAATAATGATATGCTACTCTCTAAATCCTGTGAACCAAATGAAAGTCAGTAAGAACTTCATGACTGAGGTGATAAAATCATGTTAAGTTGTAAAATTAATAGAGAAAGTTGTACTTCTAAGTACTTTGCTGGCCAACTGTCTGGGTACAAGTTGGCTATTCATATTCCTTGCGAATTTGTTATGTTGAAAACGATAACTAGATCTAAACCACCTTTTACGATGTTGTGGATTCATGCACCAATGTGGGTGTATAACTAACTACTGTTCTCCAGCTTATTTGTTGCAATAAAAGAGGCAGAGACGCTATTGATAAAATTAGCTGTCCATGGGATATTTGGCTTTAGTTTTAATTGATGGTCTTGACATGTAAACATTTTCTTAGTATCTACTTTCAACCTGAATAGTCCTAATCAATGTGAAATGTGTTTGTAAAATGTACTGAGGCAAGGCAAAGCCTAATTTCCTCTAGCAGTCAGGTAGGGAGAGGTGGTAACGCCTATGAGATCTGCAACTTTTGGCATGCCTGAGGTCATGCCTCAGGTTTGCACCTTAGAGGGTTGTTTCTTGAAGAAAAAACGAAAAAGAAAGTAGAATATCAAAAGAAAGGATAATTTAGTTGTTGAAGCTCATTTTAGCAAGATGTTTAGAAGGGATAACTTAGTGATTGAAGCTCATTTAAGCAAGCCACATCATCTGTGCGTGTCGAGGAAAAGCCAAATATTTTGTGATCCGTTTGCATAAAAGTAAAACATGAACCAAACACCACCCAATTTTCTAGGTTTCTTCTACATTTTTCTATTTATTTCTACTGGAGACATTAATTATTAGTAGAATAAGAAAATGTCAACCTTGGACATTGGGCTTCCACGGCCTTATCACAAGTGAACCACCCACCGTTTGCTTCAAGACATTTTCCCTGATAAAATAAGATTCAGTCATTATGGAATTTTCTAAGCACCAAGGTACTTGTGTACTTGGCTACTTATAGTTATGCTTTAACTGGTCGTGATTTTGGTTTCGAAACTTTTTTGAGGAGATTGAATGCCTTGACCAAATAGATTATGAATGTTGGTTTATAACTTGTGAATCAGGAGCTGATGATGATGCTGCCTGCTTGGATCGGAATTCTGTTACTTTTTTTATGGGACAATTTTATAAATGGGAGTAAAAAAGAAGTTGACTGGAGCTTTCAGATCTAAGTTGTGAAATGTTAAGACTCTTCTTTTGTTTGTTGATGTTCACTGTGACCAAGTTTAAAATATTATAAGCCCTGATCAATCTCCTCAAGTTTGTGATGCAATATGCATTATCCAAATTACTGTATAGGAAATGAAGCTATATGGTCTCTGGCTGCTGTGATTCAACATATTTGATATAAATTTCATGTTTGAATTTTTTGGTTACAGCCTACAGAATTGGATTGAGGATCTATACTGGAAGCAGCTTGATATATCTTATCCAGGAATGGAAGGTGCAATGGTGCGTGTATGACGCTAAACCTCTTCTGCTTCTATTTTGATTTTTAACCTTTTTTTCTGCGTAATTGCCATCTCTGCCTCTTTCCAGGTGCATCATGGATTTTATTCTGCTTACCACAACACGTCATTGCGTCCAGGAGTGCTAAGTGCTGTTAAAAGAGCGAAAGAGTTGTATGGAGATATGCAAATTATAGTGACCGGGCACTCAATGGGAGGGGCTATGGCTGCTTTCTGTGGCCTGGATCTCACCGTATGCACTAAAGACTTGCCACTATTTTTTACAAAAAATCGTTGTTTACATGTTTTGACTTGCCATTTAAAGAGATAGGTCTTGTCTTTAATATCACTGAATTGCGTATCCCTACTGACGGATAAATGCGGTTTTCCTCAACAAAGAAAATATTTTTACATGTCTTGTGGACCATTTGCCATATAATGCATGAAATATTCTCCAACTCGCACTTAATGGATATATCATCTTCTTCCAGGTGTATCTTGG
The DNA here is from genome assembly GCA_003996215.1 of Jaltomata sinuosa. NCBI lineage: Eukaryota > Viridiplantae > Streptophyta > Magnoliopsida > Solanales > Solanaceae > Jaltomata > Jaltomata sinuosa. The sequence goes on along the minus strand of QJPP01001966.1, from coordinate 550,378 downwards.
ATGCCAGAATATTTCGGTTATGACATTTGGACAACCACGAGTTGGCAATGCTGCATTTGTGTCCTACTACAGAGAACGGGTCCCCAATACAATTCGTGTTACAAATGGTCATGATATTGTGCCTCATTTGCCCCCTTACTATCACTACTTCCCTCACAAAACTTATCGCCATTTCCCTAGAGAGGCAAGTTCCGCAACTCAAAACCCTGTGGTGCTTGATTTTGAACTACTCAAGTTTAACGATGTCTTGAAGTGCATGGATAGTTGTAAGGAATGATCTCTATACGTAGAATATCTTGATTTTTCAGTGCTGTGAGCTAATTCAAAAATTCAAATCTCAAGAATTTAAATTCGTTTAGCTATTCAAATTTACATGTTAATGAGAAATTGTGAATCTTTCTCTATTAACCAACTTTCTGCATCTCTGAGAATTTTATGCAAGTAGAAATTACAGAGAACTAGATCAGAAAAGTTCTCCGTATTTATTAAATACAGAAAATACGTTGAAATGGGTGTTAATGAGTACATTAAAGCGAAGGGCATCAATAACTGTATTTTTTCTGTAACTTCTGCACTAATATGATACATATGATAGAGACTCATGGCGATAGTCTTGCTCATTGAGAGCATTCAGACTATGTTTAGACAAATCCAAGTGACTCTCTTTCTGTCTTGGTTCGTGGTTGCATATATTGACTGTGAGATCTTGAAATTGCAGGTCTGGCTTTATGAACTTGGCTATGGAAGTTTAGTTTATACAGTTGAAAAGGTCTGCGATAATTCTGGGGAGGATCCTTCATGCAGCAGGTAAAGTTTCTCTTTCATGTGTTCAGCAGTAATATATGCACTGGATTTCTTCAAATTGCTTTTCATGCCAGTTAGATTAAGTTAAACTACAATGCAAACAGTGGAAAATGCTTATGGCAAATCATAACCAGTTGAGGTCACACTTGGATCCCTTTATAAAGGATTATGTCAAAAATGCTGATACATCTTACAACTTTCACTAGTCAAATAAGGAGCAATTTGACAAAAAAAAAAGAGAAGAAAAATACATTAAATTAAATTCTAACAAGAACTTTTTAAAGCTGTAAGTGGTATGTGAAACACAACCGTACAAAATTGTGATGATGCAATAATAGTCTCTCGCTTTTCTTTTGTTGATAAAAAAGCAAAAAAGTGAAACCATTAAACACTGATATTCATTTCACTTTGTAGAAAATTGAGTAAAAATGTATTTTTTTTGAAGTTTAATCCAAAGAAGTTCAAATGGAACTTGACGTGGTAAGAGAAGTGGTGATTTTACTGCTGCCATGTTGTAACGAAATGAATCTGTAATCTTGCTGGTAATATAGGATCCAGCAAGAACATTTTTGGATTAGAAACATGTCGAATCTATATCTTCGTAGTAATTCACAACTGACTGAATTTTACTAGAGCTGTTGGCCTCTTTGTAACTTGATCAAATCTATGTAGGTCGGTGAGCGGCAACAGTATTAAGGATCATTTGAGATATTTTGGTGTAAAATTATCATGTGATGTATCGGCCGGATGCAGAATAGTGATGGATAGTGGTCTAGCGGCGTATCACATAGCAGACAGCGATGGAAATGTCGTCTTCTCCAGAGATATATCTTCTTCTGTTTTGAGAATGAATGTGGAGTCTAGTGAGGAAGGGAGATCGTTATAGAGATTAATTGGTATTACCACTTTGGCTCTCTAAAATTCGTGAGAGCTGAAGCAGAGTTTCCCACTTATGGCTTAAATAAATAGGAAATTGTATAGCTAGTCAAATTATGCAGTTGTGTCCTTTGCTTGGAAGGACGTCATGTATATAGTTCCTTTTCTTTAACTTTGTTTTTGTTACTTTTACATCTCATACATGTAAATAAAAAAAGATATTTGAGTATTATTCATTTATTTGTCATATATTATTATATATTCTGTTACTTCTTAGAAATAGGTAGATGCTCAGAAAATGACACAAATTGGATTCCCAAATAACAAACTATAACCCAGGATTGGATATATAACTCTCTTTTTTACTCCAGCCAAACTAATTTATAACATCCTTTTTTCTCTGTCTGTTTGGGATGTTTCTAACCATTTTTGCATGTCTTTCTTTTCAAGAATTTAAATTCATTAAATTGGTCAGATTTTAAACATTGATGCGGCGTTCTTTTTTTTATATGAAAAGAAAAACATTTGTTCTTTCACTAGCACTAATATACATAATATAAAATGGGATGAAGGGAATATTTTATTTTATGAAGGGTTGGTGGAGATTCTTAATAATGTCAAGAAGACCAACAGAACCAAACTATTTTCATAATTTCAAGACTGGAAAAAGAATGGGAATGGTCAAACCTTTTCCTTTTTTCAGTCACAAGCATTTGACAACAATTTAAAGAAAATCCCCATCACAATACCATAAGAGAAGTAGATTTTGATGGAATGGGACATAAGCAGAACAGAGTAGTATATCAGTCATCTGAAAACAGAACAAATATGTATACTTAAGCTGGAAATTACAATAGGCTTAAAAAAGCAAGGATTAAACTAATAAATAGCCCCTCTTCCATTTTCCCATGCCTCCAGTTTAATCTGTCTTCGAATCTGTAGTTGCTGATGTTTCAGTTGCATTCTCCTGCAAAATTCAGAAATATTGACACTTGTTTCCATCAACAAATGCTAACATTATGAACATGGGAATAAGGCGCTTTGAAAAGAGAAAAGAAACTATGGGTTAAGAGTCATTTTCTATGTAAAAAGAACATATATTAAGTGAGAATTAATCCCTAGTCTCAGGGATAAATAACTTAGTATCCCTGTACTAGTTAACACCATTTAGCCTTTTGGTACTATGTAAAAAGAACATATATTAAGTGAGAATTAATCCCTAGTCTCAGGGATAAATAACTTAGTATCCCTGTACTAGTTAACACCATTTAGCCTTTTGGTACTATGTAGATAATATTATATCAATTCTAGAAAATATATACATAAAATATCTAGTTTAATGGAGAGATCACGAATTCACGTGTCCCATATATTAGCTATAAATTCGCCCCGAGTTGTCTGGCTGGTGAGTAAAATAATTTATGGAAAAAACAATTCGGATAGTGATTTGACGATACTTTTTAGCACTAAAAATTTATAATAATGTTTAGGGGGTCATTTGGTTCAAAATACAATTTATTATGTGATTTGTTAGGTAAGCAGGGATTAGTAATATATGAATTGTAATGCAATGATTAATAACGTAGTAATTGTAATGCATGTATTGTTTGTTGTTATATGTTTGGTTTATTGTATTACAAGAATTAGTTTTGAAGATCATGAGGGCATTCTTGTCATTTAGCTAGGTTAATTCATGTATTACTACTTAGTTGGCCGTGATAGTGCAGTGATTCTATTCCTCCCTCAAAAAATAATTTCAATGAGTTCATAACTTTCACTAAATTTTTTTATACTTAATTCACATTCTATCCCGATTATATAGATTCTTGAATAACTTATACATTAAAGTAGCAACCAAACAATGTAATACTAAATTTTAATTTGCCCCACCAGCCAACAAATAATGTATCAATAATGCTTGACTTAATTACAATGATTAATTCTTCCAACAGCCCAACCAAAGTACTAATATGAAGCGACATCATTTTCTCCCATTTGTTAAAAAAATGACTTTAGCACATTAAAAATATTTTCCTAAAAAGTGACTTTTCTCATGCTAAACACTAAATTCTGAAAAAGAAAATGATAAAAGGATTTTACATTTTATATTTCAAGTTCCATACCTCTTTTGGCTTTTCCTCTGTCTCTGGTTTATCAGAATCCTTGGCAGTTTCTGGTTTAGCAGCATCTGTGGCCTCAGAAGCAATGGTAACTTCTTCCTTCTCTTTCTCTTCTTCAATTGCCTTGATGGTCTCCTCTATGGGTTAAAAAAATGCATATTAACATCAGTAAGGAAACATATATAGATGTAAAAGGTTCAAATTCTAATAAACATAAAGTCCTTGATCCCCTGTTTACTTAGAAACCACATAGTGAAAAAATATTACAAATTTTTACTGTCAGAATATATATTTGACAATTTAAAAGCCATCAAAATTTCATGACAAAGATAAAGTAATTTGAAAATAAAGTCTTCAAGATTTTGATAAATAGTTATTGAAAATTAACAAGTTTTGCATTTTAAATGATTGGAAAATGAACTTTTTTGAATTTTGGAAGCACAAAAGGACAACAACAATAACATACAATCCCATAAGTGGGGTATGAGGGTGATATGTTTGCAACCTTACCGACTCAAATGAAAAACATCAAAAAACAAGCATGTAAAACAAATACAACTATACAAGAAGCACAAAAGAAACAATTTTCTCCCCCAAATTTAACAGAAAACTATGATGAAAAGAATGAACAAACCAGTTTTCTCTTCTGCTTTAATCTCTTCAACTGATTCTTTCTTCTCTACAACAGCAACAGCAACAGCAGCAGGGGTTGTTTCATCATTTATATTCTTCTTCTCTTCAGGTTGAGATTCTACAACTTTTTCTTCTTTCTTTTCAACAACCTCATCTTCTTTTGCTTTTTCCAATTCCACCATTTCTTTCTTCTCAGAGTTTTCTTTAGCTTCTTCTTCTTCCACAGCTACCACTTTTGGTGCAATTACCTCCTCCACCTTAGCTTTAACCTCCACTTTTTCATCACTTATTTTCACAATTTCTGCAACCCCAGATTCTCCATTTTCAGTTTTCTTGACATTTTCTTGAGTTTCGCCCTTTGTGGAGTTTGATTTAGAACTCAATGATCTCTTGTTCTTTGGAATGGTGGCGTTCTCTGTTGCAACTGCGTGCTTTGATTCCCCACAACCCATCTTTTATTATTTTCAAGGATTGAAAAAATAGAGAGAAAGGGTATTGATATTTTCTGTTTTCCTTTGATTTGGATTCAAAGGAAAAAGAAAATTAGATAGAGAAATGGAGAGGAAGATTGAAGGAGAAAATTATTTGCTCTCTCTTTTCTTTCACCCTTTGGTTTTTTTCTTGGGGGGCCTTGAGGTTTCTATTATAATAATTGACAGAGGAACCGTTTTTTCCGTTGGCTTTTCAAGGTTGAGAATTTGCACTGTTTTTTTTTCGTTTTTTTTTAAAAAAGATGTCCAATGGTATATTCTCTTGCCAAAATTTGCCCCGTGGCTAACCATAAGAAGCGAATTCAAAATTTAAAGTCAATCATATCCAATTTACTATATATATGCATTTTTTATTTTCTTTTCATCTATATATATGATCTGAATCAAATGTTGTGGGTGCGATCATACCCGGATAGCTTAAATATGTTTATGTCCATACATGTTATATCATTTCAAAAAAAAAAACAGAAATTATTAAAAATGAAAGATGTACTTCACAATATATTTTGTTATTTTTCGTCAAATTTATTTATACTATTTAATAAGTACATTAATATGTAACAACTACTTGGAAATATGGGTATGAATTAAACTAATTAGTAGGAGTAGTTGTTTTGTTTGAAAGGGCCAATTCATGCATGCAAAGAAAGGACTGTTGCCGGCCTTCTGAAAGTGGACATAAATTTAGTTTATGAAACTAAAGTTGAAACATCCGCTAAGCTTTTTCTTGTTAGCCTATTCATTTTTCTTCTATATAAACCAGTTGTCAATTTTCAGTGAAAATGGGGATTTAGCACATTACAAATTTATTTTTAGTTTTATGATTTTTTTACAAGAAATCTTTATATTTTACATATAAGAAATTTTATTTTTACGCATAAGAGATTTGAAAAGGCCATTTACTTAATTTCAAATTGTAAGTGGCTTTTTTACTTCATTTCCTCTGTCAATTCTCTACTGCATTTCCTATTTAATACTAGATACAAAAATTCGTGCAAATACGGGCTCAATATATGTTACTTTTTTATTTTTAATTTGGGTGAAAATCGTTTACACCCTCGAACTTTGCTTTAAAAATCAAACACCCCCATCAACTTTGAACAATAATCATTTTCCCCCCTTTATCCTAATTGATTTTTTTAAATGCCTATTTTGCCCTTGTATTATCAAACTTTATATCTTATACTTTTTTGTAATCACAATTTTTATTTTTTAAAATCTATATAACATATGTTGTATAAATATATATATATATATATATATATATATATATATATATATTATTTCTTAGATAAAAAAAGAAAATTGAAAAACACTAATTGAGTATGTAAGTTAATGACATTTCATAATAAAATAAATGAGCAAAATAAAAAATATTAATAATAATCAAAACTCTAATATCTAATTATACAAGTAAAAATAACAGGTAATTATAAAATTAAATGATTGTTGTTAATAAATTTTAAATTATAATTTAGAAAATATTTTATTATTGACAACCAAAACTCATTTATCTATATAGACATTAGAGAATAACAGAGAGAGAACTTAAAAAACATGCATCTATATACATAATTACATATGCCCGTTTGGTCATAAGAATTTTTCACTATTTTTCAAAAAATTATTTCACTTTAAATTATTCAAAAAAAAAATATTGTTTGGCCATAAAAATTTCAAATACAACTTGAAGTTGTATTTGAAAAAGTGAAAACACCTAAATACTTGTTTTTACTTTTTTCTATTTCACTTTTTAGTTGTATTTAACACTTTGAATTCTAAAAAGTCTTTCAAAAAAGGTATGCCCAAACATAACTCCAACTATAATTTTTTTATTTTCATGACCAAACGCCCACTTAATGCATATAATATAAAAATATCAATTATAAAAAATAGCATTAGATTTTGTGATTAGTGTAAAAGGATTATTTTATTAATAATGTTAATGAATTTAACTAAAAATAGTAAATACCTAGGTTAAGAATATATATATATATATATAATATAAAAAGATATTACATAAATAAAAAATTAAAAATGTTAAGGGTAAAATAGACATTGCATAGGATAAAGGGGGGAGAACGATTATTATTTAAAGTTGAGGGAGGTGTTTGATTTTTAAAGCAAAGTTAGGGGGCGTAAACGATTTTCACCCTTTTTAATTTATGTGATACAAATATAATTTGGAGAGTCAATCAATTTTTTTTGTACGATTTTTAAATATTTTAAGTTGTTAATTATTGTGATTTATAGTTCTTTTTACATCATTTTCAAATAATATATGTTACTTTCTATGTCCCAATTTTATGGGTAAAAACTACCCCACACCGGGTGTTTACACCAAATCAATGGATGCACGACATGTGTTTGAATATATACAACTATCACTTAACCATGGTTAATTGATGTATATAACTACTTCATTAAATCACTTAACCATGATAAGTTGCATTGATTTGGTGTAAATACCCGGTGTAGGTAAGTATTTACCCAATTTATGTGACACTGATGAAATCTTAAGAGTCAATCAAATTTTTTATGTCAAAAGGGAGGAATTAATTAAAATGACCAAACCTAAATGCCAAAGCATGCATGTTGACCTACTGCCTGCTTTGGCATCCAAACTCCCTCCAGCAACAAGTACCACGTAACTCTGTCCGTCAAGGTTAGAACAAATTGAAGGAATCACCTACTTGATTCTTTAACCCACTTCATTGACTACTAGGGTACACCTTGGTTGCTGTAATTATAATATGACAGTAACATGATGTAAAGGAGTATCAGTTGAAATTTTTCTCTTAATTAAGCAATTTTATTATGTGAACGAACACGAGGGCAATGACTGGAAGGTGGAGCCAGTTAAATAAATTTGAAGATCAAGACTTTAAACGTGAGGACCAAAAGTTTGTCATAAAATGAGTTTTAAGAGACTTGTTTTTGACTACTAAGAGGTAGAGTTAAATGTGAAGTTAATTCCAAGAAAAGACTTCGTTTAACTCAACGTACCATCAATTATATATTTCCAAAAGATTAATATATAAAAACAGAATTGAATTTGTTTTCATTAAAGAGAAAGCAACACTTGTATTAGGTTAACCATATAGTCGTCTTCCCCTATCTCTATTAGTTAAAAATTCTCATTATATATCTTTTCCTTGTATATTTTTCAATCCTTATCTTCTTGTCTCTAATATGGAGCCGGTACAAACGTAAAAATTTCCAAGAAGCATCTTAATGCAATTAGGATATTGAATTACGGACCGAATCTTTTATACGTATATATCCTAGTACAAGAAATGATGCTTGCACATTTGTACACTGTGCTTGAAAAGTTGGACCATTCAATTCGTTAGATTTGTGGATGCTCTACAAGAATTTACACACGATAGCTTTCTTAAAGAACGATGTTTAACTTTGACCCTATTAAAAAAAATTGTACAGAAAAAACCTTTAGCAAAAACTTTTCCTCCACCACCTTCTTCTCCTTTTTCATTACCGTTCTTCTTCTTCTCATTTTTTCTCCTTTCATTGCTTATTTGTGGTCAAAATTGAGTTGGGAATGTTTCATTGAATTTATATTTTCTAGTCCTTAATAATGTGAATTGACTTGATTGGAGAAAATTGAAAACATCATTGTTGGATTTTGTAAAGTTTGGAAAAAACTTTTGAAGAAAACAAAGTAGATCTATTCATGTTTAAAGGTTTAGGTTGAATCTAATTATCGAAAATTATTGGGATTGCTACTAAAAAAGTTGTATATCAAATTTGAAGTTATTTGATTTTTAAGCAAAAATGTATTAGTAAATTTCTACACAACATGTCATGACTTATGATGATGACAAATCACCAGGATTTCAGCCACGAATACTGAAAAAATTATGCTGATCCATTAGGATTTAATCATTGTATTGGGTAAGGACCCTCGAGAGTGTCAGGAGACCTCTCGTAGGAACGAGTTGCGCTATGGCTACGTAAAACAAAAGGTTCAGGGAGTGAAGTCTTGCTGGAAGGTTTACCGAAGGAAATCTCTTCGAAAAACTCGGATGACGTGGAAGAAAGAGATAAGGGGACAAGTGCACCAGACTTGTCAGGTATGTGAATGTCACGACCTAAACTGCCGCGAGTGGTGCCCACACTAAATCCCCAGTGGGAGAATCACATACCCAAGCCAACACTTAAACAAAACTAAGCAACTAAAAATCAGTTTGCATTAAATAAGCCATGATTCACATCTAAAATAGTTGACAAAAAAACTTGCGGAATGATCCCCTAGAACCTGAAAGTCATGTACCAAAATATCTAAGATAGTCTAGAATACAGGAATGCAACCCCAAAACAAAGAGAATCCGAGTCCTAACAATCGACTAGAACAAGTAGATGAATCCATGGTAGCCCGGAAGAAGCAACTCACCCTTAGATTCAGAAAGCGTCTATATCACAACTGAGATCGCGCAGCCACCACCAGAATATGCCCTGTACTCAACAAACGAAGAGCAAGTGCAGTATCAGTACACAAAAATGATAGTGTACTGGTAAGATCATCGGTTAGCTTCAAACATACGAAATATGAACATATAATTATAACTTAGTAAAACAGGACAAACATGTATAATCCAAGTCAGTGAATATAAGCAAGACTCTCAGTCATCAAACCTGACTTAACAACCACATAAAACAAGTCCAAGAACCACAACAATAACCCATATAAGATTCAACATACCATTCAAGTTACCCGGACCATCCAAGGATCCTGTAACGAAAGGGGCCGTCATTACGGGTAATCCATTCGTGCCAAGTTTTAGAGTTAGCAAATTGTGGGTTTGAGAGTTTAAAATTCTGGGCTAGGTTAGCCTCGACCGAATTTGGAGTGAGGTATAGTCTAGGGAAATTCGAGTGAGGATTGAGTTAGATGTCTTGATTTGAGCTAGTTTTCCATGTACCTAAGATATAAAGGAGTCTGGGAGACTTTTCAAAATTGAATTTGGGTAGGTAGAACTCCCGGAATCGAGGTTGATGTGAAAAGGTTATTTTGGATCGTCAGGGGAACCAAGTGTATTATAAAATGGACTAAATTTTGGAGTTTTCCGAGCATTCTATCTGTGACGAGCGTAACGGCTCTGCCGTGGTGACCTCCGCTATAGCGGAAGAAAATACCACTATAGCGGAAGTCAAGACGGTCAACCTCCACCATATCAATTGACTCCACTACGACGGTACCGCTATAAAAGAAGCCGACCGCCATAGCGGAGCGCGACGAGATTTAATGCAGAAATTTCCCCAAAACAGTTCAGTTTTCACAAGTTCATTTTGGAGAAGAGCTAGGGTGATTTCAGGCAATTTTCCTACATTCTTCGTCGTTTTTCTTCCCTAAGATAAGGTTTCTACTCCCCGAACTCCGTAATACTTTTTCTATGCGGTAGAATTACTAGGAGAGGACTTGATAAAGGGTTTGGAATGACTTAGGGATGATAGAATCCGGGGGAAAAGGGGGATTCTATGGGTAGAAGTTCTTGGGTATTGCTAAAGTTACTGTTTTATGATCATGTGACCTTAATTTCCTAATTTTAGCGATAAAAATGGTAGAACTAGGTGAATTAATGGTGGGAAATCCCAAGAAGAGGATGAAATGATCATGGATAGCCTGGGGTTTAGGATATCATAGGTGGCCTGGGGTTTAGGATTTCTACGTAATTTGAGTAAATTTTAGGCCATAAGGATTAATTCTTGGTTATTGTGTATTATTTTAGACCAAGAACCGGCAAGAACTTCGGAAAATGGGAAAGCTCCGGTTGAGTAGAGCTTGGATCATTTTGAGGTAGGTAATAGTTAACGATTTCTGTAAATATTGTATATTTGTGTACTCTTATCTAAGTATTGGTATGAGATGCATTGCTTAGGGAATTCTTTAGGAATGTCTAAGGATCCTGTTTTACAGTCTGGTGAATTGAACTGTGTGTTTGCTTGTTGGTTTACAAGTTGATTATTCATTATTGTGACTGTGGATTGATTGACATTTGGCTGGCTCGGGTACCACGCCTGGTACGGAATAACACTAACGGTTAGCTCGGGTACCACACCTGATACGGGATATACTAACGGTTGGCTCGGGTACCACACCTGTTACGGGTTTACTTTACTGCATTTGTTGCATTGATATTGGTTGCATCGTGACATTTGGTATTTGGTTCTATGAGTGGACCGGGCTGTGTTATTGAACTGTGATAGTTGCTCATGGTCCTTGAGTATCCGGGAATATGGTTATATCTGATTGAGTTGGTCTTGGTGTAGATCGGGTTGTTCGTTAACACTTAGGTGTTGGTTAGAGGGGATCCCAGGGTGGGTCCGGGCTATATAAGAAGGATTGTTTATTGGTTATATTTGATTGTTGATCATAGTCATAGAAAGGTGGATTACATGTGAGGACAAGTTAGGATGAGACTTGAAGTCTAGGGATGCCTCCTGTCTTGTTGCATATTTTTCCTGTACTTACACTTGATTTGTTGTACTGTTCATACACTATTTTATTTGGAACTGAATGATGATCCTACCAGTACACAGTGGTGGTGTACTAAAACTGCACTTGCTTTTCTTTTTGTGAGTACAAGAAATCTTCCAGCGGCTGGCACGTGACCTCATTTGTAGTCCCAGCATATCCAGACTTCGAGGGTGAGCTGCTTCGATCGAGCTACCTTGAATCTATCTTTAGAGTTGTAGCCCACTTATTTCGGGCTTAGACTATTTTCTTATTTTGGGGTTGCATCCCCGTATTATTGATTGCTAGTTTATTTTCTGCATATTGGTTTTGAGCTGTTAGAACGATTAAGTTTGGGGAAGTGATAGTTCGCTCACCCGGGGGTTGGGTGAGTGCCACTCACGGTGCTCTGGGTCGTGACAAATATGGTATCAGAGCCCTAGGTTCATTGATCTCGTCATACCAAAATAGGTCTAGTAGAGTCTTGCGAAACGGTGCAGAGACGTCCGTATTTTTCTTCGAGAGGCTAAGGACTTTAGGAAAACTATCTCTTCTTTCTTCCATCGTGCTATAACTTGATTTCAATTGGTATCTGGTGATACAAATTGTTATCTAACCTCTTTCACTCTTCTGTCCGCAGATGGTTAACACAAAAAATAATGGAGCGAGACCAGCGAGACCAGCAGCGGGCCCAGCGGTTCATGGTAGAGGTGGGGGAAGGGGCAGAGAATGAGGAAGAGCCACACCCACCAGGGGTGGGGCTCAAGTGCTACTGAAGCGCGTGAGGCAACTCCTCCCCCACCTCAGGATCAGGTTGTCGAGGATGTGGAAGTTGTGGTAGGGGATGACAAGGCGCAGGGGGAGGCAGAGGCGGCACCGGCTGGGGGTGCAGGCCTTCCTCCTATGACACCAGAAGCCTTTCAGCAGGCTTGGAACATCTTGAGTGGGTTGGTTGGTGCTGGAGCCATACCTGCGGGCATTGCAAATCAGGCTTTGGACACTCAGCCAGCAGTTACTATGACGCCTAGAATGGATGCAGCTTCAAGCACGAATGATTTCTTCAGGCCAATGTTAGGCCCAGTGATGACAGGAAACGAACACGAGATGCTGACCAAGTTTCTCAAGCTGAAACCTCCTACATTTCAGGGTACTGATAGAGAAGATGCTTATGAGTTCATACTGGATTGCTATGAGAGACTGCACAAGCTGGGCATTGTGCGACCGTATGGGATTGAGTTCATCACATTCCAGCTGCAGGGCGATGCTAAGAAGTGGTGGAGGTCTCATGTGGAATGTCGGTCATCTGTTTTACCCCCATTGACTTGGGAACAGTTCCACGCTCTGTTTTTAGAGAAGTACGTACCCCATACTTTGAGGGATCGGAAGAAGGACGAGTTCTTAAACTTGGAGCAGGGTAGCATGTCAGTCTCTGGTTACGAGGCTAAGTTCCACGCCTTGTATCGTTTTGCTACACAGATGTTGGGTTCCGAGGAGGAATAAATTAGTTTGTTTGTGAAGGGTTTGAATACTGAGCTGCAGGTGTTGTCAGTGCATATGACTTCTTCAGGGAAAGTATTTAATGATGTGGTGGATTATGTGAAGAAACTTGAGGGAGTCAGGCAGGCCGGGCAGGTTAAGGTGTTAGCCAAAGAGCCCCAGAATGAGGGAAATTATGGTGGTTCGTATTCCAGGGGTCATAATCAGCAAGTTTACTCAGTCCATCCCATTCAGTCAGCTCTGCCAGCTGCTACAGGTGGTCATCCGGGACCTAATCAGCAGTCTTTAGCTCCTAGAGGCCAGAGAGCTTCTTATTCATCTGCTAGCAAGCCTGCACTTGATCGTGGTTGCTTCCATTGTGGTGATCTGGGCCACTTTAAGACGGAGTGCCCTCACAGGCAGACCGGTAATTAGGTTCAGCAGCAGCCCAAGGCTGTGGTCCCGGTAGGTAGAGGTGGTCATGCTAGAGGTCATCCATATGGTGGGCGAGGTAACTTTCAGGGAGGCCGGGGAGACAGAGGAAACGGCTGTGCAGGCAGGGATGCGACACAGCCAGCCAGGGAGGTTGCCCAAATTGATGATCGGGCTCAATGCTATGCCTTTACATAGAGGACTGAGGCTGAGGCATCAGATGCAGTAATCACAGGCATCATTCTCGTCTGTGATAAAATTGGCTTCGGTGTTATTTGACCCATGTTCTACATATTCTTATGTGTTTGTGAGTTTTGCGTTGGGTCTGAACTTGATATGTGATATCCTTGATTCCCCTATCTATGTTTTTACCCCGGTTGGAGAGTGTGGTTGTGACTCATGTTTATCGTGACTGTTCTGTTGTGTTTGTGGGGGTTGCACACTTGGGTAGACTTGGTAATTCTAGATATGGTTGATTTTGATATTATCTTGGGCATGACCTGGTTATCCCCTTATCATGCGGTGTTAAATTATAACACCAAGACTGTGGCTCTAGAGATTCCAGGTAAGGATAGGCTAGTGTAGAAAGGTATGTACAGGCCTAAGCCAGTTAAGATCATATCATTTGTTCGGGCTAGGAAGCTAGTGGAGAGGGGGTGTCTAGCCTTCTTGGCTCATCTCCGGGATGATAGTGTCGAGTTCCCATCTATTGAGTCAATTTCAGTTGTTTCTGAGTTTCGAGAGGTGTTTCCAGCGGATTTGCCTGGTATGCCTCTGGACAGGGATATAGACTTTTGTATTGATTTGGATCCAGGCACTCATCCCATTTCCATTCCTCCGTATCGTATGGCTCCAGCAGAGTTAAGGGAACTTAAGACTCAGCTGCAGGAACTCCTAGATAAAGGATTTATCCGTCCCAGTGCTTCGCCTTGGGGTGCTCCGGTCTTGTTTGTAAAGAAAAAGGATGGTAGTATGCGTATGTGCATAGATTATAGGAAATTGAACAAGGTTACCATCCAGAATAAGTACCCTTTACCTCGTATTGATGATCTGTTTGACCAGCTCCACGGTGCATCGGTGTTCTCGAAAATTGACTTGAGATCGGGGTATCACCAGCTGAAGATTAGGCTAGAGGACATTCCTAGACTACTCTTTGAACTCGGTATAGGCATTACGAGTTCTTAGTAATGTCATTTGGGTTGACCAATGCGCCGGCGACATTCATGAGTTTGATGAATGGGGTATTTAACTCATATCTGGATTCCTTTGTTATTGTGTTTATCGATGATATTTTGATCTACTCCAAGAGTAGGGAGAAGCATGCTAATCACCTTCGTATTGTGTTGGACATATTGAGACGTCAAAAGCTTTATGCGAAGTTCTCCAAGAGTGAATTTTGGTTGACTTCAGTCGCGTTCTTGGGGCATGTAGTGTCAGAATAGGGGGTGATGGTGGATCCCCAGAAGATTGAGGTAGTCAAGAGTTGGGCCCGGCCTAGCTCTGTGACAGAGGTGAGGAGTTTTGTTGGGCTCGCAGGGTACTACCAGAGGTTTGTTAAAGGTTTTGCATCTATTGCTACTCACCTGACCAGGCTGACATAAAAATATGTACCATTTTGTGGTCTGACAAGTGCGAGGAGAGCTTCCAAAATCTCAAGACACTTCTGACCACGACTCTTATCTTGTCCTTGCCAGTTGAAGGTAAAGACTTTATTGTTTACTGTGATGCTTCACATTCTGGTTTGGGTGCTGTTTTGATGCAGGAGAGGAATGTGATAATCTATACCTCTAGGCAGTTGAAGGTGCATGAGAGGAACTACTCGACTTAGAATTGGCAGCGGTGGTCTTTGCACTCAAGATTTGTAGACACTATCTTTATGGTGTCAAGTGTGAGGTGTTCACCAATCATCGCAATCTGCAGCATGTGTTTATGCAGAAGGACTTAAATTTGAGGCAGAAAAGGTGGATGGAATTATTGAAGGATTATGATGTGACTATTCAGTACCAACCGGGTAAGGCTAATGTGGTGGTAGACGCATTGAGCCGGAAGACAATTAGCATGGGCAGTTTGGCTTATTTGAGGGTGTCCAAACATCCACTAGCAAGGGAAATTCAGGTGTTGGAGTCTAAGTTCATGCACTTGGGTATTTCAGAACAAGGTGGGTTGTTGACCAGTATTGAGGTCAAAGTCACTTTCATAGAGGAGATAAAGGCCAAGCAGTTTCAGGATCCGAAACTGAGTAAGCTATGAGGTAAGGTAATATCCGGGGAATCCAAGGACATCACGTTAGACTCTGGCGGAGTACTAAATTTTAGAGAGAGGATTTATGTTCCTCGGGTTGATGATATAATTCAGAATATCTTGGCAGAGGCTCACAGTTCGCCTTACTCAATTCATCCGGGTATGACCAAAATGTATAGGAACTTGAGGCACCATTACTGGTGGCCCGGGATGAAAAGGGACATAGTTGATTCGTGTCCAAGTGTCAGAACTTCCAGCAGGTAAAGTATGAGCATCAGAGACCTGCTACTTCAGAGAATGCCTATTCCAGAGTGGAAGTGGGAGAGGATAGCCATGGATTTCGTGGTGGGTCTTCCCAAGATGCTGGGGAAGTACGACTCAATTTGGGTCATTGTTGACAGGCTGACCAAGTCCGTTCATTTCATTCCGGTCAGGGTAGATTATAATTTGCAATAATTGACTAGGATCTACGTGAAGGAGATTGTGAGATTGCATGGGGTACCACTGTCCATCATTTCAGACAGGGGTACACAGTTCACCTCTAAGTTTTAGGGTAAGCTACATGAAGAGTTGGGTACACAACTCACCTTTAGTACAACCTTCCATCCTCAAACTGATGGTCAGTCGGAAAGGACGATCCAGGTATTGGAGGACATGCTGAGAGCATGTGTGATAGACTTCGAGGGTTATTGGGACCAGTTTCTACCATTGTGCGAGTTCTAGTACAATAATAGCTACCACTCCAGTATCGATATGACATCATTTGAGGCATTGTATGAGAGGGGTTGTAGATCACCGGTTGGATGGTTTGAGGAAGGCGATTTAAAGCCTCTGGGCGTGGATTTGGTAAGGGAAGCGCAAGAAAAGGTAAGAGGCATTCAGACCAAATTGCTAGCTACCCAAAGCAGGCAGAAGGAATATGCAGATCGCTAGGTCTGGGACATGGAATTTCAGGTTGGTGAACATGAATTGTTGAAAGTGTCACCAATGAAGGGAGTTATGCAGTTCGGTAAGAAGGGCAAGCTCAGCCTCGGTTCATCGGTCCGTTTAAGGTTCTTGAGATTATGGGGCCAGTGGCTTACAAGTTAGCACTGCCGCCTGGTTTATCGGGTGTCCATCCGATATTCTATGTATCCATGCTTAAGCGATACCATGGGGATGGAGATTACATCATCAAGTGGGATGAGGTACTTTTCGATAAGAATCTTCGCTATGAAGAGGAACCAGTTTTGATTCTTGCTCGGGATGTCCGAAAATTGAGAACAAAGGTGATCAATATGGTAAAAGTTCAGTGGAAGTATCGTCCAGTTGAGGAAGCCACTTGGGAAACCGAGAAGGACATGCGGGGCAAGTACCCTCACTTGTTTAAGGATTCAGGTACTACACTTTCCTTTGTTAATTTCTATAATTTTGGAATTGATCATTCGGGGATGAATGATGGGTAAATTGGTATCTGTTGTAATGACCGAGTCCGTCATTACGGGTAATTCATTCGTGCCAAGTTTTAGAGTTAGCAAACTCCAGGTTTGGGAGTTTGAAATTCTGGGCTAGGCTAGCCTCGGCCGGATTTGAAGCGAGGTATAGTTTAGGGCAATTCAGGTGAGAATTGAGTTAGATGTCTTGATTTGAGCTAGTTTTCCATGTAGCTAAGACATAAAGGAGTCCGGGGGACTTTTCAGAATTGAATTTGGGTAGGTAGAACTCCTGGAATTGAGGTTGACGTGAAAGGGTTGTTTTGGATCGTCAGGGGAACCAAGTGTGTTTTAAGATACCACTTGTTATATCCGATAGGACACAACTTCGGGACTCTAAAGAAAAAAATAAACAATTAGTTTAAAATAATAATTTAAGAGAAAAAAAAGAGTCACCACCTAATTTTAGGATAATTAGGAAACTTTTGATAATTGAATAAAAAAACTTTAGTCTACGAACCAGTTAGATTCTAGGTAAGGGTTCAAGTTATTTCGAAGGGAAGGGGTTAGGCATCCTTTAGAATCCACAACGGTGGTTCCCGGCTGAATTTATTTTTTCAATTGAGGAGATAAAACAAATGCCTTGATTCTTTCGAGTTAGAGAAAAAGACTCTCCAAAACTCTAAGAATTCAAGAACAAACTTTTACAAAATGGCCTAATATTTGTCTATCGTTAGCTAAAATGAATAAATACAATAAAAAATTATATAACATCTTTGAATTTTAATTCGAATATCTTCTTCGGAAAGCATTTTTGTGTACCTGTAAACACACGTAGTAAAAGTGATAGTAATGAACGAAAATTAGTCAAAAAGAATTAAATAACTAATAACTAAAAATAAACACGTTTTATATACAGTGGAGGCCTTGGAAATTGACAAAAATTTCTTCATCAGCCAATTAAATTGATATTTGATATAAAATAATCGAACTCAAAATAATATCTTCCTTTTATTATGGAGAGGCCTCAAAAATCTGACGGTGAGATTCTTTCGTTGGCCATGTAAATTAATGTATCTGCTAAAATTAATGGTGTTGATTTGTCCACATTTTTCTTCAACAAACAAATAAAACCAAGACAACGATATTTAATATTTACCAACAAAAATGTCCAAATCAACAAAATCTATCAGTCAACCATAATAACAAATATTAATAATAAAAAAAATGATGAAAAAGTAACATCAATAACAATCACACCAAAGTGAGTTCCTGGATAGAAAACTAATGTAAGATCGGAAACAATAACTTAAAATACCTGCAAACTATTGAAATAAATTCAACCAAAATCAGAAATTAACATAAAATTACATGTGACTGCTGGAAAATTCAATCGAGAGAATTAGTATAGATGTGTTTACAGTTCTGGTTTGCCAGAATCTTCTCCAGCTGTGAGGTTCGTGGATGGATTTCACCGGCAAATCGCGAATCCGATCAGCTCTGGAGGATCTGCAGTTGACTTCACCGGGGTCAGCTAAAACTTGGAGCTCGTCAGACTTTTTGTTATGTTGTTGTTGTGGTGTTGTTTGAACAGAGTTTGGTGGTGTTGTTGCTAGTAGCCGCTTCTCCGGAGTAGCAAAGAGAAGGGGGAGGCGACTGTTTGTTTACCGAAGCTCAGAGCTCCGTGGTGGACCAACGGTGGCCGAACAGTAAAGGGAAAAATAATGGGGTTTTGGTATTTTGTGAGTTCATCATCGTGATCGCTTACTCATCGGAACAGTGACAAGGAAGAGAGGGTGTAGCTGTTTGGTGGAAAACCGTGGTGGTTTGCGGAGGTGAGGCTGGTTTCTGGTGGTGTTACAGTGGTCGGAGCTCTGGTGGGTGGTGGCCGAAAAAGAAAAGGAGGAAGAGAATGATATTTTATTTTGGAACTTTTTGCTTATTTTGGAAAATTTTCACCACCAAGGAGTTTGTAATGTGTATGAGACACTTTATAGAAAACTATAAAACTCTAAACCATCTAGGTGGCAAAACAAAATCATAGGCTATTAAAAATCGTGTGCTCAAACTCATGTGCTCAAAACTATGGTTTACCTAAAACAATGTGCTATTTATTTATCTGTGCAAAAAATATTTTCTCCACCTTTATGTATTGATAGACTGTGTAAAAACTAAACAATTGATGATTCAATAAAATTAAACAATATTTATTTATGGAAAAATGATTATGACAAAAATTAATGATAATTAAAATTAACTAAAATGAATAAAAATTTGATAAAAATCTCAATATGTTCAAAAGTGAGGATAATTATCATAAATTGTATTAACATTGAAAAAATATGAGAAAAATTATATTCTGTGCAATTTAACGAATAAAAGATTTAAAAATATTAATTTGAAAAATATCAGGCCAAAATGGGTGTCAACAACTGCCCATCTTCGTTCAGAGATGATGAAAGAATCTTTAAACGAAAATATTGACGTGTAGCCAATTTTGACTTGACAAAGAAAAGGAATAACATATGCACATAATGATGCCAGACTTTGATAAAGTTTTGAAAATGCTCAATGTCTGCTGGCGAGGTTGAATTATTTTAAATGAAAGATAATAAACAAGGAAAAAATGTTCTAGGACGAAAAATAATTACGTACCTTTGACATTATTTTCCAAAATCACCCAGTTCCCAATTTGTTCTTTGAAAGACGAACAACTCATTTTTATCCCATTGAAAGGCGGACAACCCAACATGTCTCATTGAAATGCGGACGACCCAACTTGAATTTGATAACGAGGTGACAATCAAACGTGTCTCACTGAAAGGCGGACGACCAAACTTGAATTTGATATGTCATTTTAAACGAGGTGACAACCCAACGTGTCTCATTGAAAGGTGGACGATCAAACTTGAATTTGATATGTCATTTTGAACGAGGTGACAACCCAACATGTCTCATTGAAAGGCGGATGACCCAACTCGAATTTGATATGTCACTTTGAACGAAGTGACAACCCAACATGTCTCATTAAAAGGCGGACGACCCAACTTGAATTTGATATGACACTTTGAATGAGATAACAACCTAACGTGTCTCATTGAAAGGCGGACGATCCAACTTGAATTTGATATGTCACTTTGAACGAGGTGACAACCCAACATGTCTCATTGAAAGGTGGATGACCCAACTTGAATTTGATATGTCACTTTGAACGAGGTGACAATCTAACATGTCTCATTGAAAGGCAGACGATCCAACTTGAATTTGATATATCACTTTGATCGAGGTGACAACCCAACATGTCTCATTGAAAGGTGGACAATCTAATTTGAATTTGATGTGTCACTTTGAACGAGGTGACACCCAATATGTCTCATTGAAAGGCGGACGAGCCAACTTGAATTTGATATGTCACTTTGAACGAGGTGACAACCCAACATGTCTCATTGAAAGGTGGACAACCCAATATGTCACATTGAAAGGCAGATGACCTAACTAGAATTTGATATATCACTTTGAACGAGGTGACAACCCAACATGTCTTATTGAAAGGCGGATGAGCCAACTTGAATTTGATGTCATTTTGAATGAGTGACAACCCAACATGTCACATTGAAAGGCGGACGATCCAACTTGAATATGTGGAGTCACCTTGATACCAATCTGAAAAATGGAGTCACTTTGACGCCGATTTGAATAAATGATTGCCACGTTGACGATCTGGATAAATGATCATCACCTTGATGACAGTCTGGAAAGTGAGGTCACCTTGATTTTGGTTTAAATGTCACATGTCACTTTGAACGGGGTGACTTCCCAACATCTCATAATTATCTGCACAAAACTTATTAGTAGCAAATACAATATGTCACAAAGAAAAAGGTGAGGATCCAACATAACATGTCACAAATATAGGAGTGACGATCCAATAAAATATGTCACAAATATAGGAGTGACGATCCAACTTAAAAAAAATACGTCATTTTAAACGAGATGACAACTCAATTTTAAAAAATGTGTCATTTTGAATAGAATGACAAACCAATTTTAAAAAATGTGTCATTTTGAATGGGATGACAACCCAGTTTTTTTAAAAAAATGTGTCATTTTAAATGGGATGACAAACCAATTTTAAAAAATGTGTCATTTTGAATGGGATGACAACCCAGTTTTTTTTAAAAATGTGTCATTTTGAATGGGATGACAACCCAGTTTTTTTTAAAAATGTGTCATTTTGAATGGGATGACAACCCAGTTTATTTAAAAAATGTGTCATTTTGAATGGGATGACAACCCAGTTTATTTAAAAAATGTGTCATTTTGAATGGGATGACAACTCAATTTTAAAAAATGTGTCATTTTGAATGGGATGACAACCCAATTTAGAAAAATATCTCATTTTGAATGGGATGACAATCCAATTTTAAAAAATATGTCATTTTGAATGGGATGACAAACTAATTTTAAAAAATGTGTCATTTTGAATGAGATGATAACCCAATTTAGAAAAAGCTGTCATTTTGAATGGAATGACAACCCAATTTTAAAAAATGTGCCAATTTGACAAGGTAACAACTCAACATGTCAATTTGACAAGTTGACAACAACTTTAACAAGAAAATGCACTTGACAGGTATTTTAACAAATAGGTGCTTGCCCCAATTTTATTTTGAACAATGAAGCATGTGAAAAGAGAATCAAGTGTTGACTGCAGTTGGCACCAACATTTAGCATTGAGTAAAAAATTTCTCATTTGGTTTTCCTTTAACAGAGATTGACTTCGAGGTAATTCCTATAGCTTCAAGTGGTACCTCAAACATACCTAAGTATCAACAAGATTTGTTCGTCTTGCTTCAAACAAAGGTTTTGAACTATACCTATCCTCATGTTTCAAGTGCTCTTACTACAAAGAAAGTCTTCATTTGCACATATCTGGAGTATTTGTTTTGAGGATATTTTCAAAGAACACTCACACTCAGAAAAATGTTCAATGCATGCAATTGTGATGTCATATGCTTGGCCTTCATGTAAATCTCCGCTAATGTGAGAATATTTGAAATGAGATCATGTAGGACTTGTAATCAACTTGTAATGTTGGTTTAGGGATGAGTAAGATATTCATTTGGGAAAAAAGTGGTTTAATCTCTCCTTTAAGCGTTGCACTGGATATGTGCTTTTGTTACGCTTTTAGTGCTTGAACATTTGCGTTGTCCCTTCTTTTGTTTTGACTTCTTTTGAATCTTTGTTTGTCGGAGTCTTTTCTCCCTTCTTCTGATGTTTCCTTCTTTTTGAACTTCTCCAGTATTGTTGGAGCATTTTTCTTTGTTGTTTCTCCTTGTCTTGACCTTGTACAGAGCTTTTGACTCCTTTCTTTTCTTTTGAAGTTATTTCGTATTCTTGACTTTCAGGGACTTTGCATCTTTTGCCTTTAGCATCTTCAAGCTTGAATCTTCTTATGTAATTTGCACATATTTAGTGCGCTCAAGAAGGTAGGGCCAAGAGAGGAATATTAAATTTAAGCACTCAGAAAGGTATTGGCTAAGATATGATTGTCCAAAGAAGAGGCTTCAGGATCAAAAGAGGACATGGTAGGATTAATGTCATTTGGTAGGCTTGAAAGGCACAAACGGGTCAAAGACGGCCTACGGTCATTTCTCAAACAAAATATTACTCAGGATTTTGCCTCAACAAACATTCAAGTCAAGTTCTAGATCAACAATGCAATGCAATTGAATTTAATCTAAAAGCTCACCACACAATGCACATGAAATAATGAGGTTGGTTTTGTTCTTATCTTTAATGCATGCAAGAGAATATTCTCAAGCGTCACAAAGATATGACTAAGAGTTACTAAAAGAATCTATGGTTCACCTGAAGTCAACATTCTCAATCAATTATTTTGCACATTTCTAACTGTTTTGGAACCAACCAAGTCAAAGATGTGATTCTTAAAAAGATTTTTTTTTAAAAATAAGGGATACCAAACCCAAGAAGGGTTGCCTACGTATCTCACCCCGAGGAATGAGAATCAAGTGTGCGTAGTTCATGCAGATATGACATAAAATGTATCATGTTTGAAAGAATGTCAGATATATGCACAAAAAATGATGTAAAGGAGAATGAATGAAAACATGATAATCATGAAAAAATAATAAAGTAGAGGAGTGTCACAACTCAATCAAAAGCTCTCCTGATTTGTCTGTTTGACACTTCATAGAGTTCAACATCAGATGTTGCTCTCTTTGCTGTTCTGGTGGATAGGCCACCTTTGAAAAATCTTTTATGAATCGCCTATAGAACCTGGCATGACCCAAGAAACTTTGTACCCCTTTTAGAGTCTTCAGAGGAGGTAGCTTAGAGATGACCTCGATTTTTGCTTGGTCAACTTTGATGCTTTTTTCAGATATTTTATGTCCTAGCATGATACTCTTCTTCACCAGTCTTCTGAGGCATACTACTAATCGATTCTTTGGTAATTTGTGATCGAATACAACCTAGAAAGAGTTGTACCCCTTCATAACCTACCTCTCCAAACCTAACTTGGGAATGGACCGGAGGGAACCGTAGACACTTCTCCTAATTTAGGACCACGTTAGTTTTCTCACACCTTTTGAGTACCTCCTCCAAATAGGATAACAATTATCAAAAGTGTCCCCAATAATAGAGAATTCATCCATGAAGATCTCCATGGTATCTTCTACCATGTCTGAAAATATATACATGATGCACCTTTGAAACAAGGCTGGAGCATTGCACAATCCCAATGGCGTTCTTTTAAATGCAAAGGTCCCATAGAGGGAGGTGAAAGTCATTTTCTCTTGGTCTTCTAGGCAATAGAGATTTGGTTATAGCTTGAATATCCTAGGGACGGGTGAAAGTCATTTTCTCTTGGTCTTCTGGACAATAGAGATTTGGTTATATCCTGAATATCCATCAAGAAAGCAGTAGTAACCACCCCTGCCAATCTATCGATCATCTGATCCATAAATAGAAGAGGAAAATGGTCTTTTTTGGTCCACAAATTCAACTTCCTGTAGTCCATGTACACTCTTCATCCGGTCACCGCCCTTAGAGCTATCGTTTTGACCTTTTCATTAGGTACAACTGTGATCCCATGTTTCTTAGGTACACATTGAACTGGGCTAACTCATGTACTATCAGATATTAGGAAGACAACCCCTGCATCTAACCACTTGATGATTTCTTTCTTAACCACCTCTTGCATATGAGAATTCAACCTTCTTTGATGCTCAATTAAAGGTGTGCAATCTTCTTGAAGGTTGATCTTTTGTGTGCATATCCCCGGAGGTATGCCAATTATGTCGGCAATGGTCCAACCAAGAGCTCGAATATGTTTCTTCAAAACCTTGAGTAATGCTTGCACTTGTTCTTCATTCAATTTGTTGGAGATGATTACCGATAATGTCTCATTGACGCGTAAATAGGCATACTTCAAGTGCGATGGCAAATGATGTTTGAGCTCCAATACTGGGGGTTCAATAATGAAAGGTGTGGATGGAGAAGTCTATCGATTCTTAAAATTAAGATCAAGTTTTTTTGGAGAATAGGAATAAGATCCCATTCTTACCAAAGTACAACATTTATCATACTCTTCTATTCCTTCACAATCATAGTTCAATAAAACAGCTTCCAATGCTTCATCTACGAACCCTTCTTTCGCATGTAATTTGACACTCTCCTCAATTTTTTTAATTGCAAATACCATTTGGAAGTCATTTGGCTGCTTCATGGATCTACAAACATCAAAAGTTATCTCATTCTCATTCCCAGAGAATTTAAGTTCCCCCAACTTCACCTCATTCAATGTGTGCCCCAATTTTAAACTTGGTTGCCCCAAAATAATTGGTATTTCAAATCCCTCGGTATAATCAATTATAACAAAATCTACAGGGTATACAAGCTGACCCACTTTCACTAGCATGTCGTAGCAAATTCCCATGGGGAATTTCATTGAACAATCCGCCATGAGTAATTTCATCCTTGTAATGGTGGGTTGGACAAGTTCCAATTGTTTGAAAGTGGCAAGAGACATCAAATTCACACTAGCACTTTCATCGCACACCAACCTTGTTGATCTATGCAACCCATTCACATCACAAATGGTGAAAACACCTAAAGTGCCTTCTTCATTAGCGAACTTGCTCGATATTATAGCACTACTTTGAGGGAACATGTGGACGACTCCACACTCTATGATATTATTCGTAGTGCACATTTCTTTCACAAACTTAGTATACTCGGTCATTTGGGAGATGCCATAACTCGATGGAATATTGAAAGTGATTTTGTTTAATATAGATTCAAACTTTCTTGGTTCTCCATCTTTTTTACTTGCAATAATCGTTGAGGAAACGGAGATGGACATTCAGGAAAGGGCTTACAAACCTTGGGCACATTGTTTCGATGATCTTGATTTCTTGCAAAACTATTTCCCATAGCTCTTTTGTTGCAAGGCGTACTTGTATATGGACTTGCATTTTCTATAGGGATGAATTAGTCTACTTTATCATCTACTCCTTCATCTCTTTTCATTTGATCAGATTCAAATTGAGAGGTGATCCATAACATTCTATCTTCAAGATGTTTGATGGCGACAGAATGTGAGTGTACTGTTTGAGCAAGGTTCCCAAGTTTGCATCTCAACTCTCTGACACCCTCGTCAGTTGACTCCACCTTCTCTAGAACCTTCACAAGCATGCTTTCAAGTTTTGAGTTATCATTCTCTGTGTTCCAACCTTGATTTTCATGGTCGTCTAAATGAACTCGGACTTGCTTTTTGAAGACTTGCATAGGAACCTATCTCATAGTTCTCAAATAATGTCACTTCACTATCTTCACAAGAATCATGTGCGTCTTCCCCTAACTTCACAGCCCCAACAACACCAATGGTGTTAACACTCTCGAATGTGTGATTTACCACACTGATAGTAATGAATTTAATGAGAGTTTTAACAATTGATAACTTCTTATTCCTTCGTGCATCATTTTTCTTCCATTCATCAAGTGTTTTAGCGAAGGTAGCACCCATTGCCCTCTCGGCTCCCCAAATATTCAAATCACAATATACTTTAGTCACCTTTTCAAATGCAAATGGGGGATGAATAGTAGGTACCAGCAACCATGTTTGCAGGGTTCACGTCACTTGCTGACATCATAAATAACAAAAGTGAAAAAATGAACAAACAATAAAAAAGTAAGTTCAAATGATAATCAATTGGTGAATCAAAAACCACTCCACGATAATGATACCATTTTTTATGACGCTCAAAAAGCACTCTCTCGAAGGAGGTGGTAGCGATCATCAAGCAAAACAAAATTAACCCAACAGATGGTTGGAGTCAAATCCACGGAGAGTGGAGTGATGATTCTCTAAGAGATCATCGAGAAATAATCACTAAGAGAGTAAATGCTCAAACAATTTAAAAGTAAAGATTAAGGGAATTGGAAAGAGAGATTAACGTATAAATTTTGATTTCAATACAAGAGAGTAATGCAAAAACAAAATTTATAATCAATGAGAAGGAGACGAGGAGTATGCTTCTGATGGGATTCTACAAATGGTTAAGATACTTGATTAATTATGTAAATTCTCTAGTAATGATACGAGTAGCATTGGTTTTAGTCATATTTGGTAATATCTCGATCCTCCAAGTATATATCATATGATCTTTGCTCAAGCACCATAGTTTTAACATAAACCAACCAATTCAATTGCTTGGGAGAATCACACTATTTCTAGCTTAGATTCGTAGATGAGAGTTTCTGTCGATTAAGCTATTTCTAACCTCAATCTAAGGTGAAACTCTCAAATTCCCACTATTGAATTCTTATCCGAATTATGAACCCCTTTTTCAAGCAAGAACACAATTAAGAAAACTCAATTAATGTTTGCAACCATCAATTTTATGATTAAACCTTGAAGAGTTCAATAGACCCATATCAATTCATTAAATATAAGCACAATTAAGCAAGACCCATACCTAAATTCAAATACCCATCATACACATATCCCTAGACAAGGAAATTAGTTGCTCATACTAAGAAAATAAGAAGATATACCAATTGGGTAACTCATAATTCTAATAATAATCAAGCCAAAATTCAAATCCAAGGTCAAATCAATACAAAAATAGTGAATTTGAAGTGTAGAAAATGAAGAGAGAAGAGTACTCTCAATATCTTCCTTGGGAAAACTCAAAACTAAAATTTCTATATGTGGTACACACCCCAAAATGGGTTTTAGAATCTTCCCAATACGTCACTTAACTTTGGACAAAAATACCCTTCGGGTGTGGTATGATGCGATATGCGATGCAATGTGCGATCGCACCTTGGGTTCTGCGCATCGCATGTCGCCCTTTGCCTCAACCAGTGTTGCTTGTTGCTATAGTGGTAAAGTGAGAAGGGAGGTGCGGACCTCATGCCGCATGGTGTGTCTCGCATGTCGGTCGCACCTCTCGTCAGATTCTTCCTCTTTTCGATCACCTTCACACTTCAACTCTTTTAGAGCTCTTTGGATCCAATTCCTTTATTTTCTACTTTCGATCAAGAGTACCTGCATTTTCATTAATAAATGCAATAAGTACCTCTAATTTTTATTAAAACATGGCAATAATTCATGAATAAAGGCCCAATAAGTTGGTAGATTACCAACTTATCAGTACCCTAGCCAACCAAAGAATCACAGATATCACACAATCACAATCACAATCACAATGAATACAACTCACACTTGTAAAGCCAGCAAGTATATAAGACAAGTTTATTGCATGAGATTGACAACAAGATATCATTTCACATTCATTCCCTTATTCCCTAAACACGTATTGTACAAGCAATACTAAGGAAATAGTTAGCATACACACATAACGTAATTTAGGAAATAATTCAACCATCACCTACCTCAAATCAAGCCAAATGCTCTATTGTATTGGAGCCTTCTCGTTTCTCAAAACTCTAGCTTGATCTTGGTCTAAAAATAATAACATAAACACTAAATTGACCCAAATGGCCTAAATATTCCCAGATTACATCTTAATCCCAAAGCCCAGGCCAAATTCATAATCATTCCACCCATTCCAGGGTCCTCCCATCTTAAATTCACCTATTTACTACCAATTCTATGGTTATGCCAGGGAATTACGGTAAGAAATCTTTAACTAATAACCTAGTTCAAGAAACCCAAGTTTTTCATCCCCACATTCCCCTTTTTCACTAGAAAATCCAACCTAGGTAAAGTTAAACCCTTCCCCAAGAATGTAACTAACAAGTCTAAGACACAAGAATCAAAGTACTAGATTAGGGGAACAAATTACTTACCTTAGTGGAGGATTATAGAGGAAAACTGATGGAAATTGCCCAAAGTCACCTCAGCCCTTCCCCAAAATGTTCTTGAGAAATAATGAACATTTTTTGGAAAGTTTTTACATTTACAGCGACTTATCCCACTATAGTGGCCTAATCCAGCTATAGCGATGCCGCCGTAGCAGAAGCCGCCTGCTATAATGGGGTTGACCGCCTTTGAATCCCTCTATAGCGAGAATTTTTTCTCTATAGAGGCATTGCGATAGTGGCGTGTTACATGATATAGTGGCTAACACGGGATATAAACTCGAGAATCCTTTCAGTTTTGCCCATTTTGAAACACACCTCCAAACCTTGACGTTCTAGACCAACCCCTTTATGTCAAGTTCGATATCGGGAGTTCTACTCACCCGAATTCACTTTTGAAAAGTCCTACGGACTCTTTAACGCCTTAGATAATAGAAAAACTATCTCACACCTTCTTATTTCACCTAATCCTTTCCCGGATTGCCTAGACCTCACCTCACTCAGATTTTATCTGAGACTAGCCTAACTCAAAATTTAAACTCCCTAACCCGGAAGTTTTCTGACCTAATTTATCACATGAAAAGATCACCCATAACAACGGGAAGGGTTATTACAATAGATACGTAGGGCAGCCGCCTCACCTAAGCTGCAAACATAGGTTGACATCTATAACAGATAAGACACCTGGCACTATTTCATTGGAAATAATACTCTTAGGACACCAAGGAATAAAGCTCTCTGATTAGACATGAGCCATCCATTGTAAATAAATAGGGGTTTCCTTTTATTTGCAATACATATTTTGTAATTTTCACGACCCAACCCATCGTGAGTGGCACTCACCCAACCCCCGGATGAGCGAACCAATAGAGTTCCACCCTTGCCTAGACTAACAGCCTAAAACCAGCAAGCATCAAAGTAAACTAGCAATGAAAATAAGATCAACTACTCAAAATACTTATCATAATTAATAATCTGCGGAAAATCTCACCTAGGAACTGAAAGTCATCGTACCAAACATCAATACCAAATCTAGAGTACGAGGATGCAACCCCAAACAAAATAAGAATAGTTTTTAAGTCCGAACAAATGTACTAAAACTCTAATGATAATCCCAAGGTATCTCGAATTGACAGCTCACCCTTGAAGATCGGAAATGTGGGTGGTAAATCTGAGGACTTGTCTCAGCCGCTGGAAGATTTCCTGTACTCACCAAATAAAGACAAGTGTAGTATCAGTACACCACCACTGTGTACTGGTAGGATCATCAACCAGTATTCAAGAAAACAGTATATAAATAGTACAAAAAATCCAGTAACAAGTATGGCAAACATGCAATAATATCACATGCATCTCTAGACTACAGGTCTCTACCTAGCTTGTTATCGCATGAATCCATATCTTATAGTTCTATTCCACCAACAAGAATAACCATAACCACACCTTACCGTCTAGCCTGGACCCACCCTGGAATCCCCTCTAGACAACTACCACAAGAAGTGATTACCCAGCCTAAACCAAGACCAATTGAACAGTCATACAACAGTTCCCGGCCACTCAAGGACCACCAATCAATAACACTTTTCGATAACAACCCGGTCCATTCATGGAACCAATATCAAGTATCACATTCAGTAAAACAACCCGGTCCTATCACAGAACCAAAATCAACCAATGCAATACAATAATCAATGAAACAATGCAAGATGCAATAAAGTAAACCCGTACCAGGCGTGGTACCCGTGCCAACCGAATGTTATACCCGTACTAGGCGTGGTACCCGTTCTAACCATGTGTTATACCCATACCATGCGTGGTACCTGAGCCAACCGAATGTCAACAACAACAGTCAATAGAATGAATGCACACCCCTTGTAAAGTCAACAAGTAAAAACTATTCAAACATAGACTGTAAACCGAACTTAGACATTCCACACAAATCCCCTAAGCAATGTAATGCACACAATTACTTAGACAACAAGTAAAATGAATATACACATTCGCATAAATACGAAAGCTATCACCTACCTCGAATGTTCCAAGCTCTATTCAACCCGAGCTTTCTCGTGTTCTGGATTCCTCTCATGTTCTTGGTCTAAAAATAACACATAATGCATATAATTAACATACAGGCATGTACATTACCCGGATTATACCAAATCCCCAAACCCCAGGCCACCCATGATCATCCCACCCTTTTCCCAGGCTTTTCCACCATTAATTCTCCTAGTCTTATCATTTTTTACAGACAAAACAAGAAATTAAAGAGTCTATGATCATTTTAACGTACTTAAATCAACACTCAAGAACATACATGATTGGAACCCCCTTCTTCCCCAAATTTCATCATCCCTAGGTCATTCCAACCTTCCCTAATTTCCCTCCTAGCAATTCTACCACATAGGAAACATAGTACAAAGTGTGGCGAATGAAAACCTTACCTTAGAAACGATTTTTGGCGAAGAAATTAAGAAAATCGCTTGAATTCGCCCAACTCTTCTCCCAAAACAAACTTGTGAAATTCTGATGTTTTGAGAGTTTTTTCTGCATTAAAAACCCGTCGGCCTGCTATAGCGGTCCCACTATAGCGGTTATCTGCCACTGTAGCGGTCTTAAGTGATTTGACCACCCCTTGACCACTGCTATAGCGGTAATTTCTACCGCTATAGTGGTGGCTGCTATCGCGTGTGACAGCGCTCATCACGAGCAGAAAGTCCATAAATTTGCCAGTTTTGGCCATTTCACAACAAACTTGGTTCCCCCGACGTTCTGAAATAACCCTTTCACGTCAAACGCGATTCCTGGAGTTCTATTTACCCAAATTCAATTCCGAAAAGTCCACCAGACTCCTTTATGTCTTGGCTATGTGGAAAACTAGCTCAATCCAAGACACCTAAACCCATTTTTACCCGGATTTCCCTAGACTCTACCTCACTCCAAAACTGGTCGAGGCTAGCCTAGCCCAGAATTTCAAACTCCCAAACCCAGAGTTTTTTAACTCTAAAACTTGGCATGATTGAACTACCCATAACGACGGACCCGGTCGTTATAGTAATCAAAGACACATAATATAATACACTTTTACTTTCTCTCCAAGCTTTAGCTTTCTTTTTGTTTTTCTGCTGATATTGAACCCTTGTTGGATGGATTCCAATCCTCGAGGAATGTCCTCAAGGTCTCCTTTACGCAGAACCTTTGTTGTTTACTATTTTGCTCTATTTTACTGTCATTACATTCATTATTTTACTAATTAGATAACTGATCCACCAGTAACAGGTCCTCAAAAGGAACTAGATCTAACGCTCGTTCTCTTGGCCTCATCTACAAATTCAACTGTACCATTTTTAGGGTAAATAGTTTGGCACCCACCGTATAGCCAGAGCAGTTGTGTATGGATCTTAATTGGTTAACCTTACTTGCTTGATTTTTTGTGTTTTTTCAGGGAAAGAGTTGACATGACAAAGAGCAAAGTGCCATATATAGACATTAATGCCAAACTTTTCATGGCAAAGTTTGTCATATACATGATAAAGCGAGTCATTATGCTAGAAGGAGAAGTAGTAGGCCTCAAAAGGGTGTTGGAAAGAATCCTAGCTTGCAGGAAAAAAGGCCACCACCTAGCCTGATCGGATGCTGAGTTGGACTTATACTCGCTGCGAGTGCTCAAAGAAGAGCTTATAATTGGTTTTGCAAAAATACACGCTTGCTTGGACCAGAAGTTTGGATGGTAAGAGCATAATTTTGTTGCCTTTATGCGGGGACTAAAACCGATAGATGGGAGATGCTTTTCACGGGCTGCCCTGGGGTCAAGAAATCATAGAACCAGGGTTTGGGATGAAGGGCACCAAAGAGATATTCCTGGGGTTCAAACTCTTGGGAGCCACACTGGTAGTCGTCGAAAGATGTTGAAAGCAAAAGAGCCTGATTTGGCCAAGTCACACCATATCCGTGAGAGCAACATGAATATGATCATTACTGGAGAGAAAGTCAGAGGTTTGACCATTGAGGCAAAAAAATCCAAGGTCTTAGTTAGCTTTGGAAAGAGACCTCGAGACGAATCCAACCTTAATAGAGAGATTATGACCTTCACAGGTCAGGACTTGGATTCTCCCAGTGTCCAGCATAATAATGCCTTGGTAATTTCCCTCAATATTGCTAAGTATGATGACAAGTGAGTACTCATTAATCTGGGAAGCATGGGAAACATCATCCATAAATGAGTTCATAAGAAAATAGAGATGGATAATAGTATAATCCCAAACATGAAAGTGCTGGATGATTTCAATATGTCAAGCGAGACAACTCGGGGGAAGTGAAATTATATATAAACATAAAGAGAGGGATTTAGAACACTTGTTTTGATGTATTGGACAACAAATAGGTTACAATGTAATCCTAGGTAGACCCTGGGTTCATGATATGAATGTCATACCATCAACATACCATAGGGTAATCAAGTTCCTAATGAAGTATGGGGTGAAGGAAATTAGAGGGGACTCCTTAATAGCGAGAGAAATATTTTTAGTTTCGCAGGACGATCATCTTAACACCAAACAAAAATTATAGAAGTTAGAGCCTTCCCTTCAAAGCAAAGAAGATGATAAAAGTTAGAGCCTTCCCTTCAAAGCAAAGCAGATGATAGAAGTTAGAGCCTTCCCTTCAAAGCAAAGCAGATGATAGGATACCAGCCTGTCATGAAATATCAATACCTTTCAGTCCTGACTGAATGCATCGCACTGAGTTCCTAGAGCCTAGATCATAAACTCTTCCCTTTTGTTTTCTACCTTGCACATGCTCAGTCCAAATTTTGGGAAGCAACATTTGGTGTAGGTTGGATTGGCTTGCCTAGGTCTTGTTGAGTCTGGCTGTACCCAGACAAGTGCCATTGATAATCAGTCTACATATATAAGAATAAAACTTAGCATATACATATTAGAGATATATAAGTACTTTATATCTAAAGTTTTTAAACTTATGTAGGCTTGTTGAGCCTTTGACTCAACTCATTCATCCAGATCTGACTCATTATTGTTCTTTTTAATTTGTGTTTCCCAAAAGAGATCCTCCTGAGTCAGCATCCCTCTAAATTTTGTCCTGTAAATAAAAAATAATTAAACTTAATCAAGTAATATTTAATCAATTATATATAAATATATAAATTAGAAGGTTAATATTATTACTTACTATTTTTCTAGATATCTATCTTCGCTCTTTGCATCCTTAGTGTACAAGAAGCCACCTTTTTCTTCATTCCTAACCTTCTTTGCTTATTCAAACTTAGCCAGAAATTTAGGCATCCTTCGATAAGCTTGAAGTTCTTCATAAAAGATGAGGTAGAAGCCAAGTAGACTTATTTTTCTTTTTCTTTTCTCGAGCACGTAAAAATCAGCCGACTATCCTAGAACTGACCTTCCTCTCAAAAATTGTAGAAATGATCTTATTGTACTTTGAATACCAAGTACATAATATTTGAAAATCAAGTGATTAGCGTTAGATATTATATTATGAAAAGTTAAATAAAATATTACTAAATAATAATTAAATTTTATACTTTAAACTCATCAAACATGACATGTCGTATCTTATGTGGAATATCAGACCAACTGGCCAAGGTTGATGATAAATCCTCTTATGCTCTCCTTTAGAGCACGTCCAACCTCTCTTGATGGATTGAAACTGCAAAAAACATAATAAATATGTCAAGTCATAAATAATTAATTAAGATAAAAAATAAAATAAACTTAAATCAATTTAGAAAATAAAATTACCCAGCTCCATCAGTCTTGATCATCACCCTACCAAGCTTGTCCAGATCTACAGGTGCTAGATTTTCTCCATCATGTGCCGGTGCAGGATCTGATGCAAGTGCATGTGATGGTGCAGGTGCATGTGATAGTGGCGGAAGTAAATAACACTGAGTCAACAAAAAAGTAGATGCATGTGCGTCAGACTCAGAACTATTATCTCTAAGTCGTAAACCGAATAGGTAGGGAGATAAACCACATAGAGATTGAGTACCCGATGATGTGGATACCAAATTACCCCGTGATGAAGGCATAGCGGGTGTAGGCATGAAAGTATGAAAAGTAGTGAATAGAGACACTGAAGGTGCAGGAGAAGAGTACATTCGAGAAAATGTACCATGAAATAGGCAGAATGCACAGTGCCATAGGTAGACACAAGACACTAGTGGAGAAGAGTGCTTCTGTGGAAAAGCTGAAAGACCACCTGAAGCATTGTTGGGATCTATAGGCCTCCTAGCTGGTTTCTTCTTACTCTTACTCGATTTGCTACTCTTACTACTATGATCTTGATCACCAGTACCTAATGACATCTGCGTACAAGTTTTCATTAGTATATAAAGATGTTCATAAGTATTAAATATAATTATTTTAAAAAAATAAATCAACATGCTAGTCGTTATTTTTCCATTCTTCCTCCTCGCTTGTTTCATTTCTATCATTCTCCCATTCGTCCTCCTCAGTTATTTTATAATAATCATCCCATTCTTCTTCCTAGATTAATTTGCTTTTAACAATTTTACTCTAACTATCTCTCTGATAATGTAATTGAAGCTTAACAAATTCAACCTAAATAATTTACTAATAATATTATCTAAACATAACAAATTCAAGTTCACAGAATTTACTAACAAATTCAAGTTCATGTAATTACAATTCAAGTTTATATAAATTAATGTAATTGAAACTTCTTAAATTCAAATTGAACGTAAATTCATCACAAATTCAACCTAAATGCTTCACAAATTCAACCTAAAATCAAATTCAACCTAAATAATTCACTAATAATATAATAATTCAACATATTCAAGTTCATACAATTCACTTATAAATTCAAGTTCATACAATTACAAATTCAAGTACATATATATAAATTAATATAATTGAAACCTAACCTAAAATTCACTAACAACCTAAATCAAATTCACTAACAACTTAAATAAAATCATACAAATTCATAAAAATCTAAAATTATTCACTAACAAATTCACTAACAATCTAAAATCATTCACTAAATCAAATTCAACCTAAAAAATTCTCTAACACCCTGAATGAAATTCACAAAATCAAATTTAACCAAAAATCATTCACTAAAAAATTCACTAACAATCTAAAATCATTCACTAAATAAAATTCAACCTAAAAATTTCACTAACAACCTAAATGAAATTCACTAAATCAGATTCAACCTAAACTCATTCACTAATAGCCTAAATGAAATTCACTAAATCAAATTCAACCTAAAATTATTCACTAACAATGTAATTGAAAAAACTAACCTAAATAATTCTCTAACAATGTAATTGAAAAAATTAACCTAAATAATTCACTAACAAATTCAAATACCAACATTTAACCTAAAATCTAACAATAACAATGTAATTGAAAAAAGAGAAAACTCTAACCTTTCAAAATAGTGGCAACCACGGGAGAAGTGCGGCAACGACAGAAGAAGGACAGTGGTGACGTGAAAGAGGACATGGTGGTGTGGTGGACGACACAACAACATGGAGGAGGAACGATAACAGCGACCGTAAGGTAAGGAAGAGAGAAGAGAGAGATCAAAAATAAAAAAAAAATAACCCGATCTAGGTTTATGATTTTAGAAAAATAACGGATAAGGTCATTTTTTCATGACTCAACTACTGGACCATGCGGGCACCTACTCTAAGCATCTAGATAGGAGAATCCTTACCACCCGATCGAACAAGCAATTCGTAAAACCATAAAAATAACCTCCTTTTTAATCAGGAAAATATTTACAACTTTTATTTCAGGAAAATCCTTTACATAATTCGAATACAACCCTCCCTAGGAACTAGTCTAAATAGGTACAAGAGCTACTACAGGAGAAATACAAGAAATGAAAAGAAGACACAACTTCCACCGTGGAAACTAAGAGTAGAATCTGCTGAAAATCGCCATTGTCCTGTACTTGTGAAACATCACTGATCCTGCAACCAGACTATACCCAAAAGGTATAGCAAGAGTAGTATCAGTACAAACAACACATATTGGTAGGCATCATCGGTCAATCCAAATCTACTACATACCATCATATAAGAAATTAAGAGAAAATATGCATAAGTTTACAATAATTCATTCCTTCAACATCCACTTTTACCACCCTGATATTAGCACTAAGAACTTAATCATTTTACCCTAAGCCTTCCTAACCCATTCAACTGCCAACTCCACCCCTTGGGTATCTACACCATGACACCTAGGATTTCTCAAGTCATACTGAACCCTTAGACTTTCCAAGTCACACCTGACTCTAAGACTCCCCAAGTCGTATTGAACGCTTAGACTTTTCAATTCACCTTAACTCTAGTCCGATAACCATATCCAGGCCCAGACTACCATAACATTATCCAAGCCCACCACTATGACTCAACAACCAAAAGTAAACCCAACTACCCAATAACTAGACGACACACCTTCGTGTTGCTACTTCAAGTGCTTGGTCTTCCCGGGGAACCCCCTTCCTTAAGGACAACTGCCTAACATATAATAACAACCAACAAAATAATCTCAGACTCTTAGTCTTCCTTCTAGCTTATCAATCATATGAAACAGGTCCAACAACCACTTAATCAAGGAATAATGACAACAATACTTACCCCCTTAAAGTGACCCAGACCAACTAAGGATTCCTAGATCAACACCTAAGTGTTAACATGCAATGCTTGGTCCACCCAAGGACCAACCCCACATTTAAGTACAGCTACCTGGCCTCTCATGCACCAATATGCACAATTACAGTTTCAACAATCAACCTGATCCACTCATGGAACTATCGAACACACAATCAATAATGTATATTTAAATCTCTACCAGGCGTGGAACCCGAGCCAACTAATATAAAACATGTACCAGACATGGTACCCGAGCCAACCGTTAGTAACCCATATCAGGCATGGTACCCGAGCTAACTAATATATATGTTCCATACCATGCATGGTGCCTGAGCCAATCGAATGTCACACACAATCCAATAGTCAATAATTAAATGAACAACAACATACTTGTAACACCAACAAGCAACAAAACCAAGTTCCTTTCATATAATTGACACCCAGACACTTAGACATTCATAAACTCATTCCCAAGACATGCAAGACACATACATTACTAAGTTAAGGTGACATGCATACATAACCACCTGGTTCCTACCCTAACATTTGAATCATGTCTGATGTCTAGTTCTCGGTTCACCCTCTAGACTCATATTCAGCAGATACATCAACTCAGGAACCCTTCTTTTAAATAGTACAGTACCGAGAACTATCCCCTAACCTTGAGATGCCAACCCTTCCCATTCAGCCCACTTCCTTTAACTAAATTATTCTGGGGAGCCCACCATAATCCGACCATATTCACCCATAACACGTCTAGTTTCCTGAACCTACCCAACAGTCTAGTTCCCTATAATCTAGAATCACCCACAAATTAACAAGTATAACCAATCTTGAATGCAAAAACATGCCCCCAACCCCATCATTTCCTATACAATCAACCAGTCAATAAGACCATAATCCCTCCGAAATCCATGCCCGAAGGCCTAAGCATAAATTCCCCCTTCAGTCTACAACAACAATATGAAATGGAATACAGGTCTAAGTCTACTCAATGAAAAACCTAGCCTACCTGGATGCCAAGCAGCTGCACACGTCATATTCTGGCTCCATGAAGGTATTTTCTACTGGAGAACAAACTCAAAATTTATGATTTTGCTCATTTTTATCCAGAATCTCCCCTCCCCATAGCTCCAAGGCTTTGGAGAAGCCTAAGAGGGATTTTGGAGTAACCCTCATGTGTTTTCCAACTGAGGAGGAGAAGTCTAAAATATAATTCGCGTAAATTATCTTCTATTTTCCGCCATACCACTATAGCGACTGGCTGAATACTATAGTGGTTGTGCTATTGCAGAATAATAATTGTTATAACAGAGTGACATCAGCCTGGATGAATTTCAAAATACAAAATTTCTGTCACGTCAGCCCCACATAAACTAAAACATATTTTAATCATTCCCGAAACCCACAATAAGGTAATTTTCAAAATAACGATGGATTAGGTCATTATAACAGATACTAATTTACCAATCATTTATCCCCAAATAATCCCATAAAAAGGGAAGTAAGAAACTAGTTCGAGGTTCTCAGAGTCCCACCTTGATAACATAAATATGATTCTTCACGAAATATCACAATCTCCTCTATTTCAGTCGTACTCGACTCGATTGGAAATAATATGATCCCGCTCTGATGAGGGATTTCCTCCCCCGAGCTATCCGGGAAAATTTGTAAAGTAACCTTCCCCAAGTTTCCAAGAAATTTGGGGCCTCATAGAATATCAAAGCAAAAGAACTTCAAACAGCTCGGAAGGAACCTTTTCTTTTCCAGAATTGGCCTGCCGTGCGCTATAGCGGACATTATACTGCTATAGTGAGATGCCGACCGCTATAGCGGTTGGAAACAGTTGATAAGGGAGAGAAATGAGTTTCATTCCCATTCTCCTCTATTTTCCACCTGAAAACACTCCCTTCCTCCTGATCACTCCGCTCCCAACATCAGAAAATCTAGGTAACAATCGTACCCGCTTTCATCTCTACTTTATTTCATGATTATAGATAGAATTGTGGTAGAAAATGGTGGATAAAGTAGATATTGAGTTGGGTGTTTGAAATTGAACGTTTGGGTTAAATGTTGTTGGTTTTTCGAAGCATGAGTGCTTCCCTTACATTTACAACACCTCTATAGCGTTCTTGGCGTAAGGATTATGAAAGTTTTGTCCCAAAATGGGCTCAAAATGGTGGGGGAGGTGAAGGGTTATTCTTGGAGAATTTTTTTGATTTAGACGAGCTTTAGGGGTTGTAATGCCTAATATTTTGCACAAAACAGTGATAGAGCACTTTAGAAGTACTGATCTGGACTTGGAAGGTTAAAAATAGAGTTTTAGGTCAAGGGGTGCCATTGTTGCACCTCTTGAAGCTTTGGGATGATGAAGACTGCTATAGCGGAACCCAACTGCTATAGCGGTTTTGCTATAGTGGAGAAATTCTTGCTATAGTAGTCTCACTGCAGCGGACAACCGTGTGCCATAGCGGAAGGCTGCAAAATAGTAGTCTCCCAGGCCTGGAGAAATTTTTTCCTTACTCTTGAAATACGTTCCCCTATGCTTTTACGAGTTCTAACCCCACCCTTTGCCACATTGCAAGTTTAACCTACTCAATGGTTGCCGGTCAAGAACACATTCCCCTTTACAAGAGGTTCTCTGATGATGCTAGTCGGGAGAGGTTATGGTATATCTGGAGGCTAGGCTTTTGTTATAAGAGGGCTTTCAGAATGGGAGGGGTGGATAAGAAGGCACTAGCTTTCTATCGCAGGCTTCATGAGTTTGACTGAGGCCCATTGGTAGTGGCTCCCCTTTCTGGGCTTTCAAGTTAAGTGAGGGAGTTCTATACCATACTCCCCACCGTTTGTTATGATGAGCCCAACCCCACTATTCGCATTCAAGGGGTGGATGTACATATGGACTCTAGGACTATAAATAAGGTGCTAGGAGTGCCCTATATTTCAAATGTGACATATGAGGCCAAGGCTCGACTGTGGGATATGACATGGCTGAGGGATACCTTAATGGAGGAGAAGTTTAGGGACCAGGCCTACTTTCCAGTACTAAGGGCATCACTAGTGCTTTCTTTTCTGCAGATACTAAGAGGTGGCTGAATTTGGTGTCCTGAAGGATTCGTCCATTAGGCAATACCACCGATGTGACTTATGATTAGGCTTTGGTGGTAGCTTGTTCTATGCAGGGATCATTCTAAATGTGGGGTATCAGATCATGTCTGAGTGGAAGGACTTCTACGAGGGTCCTAGGAAAAGGCCCCTTTGTTCCAAGTCTGGTGTCTGAATTATGCAGGCGGGTTGCGGTACCCGAGGATGATACTGATAGAGAGGTAGAGATGGATGATGCTTTCAACCCTCTCTGGGTGAAAGTGGTTGCCGCTAAGAAGAAGAGGAAGGTGGACGAAGCGGGGAGCAGACAGGCTGCCAAGGATGTTGGTGATGATGATGACACTCCCGCCCCTTCTTCTCAGTCCCAGCCCCCGATTACTAGCAACCAGCTTGAGGAGAACCTAGTCGCGGTCAGGAAATTTATAAAGGATACTACTGCTGGAGGTACAACCTTGCCCCCCTCCGATCAGGACCTTGCAGCACTCCGCAGGGAGTTGGATGAGGAGAAGAAGATGAGGCGCTCCCAGGATCGCACATTTGCCCGGATATGAAAGACCATTAAGGTCATGTTCACTTGTGCTACCCTCGGTCAGGAGCTTCCCCAGCTAGAGCCGGAGGACCTGTAGGAGTTTCCCTTACTGAGTGATACCGAGGCCGAGGGCTCCACCCCTGTAGTCCCTGATGGTGATGAGTCATCTGGCTAGGACCTCCCCTTTCCCCTTTATTATATTAGACTACTTCTCCCTTGGTTTTTGCCCCGGTTTGGGGTATGTACTAGACAATGTTTCCCTTCCCTTTTCCCTTTTGTTTTAAGCACGTAGATGCTATTTTCAGACAATATCACTTTACATGCATACTATATTAGCTCTATTGGTGATTTCCTGGTTTTTCATAGTAGCTCGTAGCTTAACTATCGCTTTTGAACGCCCCAGAAATGAAAGGAAAAACAGAGGAAAATAGGGCAGGGGTTCTGCCCCGCCCCTTCCGCTATAGCAATTGACATGCCGCTACACCGATATCGCAATAGCAGAAAAATTCCAGCTATAGCAGGATCATTGTAGCGGTATAATTCTGCTATGGCAACCCCGATGGCAGCAGCCCAGAAAATTGAATTTTCTACAGAGTTTACCCATTCCCCATTCTTGGTTATCAACATTAACTCCCGAATCACCTCCTGCCTTTAAGCATAACCCCAAGACCATCCCCACACTACATAATTCAAAACATAGCATAACTTTATCATCAAATCAATTACAAATTACAAGGGAAAACTGTTCACAACAACACATTCCTGCTATCATACAAGAATGACTCTCCCCTTTTTCTCATGGTTCCCAACAAACTCGACTATCCTGAAACTGGAGTTTCCCCACAGTCGTAAGTTTTGTTCCCTTACCATCTTAACCAATGATAAGTCCCATTCCAAAATGTAATACAAAATCTTTAATCAACACACATGACAGTTCACTAACCAAAGCGCATAAAATCAAGTTATGACTCCTCCCAGACCAAAAATATTCACAATAAGGCAAGTAGTTACACACCAACGATTGTAGTCATACAAGTATTGCTACACACAAAATTTCAAGCTTCAAGTTTCAATCATAATTCACGTCACATCTACTACTCTTTATTTGCCCCATGGATGACTGTCAGCCGACCATCCATGTCTTACCATGGCCTCTAAGGCCATATAGCAATTGGAACCTTCCCAGTTCCAACTTCTCTTGCTTGTGTCCTCCCAACCGGAGTCCAACGACATCCCTTACTTCGTTGAGATACCAATTGGAATCAAGAGATACCAATTGGACATAACTCACAAGTAACAATCCGCACGAAAGGAATGAAAGAAAAGAGAGGTTTCCTAGAATGCTTCATAGCTTACCAAAGATTATATGTGGACGTCAACACACCAATCCACAAGACTCTATTCGATATTCTGCTCTTGTACTGGGAGATTGGTAACCTAGGCTCTAATATCATTTGTCATAACTCAACTACTGGGTTGTACGAGCACCTATTCTAAGTATCTATATAAAAGAACCCTTACCACCCGATCAAACACGCAATGCGGAAAACAATGTAAAACCATAAAAATAACCTCCTTTTTAGTCAAGAAAACATTTATAAATTTTATTTCAGGAAAATCCTTTACATAATTCGAATAAAACCCTCCTTAGAAACTAGTCTAAACAGGCGCAAGAGCTACTACAAGAGAAATACAAGAAATGAAAATAAGACAACTTCCACCGTGGAAACGAAGTGTAGAATCTGCTGGAGATTGCCATCGTCTTGTACCTATAAACCATCACTGATCCTGAAATCAGACTATACCCAAAATATATAGCAAGAGTAGTATCAATATAAACAACATGTACTGGTAGGTATCATCGATCGACCCAAATCCACTACATACCATCATAAAGAGAAAATATGCATAAGTTTACAATAATCCATTCCTTCAACATCCACTTTTACCACGCTGATATTAGCACTAAGAACTTAATCATTTTACCCCAAGCCTTCCTAACTTGTTCCGCTGCCAACTCCACCCCTTGGGTCTCTACACCATGACATCTAGGATTTCCCAAGTCATACTAAACATTAAGACTTTCCAAGTCACATCTGACTCTAAGACTCCCCAAGTCATATTGAACGCTTAGACTTCCCAATTCACCTTAACTCTAGTCCGATAACCTTATCCAGGCCTGGACTACTATAAAATTATCCAAGCTCACCACTATGACTCAACAACCAGAAGTAAACCCAACTACCCAATAACTAGACTACATACCTTCGTGTTGCTTCTTCAAGTGCATGGTCCTCCCGGGGACCCCCCTCCCCCCAGACAACTACCCAACATATAATAACATCCACCAAAATAATCTCAGACTCTCAGTCTTCCTTCTAACTTATCAGCCATATGAAACAGGTCCAACAAGCACTTAATCAAGGAATAATGATG
Organism: Jaltomata sinuosa; assembly: GCA_003996215.1. Taxonomy (NCBI): domain Eukaryota; kingdom Viridiplantae; phylum Streptophyta; class Magnoliopsida; order Solanales; family Solanaceae; genus Jaltomata; species Jaltomata sinuosa. The sequence continues at coordinate 507,340 of QJPP01001966.1, read as the reverse complement.
ACAACACTTACCTCCTTAAAATCACCCGGACCAACTAAGGATCCTAGACCAACACCTAAGTGTTAACATGTAATGCTCGGTCCTCCAAGGACCAACCCACATTTAAGTACAGGTACCCGGCCTCTCATAGACCAATATGCACAATTATAGTTTCAATAATCAACCCATTCCACTCATGGAACCATTAAACACACAATCAATAATATATTTTAAACCCGTACCAGGCATGGTACCCGAGCCAACCGATATAGAACCTGTACCAGGCGTGGTACCCGAGCCAACTGTTAATATCCCATACCAGGCGTGGTACCCGAGCCAACCAATATATATGTTCCGTACCAGGCGTGGTACCGGAGCTAATTGAGTGTCACACACAATCCAACAGTCAATAATTAAATAAACAGAAACATACTTGTAACAGCAATAAGCAACAAAACCAAGTTAATTTCACATAATTGACACCCGAACACTTAGACATTCATAAACTCATTCCCAAAACATATATTACTAAGTTAAGGTGACATGCATACATATTGCATTTGGAAAACAATACCATCACCTACCCAACCACCGGGTTCCTACCCCAATATTTGAATCCTGTCCAATGTCTAGTTCTCAATTCACCCCCTAAACACATATTCAGCAGATACATCAACTCAAGAACCCTTCTTTTAAATAGTACAATATCGAGAATAATACCCTAACCTTGAGACTCCAAGCCTTCTTATTCACCCTACTCCCTTTAACTAAATTATCCCCGAGAGCCCACCATAACCCGACCACATTCACCCATAACACGTCTGGTTCCCCGAACTTACCCAACAATATAGTTCCCTGGAATCTAGAATCACCCACAAATAAACAAGTATAACCAATCCTGAATGCAAACACATTACCCCAGACCCCATCATTTCCTATACAATCAACCAATCAATAAGACCATAATCCCTCCAGACTTCGTGCCCGAAGGCCTAAACATGAATTCCCCTTTCACTCTATAATAATATGAAATGGAATACAGGTCTAAGTTTACTCAATGAAAAACCTAACCTACCTGGATTCCAAGCAGCTGCACACGCCACATTCTGGCTCCGTGAAGGCATTTTCTACCAGAGAACAAGCCCAAAATTCATGATTTCCCTCCTCGTTAGCCAAAATCTCCCCTCCCCATGGCTCTTGTTGCTCCCAAGCACACACGCAAGTGTAAGTGTTCGTGCAAGTAATAAAATGGCTCTTGCAAGCTGAATATCGATCCCACATGGACTTGGTGTTTAGCAAATGATCTAACTTAATTTTTACTATTAAAGTTAAATAAGTGCGATTCATAACCAAGAGAAGTTTGAGCTTTTCATTTGTAAACTAAATACTAAAAATAACAACGATATGAAATTTGGATTGCAACAATATATGGAGAGATCCAGAGTTGAGGCATTTACTTCACATTCATGCAAAACTATGGTTTCTAACCAGTGTTGGTGTTTATCATGATTGTTAATCTACGAGGTTGATATTACAATTTGGGAATGGTCATCCTCTAAGACATCTACCCAAATTAATCTTGCAACTACATCATTGAGCGGAAATGTGAGTCTTTAGTTCGGATACATTAAACTATATTCCCGTTTTATTAACCAAGTGGGGCGTTTAGGTATGCCGCTATCCTAATCTCAAATCATCCTTTATAATTGATATCTACCAATTAAATACATGATCCACAATCTCTACATTCTTCATTCTGTCCCTCCATTCCTATGGTCAATTCGTTTTGAGACTTAGATTTATCCTAAAATTTATGACGCTTTAGAATAGTTGAAACAAGAACGTAGGAACAATCACATGACATGATAAACAATTAAACCAACTATGAATTCATACTTAAGCAATCATGTTGTAGCCTCAACCTTAGAAAAAGGGTGCTTAGCCACTCATAGTCATACAAAGAATCACCATTGATGAATTCATACAGTAAAACTACAAGAAAGAAAAGTTAAAGAACAAAGAACCCTAGTTTGAGCTCCTTGATGTCTCCTTTGCTCTCCAATTCGTGTCTTCTTCCAATGATGTGTGTAAATGTGGCTAAGTACTCCTTTTATAGTATTGTAGGTCTTCTATAAGCTGTCCCATAAGAAGCATATGCATTTACAACTTTGCCCCCAACTTAAACCAAGTTAAAACCCAATTTTGGAAGTTTTAGGGGGGGTCGCATCGCGTGGCTGGCCGCGTGGCCAAAACAGTGGACCTCCGCAATGAGAGGTGCGAGGCTAAGACTCCACCTCAGCCTTAGGGTGTGTGAGGCATGGCCTCCACCTCAGCCTTGAGGGGTGCGGCGCATGGCCCCCTCCAAATGTGAAGGTTCATCCGTTTTTTGCTCTCATCTCCTTGTACACTTATTCCTTGATTCCCCACTTCTTGTGGCTTATTTGTAGGCTTCATTTAGCTTCCATATATCATCCAATGGTATCCTGCATCAATTCATAACACACATTAGTCCATACAACACAATAGAGCTCATCAAAATATACTAGAATACGCATAGCTCAAGCTAGTAAGGCTAGTTTTCTCGTCTAAAATCTATTTGATCATTTTGACTCTTGACTTGTTCCAAATGCACCTTAAACACTTTAGACATGTACTTTAGCAACCAAATACACACATGCACAATATATACCTCAATATCACACCAAGTTATCCTCAAAATTAAGCTAAACGCGCATAGATAATGACACTTAGGTGTATAAATACGCCTAAGATCAGCTCCAAGGCTTTGGAGCAGCCTAGGAGGGTTTTTGGAGTAACCCTCGTATTTTTTCCAGCTAAGTAGGAGAAGTCTAAAATATAATTCGCGTAATTTAGCTTCTATTTTTTGCCATACCGCTATAGCGACCGACTGATCGCTACAGTGGCGGCGCTATAGCGAAATAATAACTGCCTATAGCAGAGTGAAGTCATCTCGGACGAATTTCAAAATCCAAAATTTCTATCACGTCAGCCTCACATAAATCAAAACGTATTTTGATCATTCTCGAAATCTGCGATAAGGTGATTTTGAAATAACGACGAATCAGGTCGTTACAGTTTTGTTCGCCATTTTTTTAATTAATGGTTTGAACGAATTTTGAATAACAAAATGATAGACAAATCAACCATGTTTGCATTTTTTTTATATTAAATTAAATAAAATTATTTTTAATATTATATTATATATATATATATATTTGATGTAAAATGACAGACAATGTCATTTTCCTATTTTTTTTTAATAAAGAATGACAGACAATGTTGTTATACCCAAAATTTATTTGGGTATAAATTTTTGGCACAAAAATCCGTGAAATATGTCGACAAAAAAATGACGGACAATATCATTTTTGTGCAAAAAATAATATAAAATAAAAAAAGGTAAAAAATTGACAGACATGGTCGATGTTCCGTTGAATTATGGGATCAACCCTGTCCGTCAATTTTTTTAACCATTTTTGTCATCTTTTTAGTAGTGTACTTCATCCGTTCTTTTTTACCTGTCCACTTTGAACTTTGCACATTTCTTAAAAAATAATGATTGATATGTGTATTTTATCATAATGCCTATATTAATTGATGTTTAGTACTCCCTCCGTTTATATTTATTTGTCCACTTTGAACTTTGCACACCCCTTAAAAAATAATAATTGGTATGAGTATTTTACCATAATATCTATATTAATTAATATTTAGTACTCTCTTCGTTCACTTTTACTTGTCTATATTGGATTTTGCACGCCCCTTAAAACAATAATCTTTTAAAATTATATTAATTATTAGGACTTGAAAAATGATTTGAAAAATAAGTGGTTAATGCTAAGATAAAACATAAAAAAATAATTGTCTTTTCTCGATATGTTAAAAGTGACAACTAAAAGTGAAAATCTAATTTTAATTTGAAACAGTGGACAAGTAAAAGTGAACATAGAGAGTATTAGGTCTTGAAAAATAATTTGAGAAATAAATAATTAATATTAAGGATAAAATATGTAAAATAATACTTGTCTTTTTTAGATATGTTAAAAGTGACAAGTAAAATAAAAATTTATTTTTAAATATTGTATAAGTAAAAGTAAATGGAGGGAGTACAAGAATTAGTAACACCACCACAACTTTATCTCATGATTTCAAATCATATATCCATGTTGAAACATGCACAGCGAAAGCAATCAAACAAATCTTTTAACTTACATGTAACTAGACAACAATGATATGCAAGATCATGAAATTACTAACCTCTTGAAGCTGTTGCACAAGTCGTTTATAATGCTGTTTCTTAGGTTTGTAGTCTTCTGTTATAGCCTCAATAATCTCTGAGTGAAGATTATGTGAACAAGTGTTGCGGCTCAAAAAAGTGTATCTTCTAGGACTGATAAACGACTTATTTATAACCGCGTTCTAATGTGTAAAACCCTAGTTACAAACACATAAAAATCTTTCTATTCAAGAAACTGTACACATTTTGAAACAAACCTAGATCAAAACGTGTACAACTTTTTCTTCTACAAAATAATTTTTTTGACCCAAATCATGTAGGATTTAAGTGCTTCTGGAAGACTAATTTTCTTTTCAAGTTCATCAATTAATTAGGAATAGAAATGACCATAAATTTAATTAGTAAGACTTTCAATTATAGTATTAATTCTCATAATGAATGAATTACATCTACCATAATAAATTATACATTATTTCACTAAAAATTCATAATTGAACTTCTCAGTTTATTTTGAAATCATATATTAAAATTTATTTAACTCTCCCCGTTAGAATTATCGATACCAATCAATTATATTAATTTTTTGATTATTTAATTCATTCATTAATTTAATCCTTTATTCTTAGCTTAACTTATTGCATGTGAAATATACAAAATCCACCTACATGATTTTCACGTGAAAACTTATAAGCAATCATAAACGGATATCATCAATTTCAAGGTCGAGTCATGAATTCTATCAACGAATCATTATTTCACAGATGTCATTTGTTATCATCCAACCTACCTGACATGTATTAATCCACAAAAGAGTTTCGCCTTTGGATAGATCAAGACAATAAATAAATCACATCGTTCATAATAATTATATCAAGATTAAGAGTATATCTAGGTACATTTAATGATCTAGCTACAAAAGTTGTTTTATAAATATTCACAACATAAACAATCATCTCTCTTGGTCCGTTTAATAAGCACAAAGTATACTAACACAAAAAGTTGGAATGCGATCACTCCCATAATTAAGATTAACATTACACTTTAATCTTGTGCTATAATCATTAAGATGCTTGTCGAACTTCAACTTTGATTGTGAATAAATTCATAACTTATAAAAATCGATAATTTAATCTTTCGTGCATGAGTTATAAAAATTTATGCACAAAATCATTTACTTTATAAATAAAAGACACACACGTGAACAAAATAATTTATTTAAAATAAGATTTTATTTAATCAAACAAATAATATAAAAGTCTTACATGAGGAATGACAAATAATACCACATTTTGTTTGGATGGTTGTTACCCGTGATTTCATAATGTATGGTATGATACTGTATGATATGGTACTGTACTGTACTGTAAATATAATGTTTGGATAGACTGTATCGTTCGTTGTGGTTTAATAATATTTTTTGTATTTGATTTGACTGTGTTGTATAGTATCGTAACTGGTAAGTTTATTAAAATGCTCTAAGTTATTATATAAATGTTAAATTTATCAATAATTGCTAATAAAATAATTATGACAATGTTTTTTATGCTAATTTATCACAAATTATGCCTTGTAAATATATTAAATTGTTAAATTAATGTTGATTCTAACAAAATTAATAAAAAAAATAGGTTAAAATAAATGTACTCGAATTCATTTTTTTCTATAATAATATATTTCATTAGAAGAAGAGCAAAACCATGCTCGCATACAAGAAGTAGATTATTTTGATGAAGTTAAATAATATAGGGTAAAGAGTAAAATAAGATTATGTAGTATTAAGTAAAGGCATAATTGAAAAGTAAAATTAGATAACCATGGAATATCATCAAATCCATGATTACATAAAATGAGGCTTTTCATAATTACCAAATCATGAAATCAAATCATGTCATATTATATATTTTAAGTTACAATCAAAATAAATATGATACTATTAATAACTATACAATATCATACCACGGAAAACAACCATCCAAACAAGGTGCAAGTAATAATATATCCTAACCATCCAAACACTAATTAATTTAAAATTCATGAGATAACATCACATATTCAAACATTAGCTTAAAGTGTTCAAATGAATCAAATTGGAAGCTGTCCATTTCAGGAGATACAGTAGTCCACATTGAAAAGGATCATTTCCCAATGCTAGATCAACCAATAGAGATGACCCACGTGCAACAACTGTCAGCTAACCACACTGGCTTTGTGTAAATGTCAAGAAAACAGTTGCTCCTAAAACTTTTGTTTCACTCATTGCGTTCCCATTTGCCAATAACGCCGGCGCCTGTCCTTTTGTCTCCCATACCACTACCCCCGTTATCCCAAAATTCTACCATATTTCCATTTTTGGTAGTCACACATTATTTTAATTATCAATTCCCACAAGATAAGAAAATGTGTCCACTTGACTACAAGACATATTCAGATGGATTGAACTTTGGGTTTTTAGCTGTGCCTACACACCCTTTTCGGTATTCTCACACAAATTTAATAGTAAAACATTAGGGTAATTATTACTAATTCACTTGATTTAATTTATTTTTAATACCATTCTCTTATTAGAGTGACATAATATATTTAAGATTACAATTAAAGTATTTTTTTTATATCTTTTACAGATTTTTAATCTAAAATCACACAATAAAATATTCTTCTTTCCATTCTTAAATTTCACAACCTTTTTATTTAAAAATGAAAAGGAGAGAGTATATGATTGGAATTTGGAGTATGTATTTTTTACAAAAAGAATATTAACCACTTTACTATGGTAAGTTAATGACTCAATTAGTGACTAGTTTTAGAGTTAACTTTCTGTTGATTTACTCTCTCCGTCCAATAATACTTGTCCACTATTGACTTTGTACACTTTATAAGAAATTTTAAATAGGAGAGTAATTTTATTATATCATCTTTTGAATATAATAAATATAATATCTTGAAAAATATAATAGAGAAATGACTATAATTAATGATAAGGATAAATTAAAAATTAAGTATAAAATTATCTTTTGATTTTATAAATTGGATAAGTATTATTGAACATGTATTAAAAAATGAACTGAGTGAGGGAGTAGCGAAAAATGAATGAATTTTTGTCAGAGATCTGTGTCCACTTGATAGGATAGAACTTTGGGCTTTGAGCTACAGCCACCCTTCCATTTTTACTATTTTTTATTTCTACTTCCTCTCTTCCATTTATGTGGTACTTGCTGTTTTTTTGACATTTTAAATTATGTAAATTTTATATTACTATTTTAAATATATTTTGTTATCATATTAATATGAAAATTTTTACTACTCTTATAATTTATATTTCTTCTATTTTAATTTATGTGATATATTTTTTTAATTAATTTAAAAATATATTTTATATTTAGTAATAATTTTATTTTAAAATATTCATTTCATTCTTGATGAGATAATTTACATAAATATATATAATTAATTTTAAATTACAAGTTTTAAAATTCAGTCTTTTTTTAAGATTACATGTCAAATTAAATAACATCACATAAATTGAGACGAAGAAAGTAATTTTTTTTATATAATTTTTAAATAAATAAGTTTAATATTGAAAATTTGAATCATCTAATCTAATTCAATTTCAAAGACGGTGAGAGTTTAAGAAAGTAAGAAAACTTTCAAATTTTGTTATTTTAAATTAAATATATTAAAATATCTTTTCATATTAAATATGCCATATAAAAAGTTTAGAATTATAGTTTATAAAAAATATGAGACAAATAAATTAAAACAAAAGAAGTATTACTTAGGGTGGTTTGATAAAGTTCATTAGAAAAAATAATGCATGCATTAGTTTTATATATTATTAGTATCTTATTTGGTACATTTTTTCAACATTAGTTATACACTCTATTTGGTATTATGGTGTGTATAATTAATACATAAAAATTCATGGTATTAGTAATGCATACATTAGCATGGTTAAAAACATAATTGTCTCTCAAAATTTTTTTCACATCCTTTCCACCATATTTGTGAAGGGTATTTTTATAAACAAATAATTTTAAAAAAAATTATATAATATAAATTATTTTTAATATATCAAACTAAATACTGCATAAGAAAAATCTTAATATGACTAATATAAAAATAATTAATATAACATTAATAATACAGCATATTCTAGCAATTCTTATACACCAAACGACCCCTTAATAGCGTAGCGTGGTCGCAATTTTTAAATCATCACCAAGTATAAGTGCGTCTTTCCACTTGAGAAGATGGCATTTGTACTTTGATTGAAGTTTGGGTTTTTGAGCAATATCCACCATTTTCTCTTTTGAAACCCACCAGTCACCACCCACAACTTTCTTCTCTTCTCTTCTCTCCTTCTTCTTCAGCTATTTTCCATAACGTGGGTGGTGGTGGTTAAGTATTTTCTCTGCAAAAAATGGGAGGTTCTTGCAATGAACGCCTTGATTTTGGCAAAATGGGTTATGGGTACTCTTTCTTTTTTACTATATACAATTTCATAACTCATGTTTAATAGTATGTAAATATTTCAACTTTAGACTAGTTGGCCTTTTTTCTTTTTCCTGTTTATTGCAGTTGAGATGATCTGATATGATTCTTTTTTCCTTTTTTTTTTTGAACTGTTTGATTAGTGGATTTATGTCTTGAGGCGATCTGATTTACAAGTGTGACTGTGTTTTAACTCTTTCAGATGCTAAAGTTATATAGTAGTTGGTTTAACTTGAGTTTACGTGAATCAAGATTGAAACTTTCTTAATTAGTGTGTAAGTTCGAAGATTGAAACTTGTTAAATTTTGGATTAAGTTGCACTAATATTGATGTCTATCTTCATGTAGATTTCTTCCATATCTCAATTGTTTTTAAGTGTTTATTCTTACATTATAGTCTCTTGGTTGTCCTGATTTTGGATTTGTGACAGATGCAAGCACTATAGGAGAAGATGCAAGATTAGAGCCCCTTGCTGTAATGAGGTCTTTGACTGCCGCCATTGTCACAATGAAGCCACGGTAACTTTGATCTATGACTTGCTGGCCTTGCCACTGCTTCTATGTTATCTATCTAGCTAATCGGTGCTTGTTTCAACAGAGCATGTTGCGTAAAATTTATGATAGGCATGAACTAGTTCGACAAGATGTCACACAGGTTATTCTTTTACTATTTCCAGTTATTCATCTGTTACACTTGATTGTTCAAAATTTCTTATCATGAGGTTCTTTGGGAATTTCAGGTCATCTGCTCAGTTTGTGATACGGAACAGCCAGTACGTGTCATCATTTGACTTGAATTCACACCTTCTTTCTCTCTTTGGTATTACTGGAGTTGATGCTACCACAATATCTTTTTCTATTTCAATCCAGGTTGCTCGCGTTTGTACAAATTGTGGTGTCAATATGGGAGAATACTTTTGTGAAGTGTGCAAATTTTATGATGATGATGTAATATACTGTGCCTTCTCTACTACTAATTAATATGTGGTTAACTCGTTTTACCAGTTTAGACCATTTTAGCCATTACATACCCAAAATACTTATTCTGGAATCCCCTGTTATAGATAGACAAAGGGCAGTTTCATTGTGATGATTGTGGAATCTGCAGGTTAGTGTACAAACATTTCACAGGGCATTTGTTGCTTTATGTGGTAAATATTTTCTTTTCTGGAAGTTCCATGTCTGACATATGTATATTTTTTGCACAGAGTTGGTGGTCGCGAGAACTTCTTTCATTGCAACAAGTGTGGTGTGCATCACAATTTCCTGTCATTATTATTCGAAGCTTTGTGAAAAATTCTGTGTTCTTTCCTTGTGTATTTCCTTAATATTTTCTTCACTAACATATAAATCAATGGGAGATTCTTGAGAACATACTATGTAACTTCAATGGGTCTAATCTTCTTTGCTATTTCTTCCTTATAATTACTCCCTATGAACTTGTATTTCTTGGGAGTAAAGGAAGAATCCTTAGTAATAAAACTTATTGGAGATATGAAGAATCAGATACTCATTTTCTTATCATATAGTCTGAAGGACATACCAGGACTGATAGCACATCATAGTGCAGCTGCATTTTCTTTGTTCAGCTTGCTTTTTCAATACTTTATTCCTGCTCGATCTGCGAGCATCCAGACCTATCTTCTATTTCTTAGAAGGGAATGTAATTTTGATTCTTTACCTTGGAAGTATACATGCTAAGATTACCAGGGTTACATTAAGATTTTATTTACACCTTAAAGGCACAAATGTTGTTCGGTAAGTAATTATATATACCCTGGATATCACTTGTAATACAAACTACATTTGCATGATTCTTCATTTTTAGAGATCTATCTGTTGTTATTTCTCCCTTCAAATAGTGGAATGTAGGAGTGTCCTCAATGTTCTCCAGAGTTCTGGTTGTGCAACTATGTTTTGATGCTTTGTTTAGTTGGGCTTATTGAACATAGCAGTTGTGACCAAGCTTTTGCTTTCTTATATGGTTGTGGCTTTTTCATTCCTGTTGTTTTGTTTCTACATCTGCCTCTTCACCTACTTATGGCTTCAATTCCACAGACTCTTGTTATTCAGTTAGTCTGCGTAATAACCACTCGTGCGTGGAGGACTCCATGCGGCATCATTGTCCTATTTGTTATGAGGTATGTTACGTTACTGAAGTCTTCCCCCTGTGGATCCCGTCTTCAAATGTTCTTGTCATTCATAATGCTCTAATTCGTTTAAGTGCAGTTTCTCTTTGATTCTCTAAAAGATACAACTGTAATGAAATGTGGGCACACAATGCATACAGAATGCTACCACGAGATGATAAAGCGTGACAAGTAATCACTTACAATTTTTCTATTTGTTGCTTTTGAGTTTCATTGGATGGAATAAAAAGTTTTATGTTTACTGACTTCCATTTTATTTTAAACTCAGATACTGCTGTCCAATATGTTCTAGATCGACTATAGACATGTCCAAAGCTTGGAAAAGAATGGATGATGAGGTAGGTTTACATTTTAATTCAGGGAGGTTGCTCCACGTCCAATTCCTTGAGGGTGCATCTTATCATAGGAATTGCTTGCATGCTTAGTGAACTTTTTCATGGCTGATTGCTGTTTTATGCATATTCTAAAACTACTCCTGTTCTTAAGGAATCGGGCCTAAGCACTGTAGTGCTATGATCCAAGTCCAATTCTTGAATCTTGATCAGTCCAAACGCTTGAATTTTCCAATTGCTTGAGGATGCATAATCTTTTCATTGAAAATTGTGTGCATGCATAATCACTCGGGAAGTGGTTCATCATTATGCAGAACTTTTTGGAGGGCTATAAGACTTTTTCTTCTCCTCTCTTTTCAGTTAGATAAGTTTGTCTTGGAACAATATTGTTTTTATAGTTCTAGCTTCCACAAAAATCTAGTTGATTATGGTCAAGAGAGTGGCCTTGATTGGTTTCTTTCTAGAGTGCTCGTTCACCTGCTTTTTGGAAGCCAAATGAGTAAAAGAAAAGAGACACCTGACATCTAGTTCTTGCATTTAAACAAGTGTCTGAGTTTTGTCTGCAATGATCATTTGCCAATAGAGGATGCATTTTGAACCATGTGGTATGTTCCAGCATGTCCAGCATAATTCCCCAAGTACATTAAGCTCTTGGACTTTGTAAAATGGTTGTGGTTGATGATGCTGACAGCTGACAGTTGACAGCTACACAATGTTCCATTCTCTTTTTCTATCCCGAGGTTGATAAAATATATGTTAATTCCACATCTGAGTTTGCAGATCTGTTGGCAGTGTTAAGGTTTTTGGTGATGTTTGTTCCTATACTTCTTAAGTTGGTCATGCTATATGCTTAATTCTTTTGCAATTTCAGACTTTTTGTTGTTTTAGTTGTTGGGGTGGGTGTTATGTTTTCTCTAATCTTATTCACAAGAGTTCTGTTTACCTAGCTGTATTGAAGTCCTACACTAAAAGTGAATTTCTGTTCTTCAGATTGAAGAGACAATCATGCCTGAAGATCTTAGATATAAGAAGGTACTTCCTTTTCCTTGACCCCATATTTATGATATGCAGTTACTTTGGCTGTTAATTACAGCCACGCTAAGGGGGTATGGGTGTTTAATGTTTCACAGTACCTTAATGCATATAGAAGTCCATGCTATTGGTCTTCAATTGCATGCTTGAACTACCTTTGGTTTTGCTTAACTCACCTAAATTGTTACTTGCAGGTTTGGATTCTTTGTTATGACTGTAATGACACAACTGAAGTATACTTCCACATAATCGGGAAGAAGTGCAGACACTGTCAATCATACAACACCCGTATGATTGCACCTCCTGTTCTTCCTCAATAACAACTTTCTACTCCAGAAAAACTGATTGTTTGCGCCGCTGAAACCTGGTGCAGTGGACGTGAAACAGAGGAAACTTATGGTGTTACCTTAATTAATACTACTATTAATGATTTCTGCATCATTTATGGCCATTGCAACACAACTAAACTCTTTTTGCAATGTGGAAGCATTTGTGACATGATTTTTTTTCCTCCAAAGACGTGAGAGTAAAACTCAAGTGAATTGATTCAGGACTATATATACCATGTAGACATATTGTCATAACATTCCAAGGGACTACTTTTGAGCTTCAAAAATGAGAAAGGAACACATTTAGTACTAGTACTTAATATTCTGTGGATTTGATTCCATCTGCTTACAGGTTGAGGTTCTGTAAACTGATGTCTTGTCATTCCCAATCAAAATCAATTGAATCTGCTCAAACTGTGAACAATAAAGAGGGAAACAATCATCTAAGAAGTTTGTGACCTAAACAGATTTGAAAAGAATTTCAATTTGAATTGCAACCTTAGCACTATCCCTCTCAAAAAAAAAAAAGGGGGGGCAAACAAACGGAAAGGATATGAAAGTATAGAAAATTGCTTCATTGAGAAGTTGTCAACTCGTTAATTTTCAAAAATTTGGGAAACTCATGAAGTTTCCAACTTACAGATTTGGATGGAATTATAATGATATTAACGTTAGTACTGCTATGTTCCAATTGACAACTCTCTCAGCAATAAGATTGCGTTAACTTTGAATCATAAGACAATCATTTAAATAATTTGAGCTAACAAGCTATGTTGTTCGGACTCTCCAAAATTGTTGCCGCATCCATGTTGGATCTTCAAAAATTGCAGTACTTTTGGAGGATCCGATACACACCCCACAGCATTTTTGAAGAGTCCGAGCAACACAGCTAACAAGTTAATAAACATATGAAAAAATGGCAAAAAAAGAAAGCATTCCTCTTTTCCATGTTGCAAGTAGCATCTATAGTATTTTTTTCCCTGGTGGATTGTATGGCTTGTTTTGAAACCAGGGACCCACTTTTTTTTTCTCTCTCTTGACATGATAGACTTGTGTTTTCCTCTCCATTTTCTCCAACAGCAAAATAAAAGGAAGCCTTTGATTTTCTCACACTCTCTCTTCTATTCACTTACCTAATTAGTTTAATCTTAGAGCTGAAACCACATCTCTAAGTTTTATTTAAAATGATAAAGATGCACCAATGTTAAGAAAGATGATAAGCATGGCTATAAATTTCTTAAATGAGTAGTCCTTGTCCTTACATTTGAATGTGCAGGACAGGAGATAGGAGAAGGGGAGTTTGATGAGTTTGTGGCGTATTGGTTGAGTGTGGAGTACCATTACACTCACTACTATTTTGTGACAGTATATATTGATACGAACTTCATACGTGTATACATAATTTATATATAAATGTTCAACTATATGTACAGTTTAGATCAAGATCAGAGCTGTAGTTGGACGCATATATACTCCCAGTATTAAAGATTTAAGATTGATCTTTGCTCCTTTCTAATAGTTAAGGTTGAGTTACTGGAGTCTCTCTAACTGTCCTAAACTTGTTAATTTGCACTCGATATCCTTAATCACTCTACAGAGGTAATTTGGAATTTGATTAACACATCTCTACTATGATATCTAAACTTATGTAATCCTATTGTGCTTCTGTTTTTTGGTAAATTCTTATGATTTACCACAAGGTTCATTAATAGAAAAGATTTTTGCTTTTTATGTTTTGGCAAGTAATAACTAAACACTAAGAGCCCATTTGGATAGGATTAAAAAATATACTCCCCCGTCTCATTTTATATGACACCTTTTGACTTAACACGGTATTTAAGATAAAAGGGAAGACTTTTGAAATTTATGATCCAAAATAATCCTTGAACATTTGTGTGGTTGTAAATCATTTCATTAAGGGTAAAAGGAGAATTTCAAAGTTAAATTGTTTCTAATTATAGAAAGGTGACATTCTTTTTGGAACGGCCTAAAAAAGAAAGCGTGTCACATAAAATGGGACGGAGGGAGTAGCTTTTAAGTAGATGTGCTTAAAAGTTGAAAATAAATGCTTATAAATATAAGGAAAATATATCGATCAAACTTAAAAAGAATTTTAAGCTAAAAACAACAAACCGGGGGAGAGGAGGAGTCCAACTTATCACTTTTAGCTTTTCTTAATTGCTTGTTTAATATTACCTAACTGTTAAAAAAGCTAAAAAAGATATTAAAAGCTGGTTTGACTTAAAGTTGGTTTGACCAGATTTTAATCATATCCAAACGGGCTCTAAGTTGTTTCCTTTTTACTTTTTGGTAAATAATACTGTAGTTAAAACACTTTTAAGTTGTTTCGATTCTTTTCCTTTTAGGTAAGTAACAACTTCATTGCTTCCTCTATCTATAAAAAGTAAAAAATAATTTTCACAAGAGAAGAAGAAAGAAAAAACTTGAGAGAGCTTTTCCATCATGGAGGAAATACAAGACCCTAATACTACAACTCTGAAGGTTGTAATGGTTCCATGGTTAGCTCATGGCCATATGACCCCTTGTCTAGAACTAGCCAAGAAACTCTCCAAAACCAATCTCTTCTTCATATACTTTTGTTCAACATCTATCATTCTCAATACCATCAATCAAGAAAATCTACCAAAAAGCATCCAACTAATAGAACTCCCTTTACCATCATCACCACTACTTCCTAGCCACCACCACACCACCAGTGGTCTACCAAAAAACCTCATTTCAACCTTGATCCAAACTTTTGGAGAAGCTGGCTCAACCTTTGCCAAAATTCTTGATTCTCTCTGTCCTGATTTGCTTATTTTTGATGCTTTTCAACCATGGGCACCAGAGCTTGCTTCTTCAAGAAAAATTCCTGCCATTCATTTCCTAGTTATCGGCTCTGCTTCCATATCTTTCTTCTATCACCATTATCTCTATGCTGGCACAAGAAACTTTCCATTCTCAGGAATTTTCCTTAAGGATTATGAGGCAAAGAAACTCCAACTCGCCGCGGAAATGAACCTCTCCGTAGGACCAAACCTTGCTTTCAATGGGCTGGAAAAATCCCATGACATTATTTTGATCAACACTTGTAATGAAATAGAGGGGAAGTATGTCGATTATCTCTCGACTCTAAGCAATAGAAAAGTCATAACTGTGGGTCCACTTATTCGTGAAATGGAAACAACTATAGAGAATGAGGAGACCTCCAAGATTATCCAATGGCTAGACAAGAAGGATGAGTCCTCTTGTGTTTATGCTTCATTTGGAAGTGAATATTTCTTGTCCAAAGAGGAAATTGAAGAAATAGCTCATAGTTTAGAGCTAAGTGAGTTGAACTTCATTTGGGTACTTCGGTTTCCATTAGGTGAAGAAATTAACATTGAAAATGCTTTACCAGACGGCTTTCTTGATAGAGTTAAAGGAAAAGGTATTATTGTGGAGAAATGGGCACCTCAAGCTAGAATTCTTGAGCATGCAAGTGTTGGGGGATTCTTGTGCCATTGTGGATGGAATTCTATACTAGAAAGTTTACATTTTGGAGTTCCAGTTATAACCATCCCTGTGCACCTTGATCAACATACTCATTCAAGAATGGCGGTCGAGCTAGGGACAGCTATGGAGGTTGTGAGAGATGATCAAAATGGGAAACTGAATAGAGAAGAGACAGCAGAAGTGATAAGAAATGTGGTGATGGAGAAGAATGGTGGAGAAAAAGTGAAGGCAAAGGTGAAAGAATTGAGGAAAAAGATGAGAGAGAAAGGAGAAGAAGAGTTTGATCAAGTTGTTAAGATGTTGTTGCACCTTTCTACCAAGAATAAGCAGTGAACACTTAGATGACATTAAAGAAGAGTGCAAAATGGAGTGATATTTATTTGAGTGAAATAATTGAAATGTACTTTTCGTTTTGTTCTGGAAAAAGATCTGAGGCGTTTCTCTACTTTCGAATAAGATGGAACTGAAAAATGTTTCTGTTGACATTGCAGATTGCACTCGTTTTCTTGCCTCTTTTACATTGTATGCTGTCTCTGTCTTCATCCCAAATTCATCACGATAGATTCCATTTTCCTCCTTTAAAGAAGTAGGTAGCTTTTGATTAGGTGCCTCACAGATTCTGGTCTATCCAGTTCTAGTTCAACTGTTCAAGACTGGTTAAAAGAGCTACAAACAAATTGATAGTGAAAGACTAGAACATTTTTTTTAAAAGTTTTTCATGGTTGGAAGTGGAGGACTTTATCACCAGGGCAACCTTCACTTGTCTAATGTTGTTAATTTTATCTTTACAAAGGTTAATTCATCTTATTTTTGAAGTGATATAAAATGTGGATAAAATTGATCGTATGAAAATAATGTCAAGAGTTTAAAGAAACTATATCACTTTTAGAATTACTAAAAGCAGAAAATTACTTAAAAAGATGCTGATATAATGTTTTACAAAAATGAGCGAGGAAATTGTATTTACCAGGCAAGAGCCTTGCTTACCAACTCCTTAGGGATATATACACAAGTTATAGTTTCACAGATTTTATTTGGGTCTATGCAGGCACATGTTTTTGGGTTCTATTTTCAGTTAGGTTGGCAAATTTAATATCTATATAATTTGTTTATCTAAACCTTTTGTCCATATTGCTCCTTCAGTTTCCTTCTCACTATCATACAACTATTGTCCTACCTCCACATCTCATGTCTACCCTTGTAGAGGAGGTCTTACAAATGTCTAGCCCTGCCTTCTCCGACATTCTTGAGTTTCATAAACCACACCTGATCATGTATGCTATCAATTTTGCATGGGCTATGGAAATGGCAATGTCCCGTAACATTCCTGCAGTTCATTTCCAAATTATGGGGGCTACTGCTAATGCGTTCTTCCTTTGTATGTTCAAGCATCGAGGGGTTCAATTCCCTTCTGCATCCACTTTTCTTGAGGACTATGAGATAAGCAAGCTTGGTCGTGTTGAGTCCTCATCAAACTATGGTAAAGAAAAGGATCGTCTCTTTGATTGCATAGAGCAATCTACTGAGATCATATTGATAAAAGGTTTTGGAGAAATTGAGATCATATTAACTGGAAGGAAGGTAATCCAATGGTTAAACGAGAAAGATCCCGTTTCAACTGTGCTCGTGTCCTTTGGAAGTGAGTGTTTTTTGATTAAGGAAGAGATGAGAGAGATTGCATAAGGGCTAGAGCTTAGCAATATTAACTTCATATGGGTAATCAGGTTTCCAGTTGGGGATAAAACAAGTATTGAAGAGACACTACCTCAAGACTATCTTGACAGTTAGTGGAAGAGAATTACTTCGTGGAGGGATGGGCACCTCTGGCCAGAACTCTTGCTCATTATAGTATTTGGTGGTTTTGTGAGCCATTGTGGATAGAGTTTTGTAACGGAATGTATAGATTTCGGAGTCCCTATTATTGCCATGCCGCTACAGTTTGATCAATATATAAACGCTAGGCTGGTGGAGTTAGTTGGTGTTGGAGTAGAGGTTATAAGGACAGATGATTGGAGGCTTAAGGCAGAAGAAATAACTAGAGCGATAAAATATGTGGTTTTAGAGAAGACGGGGAAGAAGTAAGGAAAAAGGTAAGAACAATGGGTGATAAGATCAAAATGGGAGCAGATGAGGAGATCAATTAGGTGATGGAAGAGCTGGCGAAATTCTGTGAGAAGCACAAACAGCAGGATAAAATCAAGGTCCTTGCAAAGACACTAGAAGTTTTGAGGTTTTATCAAATTCTCAGCTCTCAAGTAATTCTTATCAACTTGAAACTAAATGGCACATTGCATTCATGATATGCAGAGAAATCAGGATGATACTATCAATTGAAACATAATGTACGATATAAAACTACATAGTCCAAGGCATAAAAACTTAAATCTCTTCCTTCCGTAACATCTGTGTTTTGATTTCACTTTTTCGAATACAATCTAATACAACTGTTGAACTATTTGTATGCATTTTCTTCAAATAATGACTTGTACATAACCAGCAACAACTGTTTCCTGTCTCAACCCTTTTGTGCATATCCCTGACAAAAATATCTCGAAAAACCTTTTTAAAGAAAAACTTGATGATATTTAAATCACCCATCAACCAATGCCTATAAGTAAAAAAACCAATCCTAAAAAAGAAACAATTCTCTCCGAATATTCTCTATGGTACTGATTTCATTATTTCCTATCATTACTGTGATTGTCAATGTCGCTAACCGATGGTCACTTACAGAGATATTAGCAGCCAAAACCTCAGCCTGATGCTTGTCAAGAACCGAGAAGATCTTAGTCATAAGCCCTTGTGTGAGCTGAAATTGGATCCCGAAAAATGCTAATCCTTCTGAGACAGTGACATTAACAGAGGAAACCCTGTTTCTGCATTGAGATAAAACTGGTTTGTACACCACCAGTTCTCCCAATAATGACTTCTTCAGATTCTTCAACCTCAATATTTCTTCCTCAAGGCGTTTGATGTAATCTGTAGATTCTGCCACAATCTTCTCCCTCGAGGCCTGAAATTTTCAATAGCAAAGAAAGAAACAATGACTTAGTTATTATGTATCTAAACACACTTGCTAACTTTTATAGACCATACCAGTAACATACTTGAATACAAGTAAACCAAGCATGGATATCTATGTCATAGTGTAAGGAATTAAGAGCAGACTTATATCTTGGTGTTCTTACTCATCATCATCTATTCGAATCATCAAATTCACCCATTTAAGGACTGGCTTAGCTTCCCAATACAAATATTTAAACATCTTTGGCTCTTTTCCGAGGCTCAACTTGGAAGAAAAACACAGATACTGATGGCTATTTGGTGCAGGGTCAGTTAGAAAATGAAACACAAAGATCGGAAGAAGCTCCTTGGATTGAGACCATATGACTATCAATACATCAAATCAATTTACATTGCAATTCCAAATCAGTTGGGTTCGCCTGTATGAATCCTCTATAACCATTCTACTCTATTCCAGTCCATTTCAAAATGTATTGACCGAAGAATGGGCAAATATTTGTAATACACAACAAACAAACACACACATAAAGACACACTTTACCAAAATACACAAATGTTTTGATTATTAACGTGATTAGAATTACGAAATTGAACAATAAAAACAGATGAAGGTGAACAAGTGTAAAGGAGACCCAATTGGTGAAATTGAAAAAAGGAGAAGGACCTTATGGATGTGGGAGATACTAGGGACCAAGGATTGAAGCACAGAGTACATCTCAGCCATTTCCCCTCTTCTCTTACGTTCCCTGTGTATACTATCAGTCGGAGTAGCAACAGGACCTTCTTTTCTCTGCCTCTTATTCCCATTCGATGAGCTAGAACCCATCTCATTCATGGCAGAAAATAGCTTTTCTTTTTGTCCAGAAAAATCCGTCAATGGAGGCATGCAAGCATCCTTATAACCCTCCATTACACCCATAAATAATCTTTCTATTTCTTCCTCTTCTGCTTCTTCCTTCATCATCTCTTGCCACATTTCTCCTCTGCTTTTCATCTCTCACCTGCTACTAGTATATGTATAATAGAGTATATGTATATATAGGAAGAAGCAGGAAGTCGGTTACAATAAACAAATATAATTGCAGTTTTGCACCAACGAATGATGATATTTTGATTCTGTTGCAGTTGGAAATTTTCTTGTGTATGTGCTTTTTGAGTTTTGCATGATGATTAATCACTTGTTTCAATCTCAGCTGTCCATTATTTGATCAACGGTGATGATTGTCCTAAGTATTTTCAAGATTTGCTGGTTTATTTACAGTGCGGCTGTGTAGAGTAAAATTGCTCAGGTAAACTGCTCAAACAAACATCCATGTGGGTGGGGGTGAGGGGTAAAAGGGGGTAGGGGGTATGGTACTTGGGCTGTAAGAAAAGTGAAACTTTATGCTCTCTCCACTCCAGCCAATAAGAATGGAGAAAGGGTTAATTTGAAGTGAATTGATGTATCATTTCTTGAAATGAAAAAAAAATTCGGAAAAAGGTCATACGAACTATCGAAAATGGTATATAAATACCCTTCGTTATACTTATAGGTTGTTTGTACCCCTGCCGTCTAACTTTTGGTACGTATATACCCTTAAGTTAACGATGAGACACGTGTCATAATCTCAGTAAATTAACCCAATTTTTCTAAATTATTTGACCTGAATTTTATAACCCGCCTGATATCGACCCACTATCCAACCCAATGAATTGGGTGAGTTCCCCTGTCAGCCTCGCCGGAATGCGCCGCCGGTGGAGCTTCTACGGTCATCGGGTCAGTCACAACAGAAGCGCAAATGAAGTTGCGCACAAAACCCATGTGAAATCATCAACTAATTCAGTCCCTAGCTCCATGAATTTACAAAACAAGTCTGCAATCATTGTAACAATTTCTGCATAGGAATTAATTTGGTCTCAAAAAATTATTGATTTATACAAATTCTGATTTGGTTCGACTGATTTTGATTGTGGGAAATGATTCTCCACCATTTACACATGAAAAATCAACTAATTTCACTGATCAAAGTGAGAGATCGATCAAGTCAATTTCTGCAAAAAATGTGACTCAATCGCAGTTGAATCGAGCTAAAATTCCTTCAACTTTTGATGAGTTTTGTGAAGATTCGACCACTGGGGTTTCATCCCCACATCATAGCGCCCCTAATGGTCAATTTTTTACTGAAATGTGGTGGTAGAATCCTCACTGGAGAATTCTCATGCGACAGTGGCGGCGGAGCTCCGACGAACCCCTTGGAGCAAATTCAATGCCAAAACACTTGTGATGATGAAATACACCAACTCATGCCAAAAGCTCCAATTATTTGTTGTCAAACTCGTCAAATTTGAATTTCAGAAATCTTAACAGTGCATCAATGAAGTTTCGTGAATAAAAGGGTGAAAAGGGGATGAGATCCAGCAAAAGGTGGCATCTTTAATAATCCAAGAACGTTCTTTTCAATCTTTGGGAATTCTTAAAATTCAATGTAAAGACTCAATTTTTACTTTTTCTTTGGAGATTTTGTCATTATTAGATCGGATATGGGTTATTTCGGGTATTGGTTGGAATAAATATAATATGGCTCTTTTAAAATAATCTCGACCCTCCACCTGTCTATTTTAACACTGGGATCCGATATTTAATGGATAAAGGGTATATACGTACCAAATGTTAGACGGCAGGGGTACAAACAATCTAAAAGTATAACGAAGGGTATTTACATACCATTTTCAATAGCTCAGGGGTATATATGACCTTTTTCCGAAAAAAATTTAACGTGAAATTACTCATATAATTTATTTAGTTTTTGGCAATACATTTGACATATTAACATAACAAAACCCAAAGATTTACACCTAAAGAATAATGTGTAAACAACATAAAACACATTAGTTTGGTCCCTAATTACGTTTTATCCCACTACTTTAAAATATTACATTTTCTCCGGTAGTTTAAAAAAGGAAATGCGTGTATTCTTTGTATTTTCGTGTATCTTGGATACATATAACATTTTCATTAATGGTAAATTTGTTTCTATTATGGCGCTTTAAAAGGAAATAAAATATTTACAATTAATGAGGAGTAAATCATTAATTGTAAATCTATTACTATTAGGGCGCTTTAAAAGGAAATAACAGATTTACAATTAATGAGGAGTAACTTACGCGTCAATCACTTTGAAATGCATCTGCAGTATCCTCATCTCCACAAACAACTGGAGAATTCAAATTTCAATTTAAAATTACTTGGATACACATCAAACCAGCAAGTAACTCCATTATACAGGATACAAGTAATAATAGATCTCAAATATCTAAGGATACACATTTAAACAGCAAACAACAATAGGTATACTTGGATACACTGTTAACACTGTATCCAAGATTATAAGCTTGGATACATTATAACAATGTTAAGGATACTTCCCAATATCTAAGGATACCCATCTAAACATCAAATAGATATAGGTATACTTGGATACATGTTAATATTGGATACAAGTTTGTAAGCTTGGATACATTGTAACAGTGTTAAGGATACATGTTACCAA
The DNA here is from genome assembly GCA_003996215.1 of Jaltomata sinuosa. Classification (NCBI taxonomy): domain Eukaryota; kingdom Viridiplantae; phylum Streptophyta; class Magnoliopsida; order Solanales; family Solanaceae; genus Jaltomata; species Jaltomata sinuosa. Next base: position 484,724 of record QJPP01001966.1, on the reverse strand, counting down.
CATCTCAAATAGCAGGTTGCAATAGTATTGGGATACATGTTAACATGAATTAATCCTGGATACATGTAACACAAGATTTGCTTACAATGTTATCCCTGGATACGTATTGCTTTGTTTTGATTTGAAACTTTAAATTTACAAAAGTTACACATTTACAACTCAGATAGATATATGTATACTTGGATACATGGAAAATAACACTGGATACATGGTAACAAGTTGGTAACACTAGAAAATAACATCTGGGTTTGAGTTCCTTGTTCTTGATTTCAAATTTTTGTGCAATTCATTCATTTTGACTTGATCGTTTCTAAATTTGGATCTATTTTCAGCAAAGTCTTCTTCTTCAAAGTCTCTAACAGCCGGAACAAAGGTCGGAGAAAGCACTTCATTGTTCTCCATTTGAGATATACCTAAATCAAATGAAGGCCATTGTTGGTTACTTGGTATTATCAAGTTATCTGATTCGTTATCCATGAAGACAATCGTTGATTCGTTATCAAGTAATTTCTCTTATAGATTATGATAACTTAGAACTAACTATAGTAAAAGTTGAAAAATAAATTTTACCAACCTCAACAATGGAAGTTTATGATCCAGCAAGCGCCAAAATTTTTGAAAAGTGGAGGAAGATCGTGTGGAAGATGGAGTCTTGGTTGAAGGCGTGATTTGGGGAAAACGATTATAGAGAGAGAACAACCGTTGCCTTTAGATACAAATTGAGTGATTTTAGGCCCTTTTTTAGGGATTGTGATGGATACAGTTTTTTAACCATGTAATTTCAATTTAATGGGATAAATGTAATTATTTTAAAGTATTGGGATATTTAGTAATTAGAGTAAGGATGTTTGATTATTTATGTAGTTTTTCCAAGAATAATACCCCATTCTTTTGATATAATGAGGCCTCAATTCTCCAATGTAGTTACATAATTTTGAAATCAGATCTATACACTTTCTATCCTTGTTTGAATTATTAAACATACAAACTTTTTTCTTAATTTCTAACTGAATTTGTTGCAAAATTGTTCTATCGTCTAACCCTTATATTTCCAATTTCTAGCAGTCTAAATATGATAAACTAAAGCTCTCAAATTAGGAGTCCCAATTTGCTTCCTCATCATCTTTCAGTGCTTCCTGCTAAGTTATTGTAAAGTTCTTTCAATATATTTTATTGCAAATTCATCCCAAATCATGTCTTAAAGTCATTTCAAAATGAAATAGATCAGACACACTTCATGATAAATAATGAGCAGTTTCTAATGAACCATCCTCACATAGACAACAAGCAAGATCACCACATGAGATTTCCATTTTCAACATTCTATCTTTAGTCAATAGTTATCTCTGAACAGATAACCAAAAAGAAAAATATGTGTTTAGGAATAGTGATGGCATTCCATATGAATTTTGACAAGTTCCGTGCATGTCTACTTCCAATAAATATAAGATTACTCAGCGACACTGAGTATTCTCCGAAAGCAATAAGAATATATTTTCTATTTGTGATCACCCATTTGTCCATTATCCCTTTAAGCTTATGAAATATTCTCCAATACCAGTTGTTATCAGTTGGTGGAGTATGTGTCCAGAAATCTAAATTCTTCTTCATATAAAACCCACGAATCCACTTTACTCATTAGACATCAGCCTTCTCATCAAATTTCATATCAAATCAATGGTATAAAAACTATATAAAATCGATATATATATATATATATATATATATATATATATTGTATAAGTTCATGTTAGATTTTTGAAAATTTAATAAAATTATAACAACATTGTATATAACTTTCGTACAATATTCATACAAATTTAGTACAACTATAATAACATACAAAACTTAAAATAAAATTTTCTGTAACATAAGTTACGATTCTACCATTATTAATACAATTTTATACTTTATACAAGTCATGATTCTATCAACAAATTTCTACTTTCTTTTTTCTTTATTGATTCAAGTTTCATACAAATTTGTAAATCTCTTTGGCAGTGTATTTCACCTATGGTACCCCTCATTGAAGAGATAAAAAACCAATATATACTTTTGTTGGCGTTTCTTATACAAAAGCACAAACTATTATCAGTGTTGCACATCATAAATTTCTTTGAAATATTCATTAAAATAAGGCTCAACTTTTTCTGAGTAAAAGGCTCAATTGACCATATCATACTCCTCATCAAAAAATTTCTTCTTCAGCCCATCAATCACCACCGAGCACCATCTTCTACCCCTCACCCACCAAAAACTATTTCTAAAAGATGATCCAACAAACAAAATCGAACTAGATCTATGGTGTGAAGGAAAAAAGGGGAAGAAAAGAACTGTGCGCTTTTAATTTTTTCAAATCTATGACATGAAAGAGAAGGAGAAGGGAAGGACTGCACTTTTTTTATTTGATCTAGAGAAAATGCATAAAGTCCCCTCTAAAGTTGGACGTGATTTGGAACTAGACACCTAAAATTTGTGGTGGTCCTTTTACCTGCTAAATAATTTTGAACTCATATTATTACATCCTTTTTGGAACAACCCCAGTTTTTAAAAAGTTTGTGATAATCACGCACCAACCCTTGCTTGACACGTGTAAATTTAATTAAAATATTACTTTTTTTTAATTATTTTTAGTGTTTCTTTTTATTTTTCTTTTCTCTTCTTGCTTTTTGACTTTCACAACTCACCCCACCCCCTTCTACGTTGTACTTCGACCTTTCCCCCTCCCCTGTATTCTTTCTTTCTTTTTCTCAATCAGATAACCTCCCTCCCTTTTCATGGTCATTACCATAAAGAGCTTTTCAAAAAAAATTCATACTACTTCCTAGATTTTGAGTTATTGATGGTAAAAAAGTAATTATTTTTCTTTTTTAATCAATTAATTTATCTCCTTTTTATAACTTTAATAAAATTAAAAAAAAAGGCTTTAAAAAGAATTAACGAATTTCAAATTTATAAGGAGTTGAATTGAAGCTCCACTTAAAAAATGAAATGATGCCTCCTAATTATCTTGAAATATAATGGGTTTTACAAAATTATTCGAAATGTAAGAATTGTTTTTAGATAAAACCTTAGAGTTAAAATGTGGGTGAAGTTATGATAAAAATGATGGAAATGAAAGTGAGGTGAGGTGGGGTTGGGGGTGGGGGGGTGGGGGGGGGGGGACAGAGATCAGAGATCTTTGAAGAAGAAAGAAAAAAAAGAATAAGGAAAACAGTTGAAATTAATAAAAGAATACTATATTTTTTGAAAAGAAACTTTATTCATACGTGACATTTTTTAATTGGTTTGGGACAGTCAATTTTATCACTCACGCGCCTCTCTTGCGTGATAACACAATTAGTGAGAAAAATGGGTCAAAGGGGCTATTTATTATGACCGTAACTAGTTTTGTGGGGTAATAGGATCCCCGTAAAGTTTAGGTGTCTATATCAAAATTACATCCAACTTTAAGGAGGACTTCATGCATTTTCTCTTTGATCTATTATGTTTTATGAAATGTTATTATGTTTGGTAAATAAAAAAAATATCTATATATTTAGTAATCTATGATCTTATCTTATTTAAGTATGTAGTGTAATTATTGAGATACATATGATAAATAAAACAAGGATAAACTATATAATTAAACAAACATCCTTATCATAATTATTAAATATCCACTACTTTAAAATAATTACATATTATCTCACTAGTTTATAATTTCACACCACAATTGTGTATCTGAGCATAATCATAAAAAAGGGCCCAAATCACTCCATTGTATCTTTCTCTCACTCCTCCCTCTTTCTCTCTCCATTTAACAAGTTAATCCCAACAAATCAGCAGTAGCATTCATTATCAAATCAACTCTGCAAAATCTTGATAGAAAGAATTGTGTGAAAAAGAGTAACAAAACACATATCCCAATTAAGATCAGCAACAACCAATAACTCCATTCTCCTTATGGCATTCACATAACGTTGTTGTTGTAATCTTGATAGAAAGAATTGTGTGAAAAAGAGTAACAAAACACATATCCCAATTAAGATCAGCAACAACCAATAACTCCATTCTCCTTATGGCATTCACATAACGTTGTTGTTGTAATTTTCTATTGGATAATATGATAATGGTGGCAAATTTTCTCTGATTTCATCCATTTTTTCAAACAATGATAAACAAGTTACTGATGCGTGAAAATGGTAACGATGAACTGTCGGAGGATGGGTTTGGGGTAGTGGGGTGGTGGTGGTGATAATGATTTTCGATGGAGTTCCGGCGAGTTGAGATTTTTGATTTTGAATGCAGATCTGAGTTGTTTGTGGTGGTAGTGGATGATTCGCCGGCCACCGTACCAATGACGATGGTGATTGGATGCAGATCTGAGTTTGTTGCATTTGTGTTCGGATCTACGATATGAACATATGCATTTATGATCATAGATATATTTGTGGTGCTGATGGATGATTCATTGGCCACCATGCAAATGATGACAGTGATTGAATGGTGGTGTTCGATGTCCATTTGTGTATGAATCTGAGATACAGACACATGTATCTATCTAGGGATACAACGGATCCAAGATACGAATATATGTATCTATGATCATAGATATATTTGTGGTGGTGGTCGATGATTCGCCAGCCACCATGTCGATGATGACAGTGATTGGACGGTGGTGTTCGATGTGCATCTACACATGGATCTGAGATACGAACACGTGTATTTATTTATGGATAGAACTTGTCAATACCAGAGACATGTATTGAATACATCAAATTAATATTGGATACATATAAATAGATACATGAAATCACCGAATGAATACATATAAACAGATACATGAAATTAATACTAGATACATATAAATAAATACACTAGATAAAATTTGATGAATGTATCCGTGCGTCTTTGACATCAGATACATGTAAAATACATTTATTTGAATACACTGTATAAAATTGAATATTAAATACATCAAATTAATGAATTTATTATTTTAAAAATTAATAAAAATAAAATTAATCAAATTAAACAACCAAGATACATATTTCCGTTAATTTCTTGATTTTCGCCTTATATTAAGGGATTTTATTACCAAAAATATCTTCAAATATCCAAATTAGTTACACATGTATCTAGGATACATGTTTTTACTCGCGAGATACACAGATTTAGCATGAAACTAGTGATAAAAAATGTAATATTTAAAACTAGTGATTAAAATAGTAATTAGGCCTCAAACTAGTGTGTTTTATGTTGTTTACACAAAAAACAAACTCATTGGCTTTTGATCCAAATTATGCTAGCGTCGTGAAAAGGGACAACTACACAAATGCCCTTTAAAGGGAGTGGCTTTGCATTTTTGCCCCCCATAAAAATGGTCTTACAAAAATAGCCTTCCTTGTTTTTCATGTATAGAGCAACTACTTTTTTGCCCCTCTACACCTCAAATATTTTTAAATAACTCTCAATGCTCATTTATCACTCAACTTTTATATATATTTCTTTTTCTCTTTTTTCTTTTCTTTTTTCTTTTTTTTATTTTCTATTTTTTCTTTTTTCTTTTTTTTCCTTTTTTTCTCTACCTTTATTTTTCTTTTATTTTTTGTTTTATTCTTTCTTCTACGTTTTTTCTTTTTTCTCAATCTTTATTTTTTTTCTTTTCTCCTCTCAATTCTACTTTTTTCTCCTTTTATTTTTTATTTTTTTATATTTTTTATTTTTCTCAACCTTTATTTTTTGTTGTCTTTTTTTTCTTCGTTTTTTTCTTTTTTTCTCAATATTTATTTTTTTCTCTCAACTTCTATTTTTTTATTTTTTCTTTGGTTTTTAATTTTTCTTTTCTCTTTTTTTTAATCAATTTTTTCGACCTTTATTTTTTTTATGAGATGTTCTATAATTCTTGCTTTAGAGGCAAGACTTAGCCCAAAAATTTCCAAACAACAAATTACGCCCATGAGCAAGACTTGACACTAGTATATTGTATCTTGATTTATAAAATGTTTTATAACACTTGCCTCAGAGGCAAGACTTAGCCCAAGGACCTCTCAAAAAATACAAGTTACGCTCCATGGGCAAGAGTTCACACTACTTCATTATGTCTAAATTTATTAGATACTCTATAACTCTTGCCTTAGAGGCAAGACTTAGCTCAAGGATTTTCAAACAACAAGTTATGCCCCACGAGCAAGACTTGATACTACCTTATTGTGTCTTGATTTATGAGACATTCTATAACTCTTGCCTTAGAGACAAGACTTAGCCCAAAGACTTTCAAACAACAAGTTACGCCCCATGGGCAAGAGTTGACACTATCATATTGTGCTTGATTTATGGGATGCTCTATAACGCTTGCCTAAGAGGCAAGACTTAGCTCAAGGACTTCCAAATAACAAATTACGCCCCATGGGCAAGAGTTGACACTACCACATTGTGTCTTGATTTATGCGATGCTCTATAAACTCTTGCCTTAGAGGCAAAACTTAGCTCAAAGACTTTCAAACAACAAGTTACGCCTCATTGGCAAGAGTTGACACTAGCACATTATGTCTTGATCATGAGATGCTCTATAACGTTTGCCTTAGAGGCAAGACTTAGCCCAAAGGCCTCCCAAAAAACAAGTTATGCCCCATGGGCAAGAGTTAACACTACTTCATTGTGTCTTAATTTATGAGATGCTCTATAACTCTTGTCTTAGAGGTAAGACTTAGCTCAAGAATTTTTCAAACAACAAGTTATGTCCCACGAGCAAGGCTTGACACTACCTCATTGTGTCTTGATTTATGAGATGTTCTATAACATTTGTCTTAGAGGCAAGACTTGTTCCAAAGGACTTCCAAACAACAAAGCACGCTCTTAAGTTTACTTCGATTTCAAAGAAAAAAGATCTTCTTTGTGGATTATCCAACTTTTTTTGTTCATTAGAAAAAAATAATAGAGGTTAAGAAAAAAAGAGAAGAATAAAAGAGAAAAGAAAAAAATAAAGATTAAAAAAAAAAGCGAAAAAAATAAAAGTTGAGAAAAAAAAGAAAAAAGAGAAAAAAAATAAAGGTTGAGAAAAAAATGAACAAAAAAAAGTTAAGAGAAAAAAAGAAAATAAAGGTTGAGAAAAAAGAAAACGAGAATTAAAAAAAATTGAGAAAAAAGAAAAAAAAAGAAAAAAGATAAAAGAAAAAAGAAAAATGAAAATTAAAAGTTGAGAGACAAATGAACATGGAGAGTTATGGTGTAGAGGGGCAAAAATGTATATGTTCTATACATAAAAAGGAAGGAAGAATATTTTTTAAAGACTTTTCTTATGAGGGGCATAAATTGAAGACCACTCACTTTTAAGGACACTCCATGTAATTCCCTCTAAAATTTGTTATTGCTGGCCCAATCCTTTTTTTCTATTTGTCTGAACAGGAATAGGGCAAAGACTGGTTCTCACACTCAAGCTTGGGCCCAATATTTATATATTTCAAAACAAAGAGGATGACTAACTCAAGATTTATATATTTTTTTCGAATCATAATATTTTGTAAAGAAAATATTATTATTATTCGTATTATAGTATTTATGCTAAATCGAGTAATTAAGCTCCTAACTTCGCATCTCTAGGTAGAACTCCTTAGGGTTCATTTAGTATGCGGGATCAATAAGAATAAGGATAATTCGTGGAATCATTAGTTTTAATATACTTAAAATCTTTCAACAAATTATTGTAAACGGATGGATTATCGGTTACCTATGGAGGTTGGTATTTATATGTCTCGTTATCAATGTATTTCATACTCGAATGGATTATCAGTTATTTTTTAACTATACGACATCACTACACGAGACTTACACTCAAGGTTGAACGATGGACCATTGATAAAACTTGATTTAATTTGTAACATATATAATTCCACGAGTATATATTATTATCTCCTAATATCAATGTATTTCATACTCGGATTGATCGATATTTCTTTAATTAATAACTATAACATTACACAAGATGTATATTCAAGGTTGGACGGACCATTAATATATAGAATTTGGTTTGTTACATTACTCAAAGAGTATAAACTCATAATATCAAAGTATTTCATATGTCTCGTATGGATTATCGGTTACCTTTTGACTATACGACATCACTACACGAGACATCTATTTAAGGTTAAGGATGACGGACCATTGATAGGACTTGGTTTAGTTTGTTACATTATTCCACGAGCATATATTATTACCTTCTAATATCGGCGTATTCCATAATCGAATAAATTATCGGGTGTTCCTTTAAGTTTTCTAGCTATTGTAACACTACACAAGATATACATTCAAGGTTGAATGGACCGTTAATATATAAAACTTTAATTTATTATACTAATCGACGAGTATAACCTCATAATATCGACGTATTTCATAAGTATCATATGAATTATCGGTTATCTTTTGACTATGACATCACTATATGCGACATTCATTCAAGGTTGGATAGACCTTCATAGAACTTGCTTTATTACATTACTCCACAAATTTATATCACCTCCTAATATCAATAAATTAGCAGTGTTTCTTTGTCTATATCATTAAACGAGACACACATTCAAGGTTGAACGGACCATTAATATATAGAACTTGGTTTGTTATATTTCTATGAGTATTACCTCGTAATATCAATATATTTCATACTCAGATGGATTATCGGTTAGCTCTTGAATACTACATTATTACACGAGTCTTATATTCGACGACGGACCATTGAAAGAACTTGATTTAATTTTTTATGTTACTCCTCAAGTATATATTACCTCCTAATAATAATGTTATTCCACTCTGACTGGATTATAAATTATCGACGTTCCTTTATCTACTTCACAAATTTTATTTTTTTTATAAAAAAATACAAACTTATTATACTTTCAAAAGAATTAATTGTAAGCGTAAAATAAAAAATAATTAATTAGTTATATATTATATCCCCATTTTGTAAATTGATGAATAATTTGAGATAACTATTTTTCATAATATGAACAACTAATATGGAACAAAGAGAATAAAATATTTGCAAGAAAAAAATAAAAATAAAAATACAGCATAAGTAACCTTTTGCAGGTCATGAGTTGAAATTATCTTATTTGCTATGATTTGATTGAACTCTGAAAATGCTCTCTTCTCTTTCATGACCAATTCCCTACTCTGTATCACCCAAAAATTCCTAATAAAGATTCTAATTTGCCTAGAGTGCCTAAGCATTTGCCTACTGGAGATAATGTTATGATTAGCCCCACACCAGGGCAATATGCTAACCTGTTAAAATCAATTGGAAGTGACAACCAAACTGTGAAACTGATCCCGCTGAAACAACCTACCTATAACAATGCGGTTCCGAAAATTTCATGAATGGAGGAAGAAGTTGATAGAATGAACACCATTGAAAACCTCCAACTTGCAGTGGTTGGTAAATTTTAGGATCTGGAAGAGAGGGTCAACTATGGCAGTGACTGAGGGGGACTTGTTCTGTGATAAACAAATGACTTCAAACCTCAGGGCATCCAAAAGAGGTCTTACGAGTGGACTGAATTAGATAAACTTAGAATTTAAATTTCTAAGCAATGCAATATGAAAGGGGAGTGCGAAATAGGTTTATTGAGGAATAGACACATTCTTATAAGGCTTAATTTGGAGGAGGATTTCATAAATATGATGTCTAAGAATGTCTATTATATCCTATCTAAGGAAGGATACTCATATCCCATGAGATCTCTAATATATGATGCTAAGTTCAAAGTTAATGAGGAAATGACTCAAGCAATGGCATGAATATCTTTCCCTGACCTAAAACCTACCTACCTACTTTGTTAAAGAATCACTTTTTTCTCTTGCTACAACAATAGGTAAACCTCTGCATTTGAATACAATTACCATTAACAAAACTAGACCTAGTTGTGCTAGGGTGAAGATGCAGGTTGATCTTATGTCTAATTTTCCTAAGGTAGTGAAGATGGAAATCATTAATCCTATAACATATTATTAAAATATTACAAGAACCGCAAACTTCAGGGACATGATGAACAAGAATGCAGAGTTTTGCAACCAGAGCTGATAATTACAACGGAGATAGCTGATTGTAATGACCCTTCCGGTTATTTCCACGTATACGTTTTTCTTGAACCGTTAGAGCTTGTTTGTAGCGGCCCCAAGTCATTTAAGGCTTGTCGGGACCGGTATTTCGGTGCCGGGTCCATTTTTTTGGTCGTATGATAAGTTTTGAAGACAAGTAAGTCGGCAAAAGTTATCGTAAGTTTCTTTAATAAATTTTCTGAACTTTGGGTAAAATGTCTCAGGGCTTTTCTCCCAATATAGAAAGAGTTAGAAGTCCCCCAAAATACCAAATCGAAGGTCTATGAGTCTAGTTTCCAACTCACAAAACCTCACTTCCAACTGATCTCGGAGTAAAAAGTTATGACTATTTTACCGCGGACTGTCTGGCAGAAACCGGGTTGCGAACCGGGTCACGAACCGGGTCGGGTCAAAACCGATTTAAAGCCTCAACTTCACGTTTTAAAACGCATTTCAGTTCTGAAACAGTGAGAAAACATAAGAGAGGGTTCCGAGGGAGTTCTTGAGTATCAAAATCGTGCGATGGTGAATTGCGAACCTAAATATAAGAATTTTATTAGCATCACGCGTATATTTAGAAATATTTTATTTTAAAGTTATATTTTTTATTACCTTTTTTTAAAAGTATTTTAAAGGTCTATGAAAAATATTTTTATTTCGATATAATTGTATATGTATTTATTTTATAAGGTTTTTATACATTGTAATATTTTAACGGAGATAGTAAATTTAGTTATGTTGAAAATTATTATTATAATATAGTAGGTTTTATTTGAAATGATTTTCTATTAATTATGGTATATTCAAAACACTATATTTATTTTACCACGAACTTATGCAATACCCGAGTAGATACATATTGGGAAATGAATATGTTGGGTGTCACCTCCACCTCACACGTGGAGGTGGAGGGAGTGTCCAGCAAAGTTAATGGTAAGTGGTGGCATCACTGGAAGGTTTATCATTCAATTAATTTATAAATTGTCCCTTATGATTATTACTTTTCAATTACAAATTGTTAATGAAAACAGAGACCAATTCGTTCATTGTTTTAATTATTGTGCGTGTGATGATATATAGATAAGTACTCCACCTTGTTCTTTCATTCTTGGTTTCCAAGTCAAGCAAATTTATTCGATCAATTTTGTTGTTAATCCACGCTAAAGAAACGTTCTTGCGGGAAATTATTTTCGCGTTGGGTTTGATTTTTGGTTCGGAGTTTCTCGGAGCATTTTGGGTTTGAACATCGTTGTTCTAGCAACTTGTCATCGGACGACAGGTAGGTTACGGTTTATTTTCCCTAGACTCCGCATATATAGGATAAAATTGTATTAATGGGCATCCTTGGGTTTGTTATTAGGTTGGTACCACAGACCTCGACCGCTTTATTCATGTCCGCCTACTTTTGTTCCTCCGTTGCTTGTAGTACTTGCCGATATATTTTATTTACCCTTGTGGTCCTGTGAGGCGTTGTTGACTCTGGAACATAGAAGGTGGGATTTTGGAAATGTTTGCAAGTCCCGGGCATAGAATTATCCTTCTAGGCTGGTTATGCTTGCTGAGTAGCTGTGGGCCTGTGCAGGGTCGATAAGTTGATTGTGAGCTGCTGGGCAGCTATTGTGAGTGATCATACCATTTTCATGTATATAAAGAGGTTTTATCCATGTTTTACTATGGTTTTGGCTTCGGGCCTACTGACACTATTTTCTAACCTTGCATGGCCCCGGGGGCCTGTTTTTAATGAAAATGATTTGGAAATGGTTTGATTTAACTTGTGAATATTCCTGGGTAAAAGAAAGTAAAATTATGTTTTAAAACACCAGTTTTACGATTAACGCTAGACTCGGCAGGGCTGCAGTGCTAGTTGAGTTTTCTTGCTACTTGAGATGATTTTTACCCTCGGTCGGACCGAGCACCTGAGATGACTTTCTACTGTTTAGACCCGGTTATGCCCGGGCACCCTTGGAGGGGTTTTTGAGATATTTTCCTACTACTTTAGTCCTGGACTTGCTTCGCGGATGACATGTTTTGATACTGATTTTAGTATGGGGTCTGGGACCTCCATGGACCTGCCATCCGGGCCAGGGGCTACGGGCTGCGTGTGCCGGAGGAGGGGTATACGGTGGAGTAGAGGTATACGGGCAGAGTCCTTCCATGGAACCTACCTGCTGGGTCGGATCGGCGCCGGAGGAGGTACATACAGAGATACCATGGCACTTGAGATCTTCATGCATCATATCATTCATGGTTCGAGGTTCCACCCTTGTTTGCTGTTTGCTGATTGTACGCTCCGGTAGTATGGGAGGCCGGAGGGTTTGTTTTCACTTGTTTGTGTTCCTCGGTTGTATGGGCGGCCGAGGGACTGTAGGTAGACTTTTGCTTTTTACTTATAGAATGATTCTCTATTATGGATAAGTATGAGATTGGTACTGTTAGGGT